>OZ005654.1:279887664-280232664 GCA_963930645.1 Salticus scenicus | reverse complement strand
CAGTCACTTCAGTTTGAAAACAATATTGTGATTATGTTAAGTTAAAATTGGAGGGGAAAGACAGAATCTCGAAATAATTTCTGCTATATCTTCTCTTTAAGTTTTAAAAACAATATTTGTTCTTACTCTTCATTTTTACTTAAAATGTTAAAATTTCATAAACTATCATTAATTAAATTTTGATAGAATGGAGTAGAAGGCTGACATTTTACCAACTATGTGAAAAATACCAGAATCGGGAATCGAACCCGGGCCGTTCCGCTTAACGCGCGGATGCTCTAACCACTGAACTACCCTGGCTGATAAACAGTTCGGCACTTCTCACATAATTTATGTTGGCAAGGTCACCGAGTCTGCATTAGAGCAGCTATATCAAGTGACAAATTTGAACATGGCACAGCTCCAATAGGCCATAAAATTTAATTTTATGAGTGACACACCAGATTATCAAGGTTTATTTTCCTAAAATAAAAAGTTTCATAAAAAAAAAGGGGGAGGGAGGAAAATATTATATACTTCTTGTTGTTTATAAATTCATGACTTACATCCAAAATAGTTCATTTTTATTTAAAAATGCCAAGGGAAAAAAAGAAGCAACCAAATAAATAAAATGCAAATATAAATAATTTAAAAAAAAAAAAAAAAGGCGAATTAAACATCTCAGAAACCTTTATAAAAATTATTTTCACTTAAACTTAGGGAAGAGAGTAGCATCAAGCGTATAATATATTAATAAAATTAAATTAAAATAAAAAATGTAATAACAATATGGCAGTAACTTTTGTGAAAATAGTTATATTACTTTGCATCGATGTTTCTGAAAACTTTTGCTCCTCATGCACAAACCATAAGTGATTGGGATTCCCATAGCACAGCAAAGGGAATCATCTTCCTCTGATCCCTCCCCCCCTCCCCATGCCCCATACAGAGACTTTCAGCCTTTCTTGTTTTTTTTTAGTCAATTTATGTCTATTTTGAATTGCAACAACCTTACTTTACAGCTATGATTTTGGTAAAAAACTAAATAGAAATAGAGGAAAGATTTTCTTGTTTAATAGTGAATCAGTATTCAAAATTTCTGGGGGGGGGGCTCGAGCCCTCGAGCCCCCACATAGTCGGCGCCACTGGGTGTGAGTAGAATTGTAAAACAAAACAAGAAAATAAATAAATGAGTGAGATTAAACATATAACAATCTAAGGATAACAAAAATTAAACGAAAATCTAAGTTACGTGAGTAATTTCCAAGCATCAGAGAAGAAAGGAGTGGAAGAAATATCATTAACAAGATTTTTCGAATTTTTAAATATGTAAAATGCTTCATGAAATCTTGAAAAATTCGAAAAATCTTGTTAATGATATTTCTTCCACTCCTTTCTTCTCTGATGCTTGGAAATTACTCACGTAACTTAGATTTTCGTTTAATTTTTGTTATCCTTAGATTGTTATATGTTATGTTTAATCTCACTCATTTATTTATTTTTTGTTTTCTTGTACAATTCTACTCACACCAGTAGCTATATTTATTAACACGCTTATATTAGCTTCACCTGTATGTATGTATGTATGTTTGTTTGTAACTTCTCTGGGAGCAAAACGTGATTGCACAAAATCCTTCATATCTCAAACAAAAAAACAGATATCCGTAAAATTTTTGCTTTGAAATATAGCTAATACAAATGTCTCAAAATCGGTTTCTGGAATTTTTGAAATTCGGTCCCCAAGGGGAGCGTTGGGAGGGGGGGTAAAACGTGATTTCACATGCGTAAAACGTGATTTCGCATAATCCTATGTATCCCAAACAAAAAAAAAATAGATATACGTGAAATTTTTTATCTAAAATATAGCTAAAGCAACTATCTAAAAACCAATTTCTGGAATTTTAGAAATTCAGCCCCCAGGTGGGGCAGCAAGGGGGGGGGGGGGCTATGGAGCAAAAACAAATAGAAATACAGTTAGGCCGTTGAAAATTGGTACAGATAGGTTTTAAAGGTCTGCAAGTCGAATGGGGATATTTTCGATTGTGTAAAGTTACTAAGAGGGTAAAGAAGGGGGGGGGGGGGGGAGAGGGGGGGGGAAGAAAATAAAAATACAGTTAGATCGTTCAAAATTGGTATATAGAGGTTTTCGATACTTACAAATCGATTGCGGATATTTTTGAATTTGTAAAATTATTAGGAGGGATGGGTAGGGGGGTGAGGGGATAAGGGGGGGCTATGGGGCAAAAACAAATAGAAATACAGTTAGGCCGTTCAAAAGTGGTACAGATAGATTTAAGAGGCCTGCAAGTCGAATGGGGATATTTTCGATTGTGTAAAGTTATTAGGAGGGGCAAGAAGTGGGGGAGGGGAGGGGGGGCAAAAAAATAAAAATAGTGTCAGATCGTTCAAAATTGGTACATAGAGGTTTTCGATACTTACAAATCGATTGCGGATATTTTTGAATTTGTAAAATTATTAGGAGGGATGGGTAGGGGGTGGGGCGGTAAGGGGAGGCAATGGAGCAAAAACAAATAGAAATACAGTTAGGCCGTTGAAAATTGGTACAGATAGGTTTTAAAGGTCTGCAAGTCGAATGGGGACATTTTCGATTGTGTAAAGTTGTTAGGAGGGGCAAGAAAGGGGGGAGGGGAGAGGGAACGGAAAAAATAAAAATAGTGTCAGATCGTTCAAAATTGGTACATAGAGGTTTTCGATACTTACAAATCGATTGCGGATATTTTTGAATTTGTAAAATTATTAGGAGGGGCGGTAAGGGGGGCTATGGGGCAAAAACAAAAAGAAATACAGTTAGGCCGTTCAAAATTGGTACAGATAGATTTAAGAGGCCTGCAAGTCGAATGGGGATATTTTCGATTATAACCAAAAACTTACATACTGTAGCTATTTATATGTTAAATAATAAAATAATAAATATACTTTAAAATATAGTTTTAAAAGCATGCTTTCATAGCACATCGAACTAAAAAGTGAAAAATAAGTATAGTTTAAAAAAACTAAAAAACACGCTTTTAAAGCACATCAAACTAAAAAGTGAAAAATAATTCGTTATATAAGCTGAAAACAATAATGAACGAAAAATACTAGTATAATTGTGAAAGCGTGGGTTGCTCGATACACGAAAAATATGGCACAAAGCACCCCTTCTTGCCCCTCCTAATAACTTTACACAATCGAAAATATCCCCATTCGACTTGCAGACTTTAAAACCTATCTGTACCAATTTTAAACGGCCTAACTGTATTTCTATTTGTTTTTGCTCCATAGCCCCCCCCTACCCGCCCCTCCTAATAATTTTACAAATTCAAAAATATCCGCAATCGATTTGTAAGTATCGAAAACCTCTATGTACCAATTTTGAACAATCTGACACTATATTTATTTTTTTGCCCCCCTTCTCCCCCCCCCTTTTTTTTGCCCCTCCTAATAACTTTACACAATCGAAAATATCCCCATTCGACTTGCAGACCTTTAAAACTTATCCGTACCAATTTTCAACGGCCTAACTGTATTTCTATTTGTTTTTGCTCCATAGCCCCCCCCTTACCGCCCCTCCTAATAATTTTACAAATTCAAAAATATCCGCAATCGATTTGTAAGTATCGAAAACCTCTATGTATCAATTTTGAACGATCTGACACTATTTTTATTTTTTTTATTTTTATTTTATTTTATTTTTTTGGCAGCCATTTTTTTCCCTTAGAAATGCTATGTATTTTTATTTTTATTTTTTTTTATTAATCTGCATAAATGTTACATCATTAGAAAGATCTTTCAAAACTGAACATTTTTTGTGCTTGCACTTTTCCTTTAATCTCAATATGTAAAAAGATTTCAACGAAAGTTTATAACAACCATTGCAATTCTAAAATACCCAAGGAGGATAAAATTAAAATGTAATATAAAATTCAATCATAAAAATTATGGGCTAATCGTTATTACATCATTTTCTTGCAATCATGATAATGTACTTATCTCATATAAACAAACAGTTGATTGTGACGTTCATATTTATTAAATTAGTTAAAATAAATAAGGTACCTTATTTGTAACGAAGTTTTAATTAGATATTTTAGAACTAATTAATATATATATATATATATATATATATATATATATATACTTTTTTTTGAGGAGGGGGGGGGGCATAAGATCAAAAAATGTTTCCACGCGAAAAATTAAAAAATATTAAATTTGCCCATGCATATAAAAATTACTTATTAAAACGAGTCGAAGAAGGAAGCGAAATAAATACTGAGTTATATTACGATAAATATGATATATAACATGATATTTTATATTAGACCTATCGTCCTGGGTTAATAGGTATTTTCGTTAAAAGAAATAGTTTCTTCATTCGGTGCAACTTGCACATTAATCCCTTTAGGTACAACTTGCATATTAGTCCCGCCAGGTGCAACTTGCACATTAATCCCCTTTAAATATAGTGTCCAGCGAAGCACGCAAAGCATTCGTTGATTCACTACCTTAATTGATTTCACATTCCGTCATTTTTGTCGATGTTATATACTAGTTTAAAAATAAACAGCGTTATTTGATTTGAAACTACTGTATGGTTAGTGATTCTATTTTATAAGAATTCTGATCTTAGCTTATCTTGGAAAAAGGATATCATAAAACATAATTCATACCTAATTTTTTTTTTTTTTTTTTTTATTAATTGTAAATGTACTAATGCCAATCCATTTATTATACTTAATATCATGAGAAAAATAAAGCATATACTGTAAATATTATGAAAATTTTTTGTTAAACAATTGTACACTTGTTTATTCTTGTGATTTATTTATTTATTTTTCACGATACTTTTTTTCCCTTCTTTAAATAAATAAAATCCTATTTAAATATATGTATATCAGATTTTTTTTTTTAAGTTGTTATTACTTTTAATTTTCCAGCATTTATGATGAGTTTGATTATTATAAACACAGTAAGACTGACAAAAATAAATAACTAAATAATTAAATGAAACGCTCATAATTTTCAAAATATTTCTCTCTAAGTTTGAACTTGAAAATGCCTATTTTAGTTTTTTTAAGAATAATTTATTTTTAATAATTAAGTGTCATTGAATATGCAATTTTACAAAAGTGTTGCTGACATGTTAATTAAAATTTTAATTTAAAATAGTAAATAAATAAATATTCATAAAATTACCTATCTATTATTCATTTTACATGGAACTGAACCTTTTCTGATAGCGTTTAACATCGTAGAACACACAATGCATGCTTCTTATTTTACCTTTTGTAGTGCATCATAGTTCTTATTTCTTTCTCACCAAATTTTCATCTGATATTATTAACACGCTTTTATTAGCTTCACCTGTATGTATGTATGTATGTATGTTTGTATGTTTGTAACCGCTCTGGGAGCAAACAAAAAATCTATATTATAAAAAAGACTTGCCCTACGTGAACGATGTGGCTGAGAGGTAAAGCTTCGCGCTACGAACCTAAAGGTCTAGCGTTCGAGCCGAGTCAGGGGAGATTTTTTTAAAATGGTTTTTGTTTAATTCTAAATTATTTTAATTAAAGATTTAAATGTATGTAAATATTATGGTGTGTCACTCACACGATTTTCTCTTACCCTGCATTTTAATACTAAGATAGATATTTTGTGCTTTTTAGTTCACATTTCTATAAAAGCGTGTTCTTTAATTTTTTAAAACTATAATATTATTTTCTGTGTATGTTTTACAGGCTGAAACTTGGCTCCGTACAAAGGGTTCAGATTATTTGATGGAGAGGAATTTGGGTGACTCTCTTGCCAGTTCAGAAATTCTTCAACACAAGCATCACAAAATCGAGCACGAATGCAAGGTAGGTTTAAAGGTTTAAAAAGGATATGTTCCATGAGAATTTTCAAGATTTTATTACATTCTTATTACATTACTAAATAAACTTAAATTATTTAAGCATTAAATTAAGAATTAGGTTTTTTTCTACAAAAATGTTGATACTCATATGTTTTCTGACCGTTCTGTTTATTCTTTCAGCTCCGAAATTCAATTTATGTATTTTAGAAATATGTACGTGAGTTTAAATAAATAAATAATAAATAAATAAATAAAATAAAATAAAACCCTCTCCGGAATTTAATTTAGTATGACAGGACTATTTTCTTTATTACAAACTTTTTTTTTTTCTTAATTTTTTATATAAATGCATGTGATAACTGTAAATTAGTGTTACGGTTATCACAGGAGTTATATTTGCCAATGGAGGTATAAACTATCGCATACCTTTAATGGAAATAATCACGTCTGTTATCGTACTGCCTCACGACATCCAGCATTTCGAAAAGTTCGTAAATTAAGATACATAACTTTTAATCCTTCGGTAAATTATTACCCGTTCTTTTAATTAAAGTCTACTTCATATTCCCCCCGTTAACAAATAAACATGGGGAAAACAGTTTATACCAAGATTTTGTATCCGATTGTCTGCAGAATGCTTCAGTTAATGGAAATGACGCCAAAAATTATATTCATGACGCATGTAATAAAAATGCCTAATTCGAATATTTATTATTATTATTATTATTATTTTAAATCTAATTTTTGAACGGTTTGAATTTATTTTTCTCAGAAATAGAAAAATTCTGTTTAACTTAATTATTTTACTACTTGTCAATCCAATGGTTAACAGTCGATTTTTAAATATGCAAAAGTTTTTACAATTACATGCAATAATTGTCTTGTCCATTAATCTAACTAAAAATGTTATATGTTTTTTTTTTTTTTTTTTTTTTCTCACTTAAAAAGAAAATAAATGTATTTTTTTATATCGGAAAAAATGAACACTTTTTATTTTCATTACTTGTTTTTGCTTTTTAATAATTTCAATGTCAAAAAGAGGTTTTTATTTGATATATCTTGAGCAAATTATCCGATTGAACTAAAAAGAGTAGCTTTATCCTGAATTTGTCCTGATTAATAAGTGTACCAATTTTCTTAGCAGTCTGTTGAATAGTGTGGCATTGTAAAGCGAAAGACAAGGTGAAACGCAGAAATGATTACGACGTGACGTATTTGAATGAACGCAATAATCCTGTCGTACTCATAAATTAATAAAGAAGCTGTTTAAGTATGTAAAAGCGAAAAAAAAAAAATAAATAAATAAATAAATATTTTTTACATAACTATGTACTTAAAAAAATAGTTGTAAATATTTCTTTTATAAAGCCGTTATAAAATAATATGCAGGTATTAATATATAAAATGCATTAATATATAAAATCATCAAAAGGTATTAATATATAAATGATTTGTATTAATATATAAAATGCAGATTAATAGCTTTTGGTTAGACTATTTCAAATTTTATTACAAACAGGGTTGGGTTTCTTCCGGAAGAAACTAGTTTCTTCCAGGACAGTGGAAGAAACTGGAAAAAACCGGAAGAAATGGAAGAAACCAACCAAAAGACAAAACAGATGTTCAGAATTAAAATTTATGAACTATATAAACTCAGATTATAAATATAATGCCAAATCTAAACTATAATTCAATTAATATTAAAAATATCTTTAGAAAAATAAGCTATTTGATAACAAACACTAAATATATACAGGTGATGGGTTTTTACTTTTCAATGTTAATATTTTTAGAACTTTTTGCATAGATACTATCTCATAATATTATTATGCGTTCAAACAGTACAAGTGATAATAATTATGGAATTTTTTGCCATATTTGTGCTTTTTTTTTTTTTTTTTTTTTTTCTTTTTAAGGATACAATTTTTTGTATAAACTCGAAGCTGGTACCAAATGAACTGTATCAATAAGTACCTACTTTTAAACTGTTCTGCAAGCTCTCTAGGATTAAAAAAAAAAAAAAAAATCCATAGTTTTTATTTATCTATTTTAAGTTGAAAAATAAAGTGCAGTATTGATATTGAACTACGAAAAAGCTTTTTATTTGTTTTACAGTCAACTCCCTCCAACTCTCAGAAGTTTTGTCCAGAGGTTGTGCAGATAATAGGAATTTGCAAATTAGAGATCATTGCCTTTGTTTACAGTTTTCTTTTGCAGATACAAAGTCAGTTATTATTAATTAAATAGACATCAAAACGGAAAGAGGATTTTTAATAAATTTTAGAATAAATATTTCTTCAATATTAATAAAACTAATCTAACACATTCATATATGATTGTAAATAATTTAAGTATATTCAAATAATAGGTACCTATAAAATGTAAACAAACATATTTAAAAAATACAAAACAAAATATTTTTGAAAGTCTGTAAATAATATTCTTCGCTGATTAATTTTGTTAAACATTCATGTAATAGTAGTTTATTTTCAGCGCTAGTCTGTATGAATTGAAGGATAATAAATATAAGAATGTTACCCCCCCCCCCTTTCCCCATTTGTGTTTCAAAGTAAGGATTGTGCTAAAAGTTTGATAAAAAATAATTATAAGATTTAAAAAAAAAAAAAAACCTTTTTATATACCATGTTTTTAAATTTTCTGATGAGTCATTAATAAAATACGGGAGGCTAAAAAATAATATTTAAGCACGTGGAATTGATTCAGAGAAATAATAATAATAATAGTGAACAAAAAAAAAAAAAGTTGGTTTTAAAAATAAAATATTACTCCTTTTAGAAAAATGTATATTAGCATTGTACATTAGCACTTATCAATGTGATTTTAAAATTGATAATGATGTCAATTTTTGTGAAATGCATAATTATTTTTATAATTTTTTCACATTCATGTTGAATTAAATGTATTTATTTTTATGTCAAAAGAAAATTAACTCGTAAATGTGTTTTTTTTTTTTTTTTTTTTTTTTTTTTTTTGGCAACAATTAAATTATAATTAATTTTTTAATGGCTATTTTACTGCTATTAAGAGCTTATTATTTTCATATTTTAATTAATTAAAAGAAAACTACTCGAAAATCTGACTTCGAAGTATTGTGTTGTCACCGGGTTCTGAGTTACTGTGAAAGTTTCAAATGTCTAGCTAGTAGGGAAATTAGTTAAAAATAGATTGCAAGATTTGTACCGGACAAACAAACAAAAATCGGAGTTAATAAAAACATGGTAATAAAAAGTAAAAAATGTGAGAAATGTGAATTTTTTTTAAATATGAGATGTAAATTTCTTTTAGATTGAAAAATGAAGGATTTGCAGATTATAAATCTGCAGATTAAAGGGAGTTGACTGTACTTTATGTGACTATAAGGAAAATAAAGTTTTTAATGACATTTTGTAATACAGTAAAAGTAATTATTGCATACTGGTTCTTTTAATTAACTGGATTACGTTAAGAGCTGTTTTATTAGAAAGCATACGCAAGTGATCCAAATTATTATTTATTACCAGTTAAAGAAATAAAATTGTCTAAATTATAAAACTTTATACTGTTTAAATTGAAATTGATTGTTTTACTGAATTATGAGTATTTTGGAACGTGATCATCAGATACCGAGGCTCATTAGCTCATTTTGATTAAAAAAAACTCATAATTATTAACTAAATATGTTATTAAATTTGTATAGGTATATTTAAAGTTACTTAAAGTTGTTTATAAGATCAATGCATCTATTGTATCTTACAAATCTGCAATTTATAGGATAAATTTTTAAGAAAAACAGTTTCTTCCATTTCTTCCACTTGGAAGAAACCTATTTCTTCCGGCCGGTTTTTTCCGCGGTTTTTTCCACCTTGGAAGAAACTTGCCAACCCTGATTACAAACTTCCCAGTTTATTAAAACAGCTTCATGGGACGGCCATTCGTCCTTTTTGTCTGTATCTTAGCGTTCTGGTTTCCGTAGTGTTTTTGCATGTTAAAAATTGCAGACCTATGCGATTTTTTTTTATATTTATTATTATTAATGTCGTATGGTGTTCTTCAGCAGTTGACAGTTTAATGGATAATTTCAATCCTTCTTTAAAAATAACTTTTGGGGATTTTTTTTTTATATTCCTTATTTTAAACAGTTTTGCAAATAGTTCAGTTCCTTTTGTAATGCACTCATCATTTTTCCTTCATTTGCATTTTACAATAATTCTGCTATGAAAATTTATATATTAAGGGAGTTGCTGCTTCCATTTCGAATAACTTCACTGCAAAATATTTTCTAAAGCTTTGCTGAACATGTTTGGGCGCTATATTGTGTACTTTTTCACAATTTTATCCTACCTCGAAGGTGACCAGCTGTCCTCAAATCCCGAGGACAGTGCTCGAAAACTACCTTCGTTCCCCAAAAAATTCGAAGACTTTTGGGGACGACGCTGGTTATAAAGTCATTAATATTTTATTATAATAATTTATTACATGTATAATAAATAAGCTGAAATGAGTTCTTTCAGGTGCTTCATATATATAATTTAATAAAATTTTGCAATTTAAGGTGGTTTTATTTATTTTATCCTCGAAACTCAAAAACACCGCCAAATTTGTCTTTAAATTCATTTTAAAAAATCTGATCGCCCTACACTGTCTCAAACTTGTATGTAACGTGTATAGGTACCAACTCATTCCACGCATTTTTGTGCCACCTTCTATCTATGATAACCATCTTATCTTCCAATGATAAATTACGAGATTCATTTCCTAGTGCCACCATTTTTTCTCACAGGCGCGTGTAGTTATCCGTTCACTGTTCCAGAAACAATCCCTTTCCAATTCCTCCCACTCCGCACACTGTAAAAAAATAACTATTACCAGCTGCAAGAAACTCTCTGTGATTGGAGAAAATAATTATTTTCTCCAATCACAGAGAGTTTCTGGCAGCTGGTAATAGTTATTTTTTTACAGTGCATCTTTTCTGAAATAAGTAAATCCTTCGAGAACACTGTCATGGTTATTTAATTACATTCTAAAACCGCAAGACTAGTTTCACTGGTAGCAGCGTAACACAAAGAACATATTCCAGTAAGACGCATACATACGCCCGGGGCAGTTAACGCATCGGCATAGCGAGACGAATATATACGCCTTGGCATTTGAGGGTACATATGGTGCACTTTTCACCCCTTTCAAAATAAAAGTAAAATAAAAAATTCGTTTGTAGATGAAAAAAAATCCACTGAATTTATATTACAACATTTACTTGAATAAGACTAATACTGAAATAAATAAATCAGATTATAAATATTTAAAAGGAAATACTAATTTAATTACTATAAAGCGAAGTACAAGTTGGTGACGAGAATAAGAACATATCAAATATATTCAAAATAAATAAACAAATTCGCTTTTTATTTGTTTTTAAAACGCTTTTATTAGCTTCACCTGTATGTATGTTTGTAACCGCTCTGGGAGCAAACAAAAAAATATATATTGTAAAAAAAAGACCTTTCCTTACGTGAACGCTGTGGCTGTGAGGTAAGCTCCGCGCTACGAACCTAATGGTCTAGCGTTCGAGCCCAGTCAGGGGAGATATTTTAAAAATGGTTTTTGTTTAATTCTAAATTACTTTAATTAAAGATTTAAATGTATGTAAATATTATGGTGTGTCACTCACACGATTTTCTCTTACCCTGCATTTTAATACTAAGATAGATATTTTGTGCTTTTTAGTTCACATTTCTATAAAAGCGTGTTCTTTAATTTTTTAAAACTATAATATTATTATAAATCAATTTCTGTAAATTTCCATTTACTGGCCGCTTTCCAAAACTCCACTCAATCTAGAGGAAATCTGTACACATTAAAATAATTTGCATAACCGATAGCTATCTCGTTATACCTCCATTAAACGCCAAAACTCAAGAGAGAATTCACAAACAAAAAGAAATACTTAGTTCAGTCTATTATTATGTTGATCTGCTGTTAATATATAATTTAAGTGGGTGCTGTTTTGTTCACTGGAAAAAAAAAAAAAAAAAAACTTTTACTAGAATTATATAACACTAATTTATTCTTTATATCTGTTTAAAGTAAAACAGCTATCCTATTCACTTTTAATGAATATCAGATACGAATTAAACGTATTTTTGTCCCACATAATAAGCCGGAAAGAAATTTCGTCTGATGATTCCAATAATATGCTAAAAATAATCATTGCGTCAATTTATATGCAAATGATGTTACTTACTCACACATTTTAAAGTAGGGTATCAGGTTATTTTCGCCGAACTTGTTCTCGACAAACAGTCATGAATGAATTGCATTATGGGATAGTAGAAGTGGACAACAGATGGCGAAAATATTTTTTTTTTTCATTTTGATTTTTGATTTTTTTTGATAAATTAATTAATGGAGGAGGATTGAATTTCTTTAATTGTATTTAATTTCGCTAAACCTTGTTAACGTCTGTATTAATCACGAAATAGCAAATATAGTTACTTTTGAAATGTAAAATGTTAAGTGTTATAGTAGATGTATGTGGCAGATTTATTTTAAATATATTAAAAAATATTTTAAATATATTTAAAATTAGGCCCTTCAATTTTAGATTACATTAATTAGCATTAATCGTCTATTTTTATATACTTTTTAAAATGAAATAAAATAAGTTAATATATATATTTTTACCCCTTAATAATATGCAAGCATATATAAATGAGTAATAAATCCTTGAAAAACTATTTAAGTTTATGCATACATTATCGGTTCTGTTCCAAAAAACTACAATTTCTTTTGCTTCACAGGCTTTTTTTTTTTTTTTTTTTAGGACTGAGGACTATTAGTCTCAGTCTGGGATTTTTGCGGTATCATTTTTTGATAGTTGGACATTTATCGAAATCTAAAATTCATTGAAAATATAATTGAATAATTTGAAAGCGATGTTATAAAACATATTAAATATAAAAAGACCTAGCTTTACTTCGTGGTCGTTTAAGATCTTTCGGTACCGGGCACCCGGTCCTCATCAGAAACGTTGCTTCTGTGGTGGAAAACTTGAGACTGTTGACTCCTCTGCTGATTTCTCATCAGGTGGCTCCAAGCTCTATTTGGGGCTACTGCGCTGCTATCGTTGCATACGTCGCTATTGGTTAATATTTCAATTGACTCGCGGTACATGGCATAGTTGTAATTATCGTAATCTGCTAATTTTACGGTTTTATCAAAGTTTATTTTAATATTGTTTTTACTATATGTTTTGGCTAACGCGGTATTATATTTTCCGGTTTTAATGTCGTTTTCATGTTCTTTGAGCCTAGTTTTTATTTTTCTTTTAGTGACACCAATATATGAGCCTTGTTTATTATTTTCATCTATGAATGGAATTTTATAAATGCCGGCGGTTTCAAGAGGGGGGGTGGGGTTTTTATCGCTTCGGATTAGCTGAAAAATATTTTTGTTGGGTTTGATGGGGATATTAATGCCATATTTGTTAGCTGTATTTTTAATTTTGTTAGCGGCTCCGCGATCGTACGGGATGGATGGGGTAAGTTTAATGGGTGCTTTTTGGTGGCTGGGTATTTGGTCGAGGTTTTTGAATCTATTTTTAATTAATTTGTTAACTATTTTATCAGGATATCCGGCTTTTCTTGTGAAATTTTTAATGATGTTAAGTTCTTCTTCGAGATCGTCTGGTTCATTACATATTAAAATGGCACGGTTGATGTATGATTGGATAGCATTTGTTTTATAGCGAAATGGTGTCTTACTTTTAAAGTGGATAATTTCGTTACTATTAGTGGGTTTTCTATACACAGTGGTTCTAAAATTATTTTTATTGTGGGTAATTTTAACATCCAGGAAATTTAATTGTGAATTGTTCTCTTCTTCGTAGGTGAATTGTATATTTTGATCATGGCTATTGATACAGTTGAGAAGTTTATTAATGTCAGTGTTTTTCTCGACGATGTTATAATTTGGGAAAAAAAAAACTAATAGTCCTCCATCCTAAACTAAATTCTGCTTTTTCCAGAATTTCATCAAAATCATTTTCTTTTTTTTTGGAAAGAAAAAGAAAAGAAAAGAAAATTAATAATAATCAGTATCAAAACAAACACTATCGGAACAAACACTATCGAAAAAGCTTTTTTTAATAATTTTGAATTAGGAAATAAAAAGTGCGCGTGCAAAATGAAATAAAAATAAGTAATAAAAAATAATTTAATGATTTAATTTTTATATAAAATATGATTGCGTGTATCTCAAAAAGTAGATGTAACATTTAAAGTTTATGTGGTGCGTGTGGCATCTATAAAAATTGTTTTAAGAAATAAAATAGAATAAAGAAAGCAACGATGTTAGTTGCATTTTGTTATATAGTTTGAATTTTTGAATTTTATAGAAGTATTATCTACCGTAGGAATAATTTCTTATGTTAAAACTATAGGGAATTGTTATGCAAGCACAAGCGATGCTACTTTTTTTTTTTTTCAAGAAATCAGAAAAAAGAAGCATGCAATATTAATGATATGTTATGATTATGATAATATAATGTATAATTATGATTTTAACAAGACTGCTGTTCAAAAGTGTTGGTAAACATTTCTTATATTTCTTTTATTTTAAAATATATTAAAAATGATCTGAAAATCCATTTAAAGTTGAGAATTATCGTTTATATATATAAAATGAAATATATTTAAAATTTACCAATTTTAAGCATAAATATAGTAATAAGGTATATATTGATCATTGGGGGAAAAAATATTCCTTTTTTACTCGGAGAAAAGTTTACAATGGGGCTTACTTTATTCACATCGAGATCATCTCGAGATCGAGAGTGACGTCACAATGACGTACCAAAACGAAACCTGAATACCGTTTTCTCAGTTTGCTACTTTATTCCACATTTTTCGAGACGGTCTCGAAAGTAAACATTCGTTATCAAAACGAAGCCTACTGTGTTTGCGAGACGTTGTCGAAAGCGAGTTGTAGAAGCATTTTTCAATATGGCGTCTACGTAATTTCTATGGATGTCGAGCAAAATAGAGGAATTCCGAGAAATTATTTAAGAAATTGATCTTCCAGATGTGAGATTCACCAAACTATTCAGTCTGGATAAAGAAATTGTGATATTTCTCTGCGACGAAATAAAACCGTCCCAAATCATAACTACATACTATCATAAATAATTACTTCATCCTCTCAGTTCTTTTCCTTATTACATTGATATTTTATGCTTTTTTTCCTCTCTCTCTGTCTGAATAGTTATGAAAATTCCGATGGTTTCAAATTGTTTTTGAATTGTTATATGCTTTGTAATCGTCATTGTATTTTTATCAGGACAAGTTTGTTTTCGATTTTAACATTTTTCTAATAGACACTAGATAATCTTTATTTACTTTAACATAAATTTCAAATTAATTCAGATGCATTAACAGTAATAATAATAAATACTTGGTATATCTTTAAGTGACAAACTTTTTCATCATCTACCATTTATATCTATTTCATCAATATTAAATACCACATTCTATAAAAATATAAATATGGCATAAAATTGTTACTTATAACAATATATTTCCTTCATTTTAACTTCGGAAAATTTTTAATCACTCATACTCACACAACAGTTGTTAGCAATTAAATTATTTTCGAATGACTAATATAATTTCTCTTTACTGACAACAATTTCATATTACAGTCGTCAGCAAATAAATACTGCACTTAGTACTGTTTTGTTAAAAAAGTCATTTTGAATCATGTTCTTAGACAAGGATTTATTTTCAAAAAAAATATACCATGAAGCACTTATTATAAACATATTTAAAATATACAACCTTTTATTAACCATCTCTCACAGACATTATTAACTTATAAAATATACAACATAAGCACTTATTACAAACATATTTAAAATATACAACCTTTTATTAACCATCTCTCACAGACATTATTAACTTATAAAATATACAACATTTTATTAACTTCATGTCTCAAAGACATGAAGTTAATAAAAGGTTGTATATTTTAAATATGTTTATAAGGATTTATTTAATAGAACAGTATTAAGCATGAAAAATCATATATAATAGAATTAGATTTTTTTGTGTTTGTGTGCATGAAGTGTATATACATGTATGATACAGGGTTCCCATGGGTCAGGGAAAACCGGAAAAGTCAGGGAATTTGAAATTACTGAGAAAAGTCAGGGAAAACTGTAAATATTGCTCAAAAACCTGGAAAAATGATGATATAAACCTGGAAAATGCTTTTTGAACATTCAATTTATATCACAAGTCACGTTACTGTATCGTCTTTTATGTTGCAAGCTATGTTTTGTTTTATACTGTGAGCTATTTTTTATGTCACGAACCAAATTTTGTGACTGGAATTTTCTAAAAATAGACCTGGAAAAGTAAGGGAATTTTATTTTTGAAATTGAGTGGGAACCCTGATGATAGTGATTGCTACGAAACAAATTTTTGTGCATTTTGAGATTGATACACAGCAAGGTAACAGAACCCAGTGATTTTTTTTTTATGTGTGTGAAGTGAAGTGTGCATATGTGCACAGTGGTGAATGTTGTAATATGGATTTTCCTGCATATTTTAGATTCATGCACTGCAAGGTAGCGGCAAACAGTGAAGGCTGTTTTTTTTTTTTTTTTTTTTTTTCGTGTGCAAAAGAGTACATATGTGCATGACAGTAATTGTTACAGAACCGAGTTTTGTAATTCATACACAATAAGGTAGCAATCCCAGTGGCAGAAAATTTTGAAGTTGTCTGTGACAGGCTTTTAAAATTTCATAATCTGTCTGCAAAATTTGCATGTAATCAGGGGTGAAACTGAAAATGGCTTACACTCAAAAAGACTGAAAGCTGATGGGGGGGGGGGGGGGGGGGGTTAACATCAGTGGTGGTCTTGTGCAACAATACACAAATACAATTTTACTACAAAACGATATAGTATAAACAATTGTATTCATTCAATTCATCTCATTCTATTAAATATTTTATAGCAATGTTTGATACAACACAATATAAATAATACAAGTTTTAGTTTTGATACAGCAATTTTTATAAGTGAATTGTTATCCGAAAGTTGCAGACAAATTTTTTTCTCAGTGCAGACAAAAACTGTCCGCAAGCCGTTTTTCTGTGTCCGCGACTATGTCGCCGTGTTTCTGCCACTGGGGTAGCAATACAAGTGATATATATTTTTTTTAATTTTCTCGTGCATGTAGCTTACAAACATGCTTGAAAGTGATTACTGATTGCTACAATAAAGATTTTCTCACACTTTTTAGATTTATAGAAAATATGGTAGCAGCACACAATATTTTTTTTTTTTTTTTAGTACAACAGGACTATTTCTTTCAATCTGGTATTTTGTATCGTTACCAATTTATAGTGTTCCACTTCGAAAATGCCTTCGAACTTCCTCCATAGTTTATCTTTTTTTTTGTTTATTTATTTTATTTTTTTCATATGCGTGAAGCTTACATATATACACTCGTGATAATAATTGCTACAGAATCGAATATTGTAAATTTGAGATTTATACTCAGTCAAATACAATTAAATTTATTAGTACATTTAAGTACTATTGTAACTGGTGTTGTACAGTACCGTAGATACATGTAATAATGTATCAGTACAAAAAAAATAAATTACAAACAGTTATCTATATATATATATATATATAAGAGTAAACTTACTAATCACCGACTCAACACAGTCGTGGCGATTCTATGGAAGATAAGAGTCGCCAATTTTGGTAACCACGTTGGTTTTAGGACACTGACGCCCACTAAGACAGGATTTTGTGAAATATCTTTTCATTCCCCCCCCCCCTGGGGGGGCAGAAGGCAAAAACCCCTTTATAAGCATAACTCAACTCCAAATTGCTTCACTGTGAACAAATTGCAGAGGGAGAGACTAGACTTGAGTACAAAAAAAGTATTTTCTGCGATTTGGGATTTTTAAGAGGGGGGGGGAGGGGTAAAAACAATTTTCGGAGGCAAATTTAGAAAAATATGGATTTTCGAGTAAAACTCTACCAATAATAGCACAAAGATATAGAAAACCGCCAAGAACCTTCAGGATATTTCCAAAAATTCATTTTTTTTTTTTTTCGATTTTGGGGGGGAGTTACGAGGGGACAAATTCGAGCCACATTTTAGCGCTGAATTTGTCCGGGGAAATCTATAGGAGCTGAGGTCACGAGTTTTAGTGTGTGGCTTATTTTCGTGTTTCCAACACCCATTATAATGAAATTTTGCATAAGGGGCAATACACTCGTTTCCAAGTATAACTTTGCTTCAAATTATCTCAGCAAAATTGAATTTTATGCGTGGGTTGTTTATGCTTCCACAACACAAACAGTAAAGGGATTTTATGAAATTTCTCCCCCCCCCCTCCCTTTTAAAGGAGGGGGAAGGCAAAACACGAATATAAGAGTAATTTTGCTCCAAATTATTTGAGGATAACGATTTTTTGATATGTCGATTGATTATGCGTAATCAAGACGCACACTATAAAGGGATTTTGTAAAATTCCACCTTATTCGCCTTGGGGGTGGGTTTAGGGAATCATGTTTCCATGCGAAACTCTGCTCCAAACTATCTTAGGCGATTTTTTATGTGCTGGCTGGTTATATGTTCCCAACATGCACTATACAGGGATTTTGTGAAAATTCTCCTGCCCCCCCCCTTCCAGGATGAGGGGTGGGAGAAAAAACATGTTTTAAACGTCAACGTGAGTGCTTCGGAGTACCTGCATTTGGTCGCAACCAATGCTTACCTCCAACGAAACATGAGGAAAACATAAAAATAATCTTCCATAAAATAATTAAAAGCCAAAAGGATGAATTTAGAATTTTGATCTCTGAATAAATCTCCGCATGAGCAGAGACCAATCAGAGTGAAGCACTAGGAGGTAGCTACCGAAGGTAGCGAGAACTTTAACTTGGATTTTGACTGATTTCAATGATTTTTATTATTAATGATATGGTATTTTGAGAATTAATTTCAATATAATGACCAGCGAAGCGGGCAAAGCCTGCTAGTTAATTATAAATTTACCATATTATTTATATTTAAAAATTGGCGATTACTTAGTGGCATGAGGATAATATGCAAGCACCTCAAAAAATACATTTGAAAAAAAAATATTCATATTAGGGATGCACCGGATAGCAGTTTTGGCTGAATATTCAGCCAACCGAATAGTAACTATTCGGCCGAATACCGAGTATTCGGCTGGCTGATTTACTTATATTCAAGTGTCAATCAGCTAATTTTTTGGGAACTTTTTCAGTAATATCATTTACATTTAGTAATATTTCATTTTTTTAACACGTTAATCGCCACGATAATATCAGAAAAATTTTCACATGGGCCATGGTAACTTTATTAGACAATTTAGTCCCATCGAGCGGGGGACTTCCCCCCCCCCCCTCCAGGGTGGGAGGCGAGGCTCCTACATACACAAAATTCTTTTCCCAGTTGACTATCTCTATTACAAAAAATATCTATTTGTTTCATTTTGTTTAGTGCAGTCTATAGATGTTAAACTCTACTTACCTGCAATTCCCCCCATACACGTAATGTATTTGAATACTTTCGAGTGTCCCTGTACACGAACCATTTGCTTCATCTCAACGAAAAGCTTACTGTAGCATCCCTATATGATACCCATTTAGAATACCGACTTTGGAATTTCTGCTATTATTTGTTCTTGAAATATGCTGGTAACAGACAGGCACACAGACCATTCGCTAAAAACATGATTTTCGTAGTCAGGGGACCTCAGAACATGTAAATATAACAAAAACTCACATTCAAAAATTTGACCCTAAAACAATACTTTCTCGACCCTATGGGTAAGAGAAAGTGAAAAACAGAAATGCAGCATTTGAGAAAAATCAATTTAAAAGTGACAACGTACTGGATAACCTATATCAAAACTGTTGTAAATGTCTCTGACTCTCATGTGAATAAATTGTGAGATAGAGATGCGATACTGTTCGTGCATGTTGGGGCACTTCATATACATTTTTTAGTAACAAGTTAAAAACTGCTAATATATGACTTGTGTCATTTTTCTTGCCAGATTTGGATCCGACCTTTTTTTGATCTCTTGAAGTTTCCTAGATTGTAACTTGAATTGTAATCATGTGAATTATGTACGTTCTTTCTTAACTCAACTTAGAAAAGTATCGTTATACTGTTATTGATAAAGACAACTTTTGTTAGATATTATTAATTGTTATGATTAATGTAACTAATAATTTTCTTTAATGTTACTTGAAATTAGATGAAATAATTGTTTTCCTTTAAATATAAACTATTTCTTAATTATAATAATAAAGCACCACAGAACTGGCGTTTTAAAGTAATCACTACAGAACTTTGGATAAACACCATAAAATTCAAAACTCGCAACAATTGTTTTGGGTCGAAATAACACACAACCCTTCGTCAGGCGAACAAAGTAGGCACGAGTGTGGCAGTCAAAGCGGCAACGCACCTTATTACCAACGCGTAGCTGCTTTGTTCGCCTGACGAAGGGTCGTGTGTTATTTCAACCCGAAACAATAGTTGCAAGTTTATTGCATTTTATGGTGTTTATCCATAGTTCTGTAGTTATTATATTTCTTAATTACTCTGAAAATTTTAATTATAATTAAAAATCGCAAATTTTTTTCAAATAATTAAAATTTTTTTAAAAATTGAATTTTTATACGTTCCAACTAGCTGAATAATTTAATATTCAGCTAGTCGAATAGTTTGATTCGACTAAACTGAATATTCGGTAGTATGGCCGAATACCGAATATTCGGTGCATCCCTATCATATCTTTTCCTTTTCTATTTCATTACTTTAAGAAAGATGATCCTAATTCATAGCAGGAGTTTCAGAAAGCATGAGGCATTTGCACATCTGCGTGCAGTTCATAATTTTTTTAAATGGAAATAAATTAAAGAAGTGCAGTTGGTAGTTGGCTCACTGTCAGATATTTATGAAATTTTAAATTTCAACATGGTTGGGTGTTACATAACGAAAATTGCATTGTGTAAATGGGGAGGGCCTGACGCCTGACACAGGGGGAAATTTACTTTTACCCACCTCTTGGCGATTTTTCTGGAATTCGCCTGGATGGCACCGTTCCGAATAGTAACCCTCACTGGCAGCATACAAAAGGGAGCTTTTCAGCGATATAACCAAACAAGAAAACACATCGAAGAAAAGCAATTTGATCAGAAGCAATACATATAAAAAAGAAAATCATCATTAAAATGTCATCCTTTGATGACTTAAGTTCAATTATAAGAGCAATTAAATTTACTAGCTCTAATAAATGTAATTTTTTAATTAATTCTTAAAACTTATCTCTATTCCTTCTTAATTCTCTTCATTACAATTTATGATACTCTACGATAAATCAAAACTGAACCAAAACAAAAGAAGTGAACAAGCAACATACATATTGCAACAATTTGGTATTCATATCCATACATTTTATATTTTCTTTAATATGGCTAATTTAAAGTATTAATGTTATTTAGCAACTTCTACGCAATAAAAGTGCAATATGTAAATTAAGATAACGATACATTCATAATCAACTAATGATCATTAAAAAAAAGTCTGTTTTCAATTTATTGTTTCTATTGAGCCTGACAAAGTTTAAATACATTTACTTCTTGCAGTCACTTTAAATACATTCTCTTCTTGCATTCCAATGAAAGAAAATTTGCATGCTTCATGCTTTAAAATAGGCTCAATGGCATTGTTAAAATGCAATAAAGACTGAACACACTCACACACAAAAAATTACATCTTATATTAAAAATATAAATACTTTAATATGTTAAATACAAGGAAAAAGTGTATCTAAAAAGGTTTGTAATTAAAAGTACTAATTTTAAATCTAAGAAAATAGTTTATTTTTAAGTTTGATTGCATCTATTCTTCTATAATTTGTACATCTAGGAACCCCCAAGCCCATTACATAAATAATGTTTTCCCTTTTCTAGAAGGAAAACATTATTATTATTAAAATAATAAACGCATGCAATTTGTAAACAATTCGACAATAAACAAACAACACGGAGGTGCGATCCGAAGCCGATTACAGTTAATGTTCGCTATGAATCTTGGAAAATAGTTTTCTATTTTTTTATTGGTTAAAAAATGCGAAGAAGAAGTTAAATGTAACTCCTCCTTCGCTGTTATGTCATTTCGAAGGGAGGGACTTACTGTCGTTTCACTGACGATATCATCTCGATTTCACTTATCGGACGAGAGGAATAAAGTACCAATTCTTGCACACTTCGTTTTCTAGGTATCGTTTCCAGACAATAACGAAAGACGTCACTCTCGATCTCGAGATGATCTCGATGCGAATAAAGTAAGCCCCAATATGACCGTCTTTCTCCGAGTGAATACACACATCAGATAATTTAGAAAATAAAATTTATGAATAATTTATGTACTAAAGGTGAATGAAAAACTGCAGATACAATTTCAAATTCCTTTTTCTTTCTTTCTTTTATATATTTATTAATTTAGTTAATATTTAAAGTTATACTCTTTCTATATACAAAAATTAACGTTCTTTACCTATGCTGCTGCTAAATATATTTAAAAGAATTCTGAAAATTCTATATTACTTACTAATACAAAATCTTAAAAAATATCAAACTTTAAAAAACGTATTCCCTTAAAAATCAAAGCAATTTTCATTTCATAATAATAACAAAGCAACTGATTATAGAAATTATATTTTTCATAATTTAGTCAAATATAATTTACCTTTATGATAACTTATCCATTTCTTTTCATAAATTTATTAGAAGAATTAGGGCCGTTCCCACCAAGCTGCGGTTAAACGGAGATTAGCAAAACGGCCGTTAAAAATAAAACTCCGATTAGGAATTCTTCCGTCCCACCAAGCTAAACTCCGGTTAGTGTTTCCGCGGTTAACTAACGGAGGGATTTTTTGAAGGGATTTTAAAGAGGTATTGTGATTGGTTCTTTGGGAATGCTTAGTAATACTATCATTGGTTGATTCAGTTGTGGTCAAAACAGGAATTAGGCAGTCGTTATGTTTACAGTCTGTCGAAATAAGCCAGAAACAGTAAACAATTTTTCACTTGCAGAAGAAAAAATGGATTTTAGAATTAGAGCAAAAGCACTGGAGCATCATTTGGAAAAAAAAAAGGATGCTGTCAGTGGAAAGGTGAAAGAAAGCACTTGGAAAAAATAACAAATGCATTCAAATTTTATACATAGGATAAATCAACAATTCATATTAAAATAGTTTGAGAGTATAGTAAGAACACAATAAAACATTTAAGTAATATTAGAATTCTTATATATATATATATATATATTATAAAATAAAATCAACTCTGTGAATTTGAAAAAATAAATTAAGAAAACCTACAGCCACATTAAAAAATATATGTATTATTATATTTTATAACTTAAATTTTAATTATGCATCAAGAAACAAAATGAAAGAAAAATCCATCTGAATTTTACTTACATTATGTAATAATTTCTTTGTTGCTTTATGTCAGTTGAATATCATGCTAGTAGAAGTTTTCTATCTTAACTTCACTTCTTCTAGCTGTTATTTCAAGAAAACTGCTTTGCAGTATATATGGTCATGTATGAAATTATTATATACACTGCAAAGAAGTTAAGTTAAATTTTTTCTTCTGTTTGTCTTCCTTTTTATTAGCTAGTGTATTTCCATACTCTGCAAAGGGGTGTTTACTTTTTTTCCAGATAATAAATGCCAAAGTTTTGTTTAAATGTAATAAGAAAGAACATAATTTATTTTTTTATCAAAGATTCTTTTCTGATAAATTCTACATAATCAGAATATAATATAATCAATGTATTATTTATACCGATTCTTATAGATATTTTCACACCCACAAAAGGTCACTTGATGTAGGGTAAAGTACAAAACAACAAATTTATATTAAACTTGAGAAATATAGCATTAATATTTTACTTAAATTTAAGGCATGTTGACAAATGAAGTGCAGATAAACCAGCAGTTCTCCAATTACTTAAACCACCAAGGTAGGAATGAGTAGATGAATGAAGGTAACTTGTGTTCAATGCATAGAAAATCGAATTTATATTAGTGTTCAAGCTGACAGATTATTTTAACTGAATTAAAGTTGAAAATATTCATTATTTGAACATTTTTTTTTTTTTTAAATAGCTAATCTTCAGTTTAACATTATGGAAAAAACTGCATAAAAATATATAAAAAATTATGTTCTTATGACTACAATCGAAAAATTCAGCGATGGTCTTTGCGATGAAATATAAAAATTCAAATATCTTGAAGTTGGTATGCAGAAAGTTCTGGGTTCAATTACCAGTCGTTTGGAATTTTCTGTATTTTTCTTTGAAACTCGCTTTAAGATGAGGTAGGAACCCCTTAAAATGATTTCTCATGGAGGGTACACCATTTAAGCCTAGGACCCTCCTTCAGTTAACTGGCCTTAAACCCAACACTAGACATCATCAGAATTTAAATTTAATTTTCTCTTTTTTTTTTTTTTTTTTTTTTTTTTTTTTTTTTTTTTAAACTATGTGCATTATATCTTTACATCTTTTAATAAAAAAGATTTTGAATGTTATATCTATATTTCTTATCTTAAAACGTGCGTTGCCGCTTTGACTGCAGCACTCGTGCTTACTTTGTTCGCCTGATGAAGGGTCGTGTGTTTTTTCGACCCGAAACAATTGTTGCGAGTTTATTGCATTTTATGGTGTTTATTCAAAGTTCCTTATGCCTTTTCTCCAATTCTGAATTTGATTTGATGTAGAGATCTAGATTGTTATTATTTATTTATCTCATTGTTGGCACCAATAGCATGCTTGACATGAAAGCTAATTAAGCTTAAAACTGAAAACAGCAGAAAAGCTTTAGTATGACTTTTTTGGTGAAATTTGGCACTGAAGTAACTCTGACTTTTCTCGCCAAGGTCTTTACTAGCGCAATTATGATATCCGCATTTTATTTTTTTAAAAACAATTTATTGCAAAAATTTAATGTAGCAGAAACATTAATCACAAAAATTATTTAAAAGCAGTGTGTATTTCTTTCTGTTATAGCACTGTCTTATATATCAAGTTTCGTACATTTTTATGCCATAAAAGTTGAGATATAGCCTTCCTGTTATCGAAGAAATTTCGAGTTTAGCAGCTCCAATCTGTTGGCCTATAAGCATGTAACTTGAATCAGCATAATGTCTCATAATCGCCTTTTCTCATATCAAGTTTTGTCTGATTATACGCCATAGAACCTGAGATATAGCCTTTCCTTAAATTGCAGTAATCACTGTGCGGCAGTGCCAACTGTTGAGCGGTTGACATCAAAAGTTGGTAGAAACTAATTTATGTGAATGTACATTTGCAAATCAATTTTTATGTAATTCTGTGCAGTAGTTCCTATGATATAGCCTTCCCTTAAATTGTGGAAATCGCTTATATAGCAGTGCCACCTGTTGGCCAATAAGCATTCAAATTGAATCAGCATAATTTTTCATGATGACCTTACGTATCAAGTTTTGTCTGATTATACGCCATAGAACCTGAGATATAGCCTTTCCTTAAATTGCAGAAATCGCTGTGCGGCAGCGTCACCTGCTGAGAGGTTGACACCAAATGTTGGTAGAAAAGATTGTCTCATGACCTTACGTATCAAGTTTCGTTTTATTATACGCAATAGAACCTGAGATATAGCGTAATGCATTTTTGTTACGTGATGACTTCTGCCAGTTAGGTCCTACTGCAATCTGCGTTAAGGAACTTCGTACCAAAAGGAAATAAAATAAGCCTTAATCAAGAAATTATATTGGAATTTAGATACTTGTGAGTACTATAATATCAATGCGGATTAGAAAAAAAAACATGTTTCTCACTTTAAGAGCTTAATATTAGATAAATTAATTTTTATTTTATAATATAATTTACGACATTTCACTTAAAAAAAGAAATTCGGAAAAATGCTTATAAATAGAAATACTATATATGACATCACTTTCTGCAAAGTACTGTCAGTGTGACATTAAACTGACTCCAAATAAACAGTTGCTATGTTTTATTTTCTATTTTGTGTAATACTAAGAGTACATGTTAGCTGACCCACCCGGCGTTGCCCAGGCCCATGATAATAACCTTAAATGAACCTTAAATTTGTATGATTTTATATCTTTAACTGGATTTTGTTTGAATTTCTATTTTTAAATAAAAGCATCACCAAAAAAATAATCAGCTGTAACAAAAAAATTACCTCGAACCGAACGAAATTCTGCCTTGTGAACCTGGTGCCTGTGGCACCGCATATGCCGGCCACTAATAACATAAAAAAAATTCCCAAAGATTAACCTGGAACCGAACAAACCCGCCTGGTGTTGCCCGGGCCCATGATAATAACCTTAAATTTGTATGATTTTATATCTAACTCTATTTTGTTTGAATTTCTATTTTTAAATGAGAGCATCGTGAAAAAAATAATCATCTGTAACAAAAAAATTACCTCAAACCAAACGGAACTCGGGCTCGTGGCCCCAGTGACTGCGGCAGCATATATGTGAGTCGCTGATAACATGAAAAAATTCTCAAAAATTAACCTCGAACCGAATGAGCCTCTGACTTGTGTTTCCGCTGCCTGTGGCTGTGGCAACATATAGCAGGCATGCTACGCACGCGCTGCAAAATCCACTTTCCACCGCCAGGGGCACAGTGTATTCTGTACGAACATCACCAACGATCAGGAAATACCAAAACCTTTAAAATAAGGCGTAGCATGATAGGGCCTACTACAAAATCACCTAGTTCTATTTTTAACCACTAGGGGGTGCACTATATTGTATACAGACATCCCCAATCAACATCAAATTTCAAGACCTTTAAAATGAGGTGCTACATGTGTGGGTCTAGAACGGATTTCCCTCTCAAACTAACTCCCCCCCCCCCTTTTCCTGCCAAATCTACTTTCCCGCTTTAAAATCGGAAATTCCAAAATCACAAAAAAGTTATTTTTTAGTATTTGAGTCTAGTTCCCCCCATGTACAATTTCTTCACTGTGAAGTAATTTTTGCAAACGTGTTTTTAACCCCTGCTCCCCCAGGGGGAAAACCGTTCGACTTTTTATATTTTTCTCTTGATGACACATCTACACACCAAGACTTTTTTTAGATACCTCAACCAAATTTTTACACTTAGCCGTTCTCTCAATTTAATGGATACAGACAAAACATGTTTCAAATTAATAAGTTAAATGCTTTTATCCTTAAGAGATTTCGAATATTCATGCATACAATTTTAAAAACATGCATGTAGAGAAAATTCAGCTTAATATGAGAATTATAGATTGATTTTTACAAGTAAATAAAAACAAAAATAGATTTTTTTTTTTTTTTTTTTTAAAGAAAATAAGAAGCAATTAAAAATAAGAAAATTAAGAAACAGTCTATCATCGTAAAAGAAAAATCACACAGATGCCTGCATTAAATCATTTTAAAAATCAGCTTTTAATAATAATAAACAATTTTATGCAGATATTTAATTTATCAATTTAAATCCATTAATTATCTGTTAATATTCAGTGTAAAATAAGTAGTGAAGATAATGCAACGTGGATTAGAATTCCCCGAAGAATAATCTGTATCTGAGATGTCGTCTGTGAGGCCAAATCTCATGGTTCAAGTTGTAAGAAAGTTAAAAATGACTTCAAATTTACAAATGATTCTAACACTATTCATTTTGAAATTTATATCAATGATACTACAACGATGTTCCTGAACAATGAAATGCGAACTTATAAACCTTATCGTATCATAAATATATGTGTAATTGTAGTCTTTCATATAACATCACATATGTATATCAAAGTATTTAAATAAATAAATATTGTCTTAAAAATGTGTTATTTTATTAATAAAAATAAGTTAAAATTATTTTAAGTTAAAAAATACTTAAATTTGAACTTTATTCAAGTTAAAAAGGAAAATAATAAAATAATTATTACCTGTATAGCAAGCCATGTCTGATGTCTCTGTATTAGTGATGTCCACTTGTCATTTTCAAAGCACTGCGAGGAAAGATGCCTCAATCGGGTAGCCTTTTAATAAACACCACCCAATATGAGACACTCACCAAGCTTTCACCAAGTATCAAAACATAAGAGACTGTAATCAGAATCATCGAACAGGGCATCATCTTCAAACATATTATCGAAGGTCAGCGTTAATCATATGCGGAATCATTTAATTTTTTAACATGCTCTAAATGAATTTCAAAACTTTGCCTAAAGCAAATAAGATAGGATATTAGTATGTTAATTATAGCTGATATGAAAGTTTACTTTTCAAATTTTATACTACGTAAATCATACTGTTACATTTTTCTTTTTCTTTTTTTTTAATGTTTTACATGTTAAATGAATAAGCTGATATAACAAATGATGACTATAGTGTAAAAAATTATACTTAAAAAAAAATGTATATATATATATAGAATACATAAATCTGAAGACAAAAACCAATGTTAATAATAAAAAATAAATAAAAATTAACTGAGCATAGTTAAATCAGAAAATACTCTAAACAGTTAGTATTTGTTCCTATTACATGAATGTTTAAATCTTGTTAACAATAAAATAAAAATTGCAATGTAAAAAAAAAGATTAAACTCAAACTGTAAATTAAAAACATTTCTAAAAATATGTGTATATAACAGTAGGTAATTCATAAAGCATTTCTTGATTTAAAAACAAATTCTCAAGTTAAGAAAACTTCCCTACAGCAATAATACTTAATTAAATCACACTATACTGCAGACAAATTTACTTAATTTTATACAGACAAGCGGTTTTTCTTATTGTAATAAAGAGATTATGTACAATTACCTAGGAAAGTAAAATACTCTATAGCAGTATAGAAGGTTGTAGAAATAATTTCACTTTTCGAAAAAGATATCTCAGTATATGTATAATATTAGTTCTGAGGAGAAATTAGGACAGAAAATATCTTCAGACAAAAGCACCAAGATGCGTTATACATATGAAAAAAGAATTATTTTATGTGAGAACCAGAACAACAAAATATAAGTTCTTTTAGAGTATGTGCATTTGTTTACATTAGATAAGGCGTTCAAACATACTTTAGATCCAAAATATCAAACAAAAAATTAATTTTTTACAGAATACTACAAGAGAAGTGTAAAAATTAACTCACCGATCACTCTCGTATGAAATATCATGCTCAATCTCTGAAAAGATATCTAATACACAAGTTCTTGAAAGGCGAAAACGATATTAAAATTTTTTTTTCATCATAGAGAGAACTTTACCGATATGTTTCTGGACACAGGAACAAAACAACGATCTTCTTCGTCACCATCATCAAATAAATTTTTTTGTACAACATCCAACATAATGAGAAAGAAAATAATAATAAACTAACACTAACAGTCAACAAGATTCAAACAGTTCCGCCATATTTAAACTCTCGGTAAACAGCTAACCAGTGGAAACTCGACCGATTAAATATTAAACCTCCGTTAGCGCTAACCGACGATGGTGGGACGCAGAAATCTCAGCTGTGAGTGCTAATCCGAGTTTTTCCCTTTAACCGGAGATGGTGGGAACGGCCCTTAAAAGCCGCAATATTTCGAGATTTTTAAAATTCATCAACATTCTATTATATTCTATTACAATTGCCGAGTTTCAATGGTTTCAATATACCACTATATGGCTGATGCCAAAAAATTTTTTCGGCATCAAAATTTTTTTGCATGTTAACAATGGGATGATAGATCTATATAAATTACTATATCTATGGTTTTAAGGTGATTGGTGATTGGTGATTGGGTTTTACGTCGCACTAATGCTGCGCAGATGGGCAATTGGCGACGGTCTGGGACACACCCCTAGAGGTGGTCCGGAGACATGCCATCACAATTTTGATCCTCCACGGAAGGGATGGCTCTCCCGCTTCGGTAACCCCCAGAGGTATAATTTTTGATGGGAACATGGAGGACATTGCGGCCACGACAGATTTTACGTGCACCAGCCACCATTAGTGTACACGACGGTCTTTGGCCGGCTCGAGTACCGAACCCGCAATCTTCCAATTACGAGGCCGGCGCTCTACCGACTGGGCTACCGCGGCCCCTATGGTTTTAAGGAGACTTAGCACCGTTGAAGTACGTTTCCTATAAAATCGATTTTCATAATACTTTTTTTTTTTTTAAAAATTTCCGCTGTGAAATAATAAAATTTTGTCTATTTTTTGTAGGATCTTAATTTTTTTTTTTAATGAAAGATATTTGTTTCATAAAGCATTAGAAAAACCCTCATAATATTTGATAAGCTCTCCAATCCGCGATTGTAATGAAATGCTCGCCCTCTGGTGGGCTAAGGTGAAATTACAATAAATATGGTTTAATTCGAATTCCATTATTCCATACAGCCGCCATTGCTTGCCGATATTTAGTTTCAGTTTCACATATATTTATTGAATAAAAATGAATAAATACGGTAAAAAAAGATAACACATACTTTTGTGTGCCACAGTGTAACTCCAAAGGATCAAGAAATTCAGAATTGAGCTTCCATTTATTTCCAAATGACAAATTTAAAATTTCAGTTGCTTCGGCTAATGGAAGTAAAGAATTAATCAGATGATTTGAAATTAATATTTGTTCAACTTCAGTTAAAAATGTACTTCCGATCGAACTTTGAATAAACTGAAGTATTTTTTCCAAAAGCAATCAATTTTCTATAATGTAATGGCGGAGAAATTATAGTACGAATATTCAGTAGAATAACAAAAAGAACACTAATGGAACACACGTGGCTATCACGGAGTAAAAAGACAGGAGAAGAAGGTAACGCTGAAATTTTGTGATGTTGTTTTCTAATGTTAGATGGCGCCAGCGTGCAATCCTTCCTTCTCTCCAGCTTCCGCAATGTTATTCAATGGGGAAATGTCTCATTTTAATTATTTTTTTAAAAATAATATCAAGCTGAAAAAATTTCGATTGAAAGCAAATTTCATTAAATAGAGTATTCTAACCAACATGTTTTTTTTTTAAGAGCCATTTTATACTAATTTTACTTTGAAAGAAAGCTTTTAAAAAATGACGATTCTTATGAACCGAAGCTAGCTAAAACAGACAATTGGGAGGAAGGAGAATGGATGAAATTTTGTAAAGAAAAAAAATAAACTTACTTTAGGTGCAGAAAACACGAACTCGGACTTTATTTTTCTCCAAGGGCTTTTTTTTGTTTTTCTTATCACTATCATAGCCTGTTTTACAACTAGGAACGAAGCATTTATTTGAAACATCTGAATTATGCAGTTTTAAGAACTTACAAAGAAATTAAATTTCTTAAAATAAAAAATTTTAAATGTACTTCAGCAAAATTCTATTGAAAACAACAGTATATCTGCGCCGAAGTAGGGAGGAATGACAAGTGGCGCCCTCAATATTTACCAAAAATTTAGATCACAGTTTCGTAGCTTTCTCCCATTGGACCTTCAACTCCTATTAATATTACTCCGTGGTGGCTATAATGTTTACTATAGGGTGACCAGATTTTTTGATGCAAAATGAGGACAAATTATGCGATGTCCTCATTTCCATGAGAAAAATGAGGACAGTTTTCTTCTAAAATGAGGACATTTCTGAGGACACAAAATTTACTTATATTAACCCCACTTGCAGCCATTAATCGTCACTATGATAAATTTATACTACTTATGAGCTTATACGATAAACATTATTTATATAAGCATTATTAAATTTACAATAAACATCATAAACTTGCACGCATTATACTTCTCTTCGGATAATATAATGGCCATGCTGTTTATACAAAAGTATTAATTTCTAATATGCGGTTGATACGAAAGTACTAAACTAAAGCTGGAAATTAGCGGTCGCCACTCGCCACATGGCGACTAGATTTTTAAAAGTGGCGACTAAAGAAATTGCCTTTGGTCGCCACTGCAGTGGCCACTTCTCTTCTACCCATTCTTTATAAAATATACCCCATTCCACGGCAAACTTGGATCGCGCGGCGGCTTTTTCGCGGTAAACGCGCCGCGCAAAGAATTCAGGCTGTTCTAAAATCTAACCTCGCCACTTGCAAACATATTTCGGAAGTCAATTTTAATAGTAAACACTTAAAATTCTTCTACCCATACCCATTCTTTATAGAATTTTCTTTCCAATGCAAACTTGGATCGCGCGGCCGCGTTTTCGCAGTAAACGTGCCGTGCGCCTCGAATTCAGGCTTTCTCAAATCTAACATAGCCACTTACAGACATTTTCGGAAGTCAATTTTAACAGTAAACACTGGAAATTGGCAGGTAGTCTTATTCATATACTAAAAAAACGTATGGCTTTTTTCCATTTTTCTATAAAAGTATTAGATTTTGATTTTTAAAAAATGTCAAAATGAGAGTTTCGGCCGACTTTCGGGAGACAGAGACGAAAAGGAAGCTCGTGAGATAATCAATCGGCTGAAACTCCGATTGTATTACGTTCGCAGAAAAATTAAAAACGTCATTCGACGCATTTTCTTTGTTATTTTATACCACTTTCTTGTAAAACTTGGCATTTCTATCCATTCCCAACGGCCATATCGCATTCAGTCATACGTGTGGTTTCTCGAAATTTCAATCTTTAAAACAAGCTTTATATAGTAATATAAATTTTGGATTTATTGCTTTAATATGAAGAGGTTTAAAGAAAATCCTGAATCACAAAGCAACCGTAGTGGTAGTAAACGTGGAGCTACAGATAATTCTGTAAAAATAACATCTTTTTTCGGAAAAAGGTAAGTGCGTTTTCTGTTATTATTTAAAAAAAAAAAAATAAAAAAATTATATATGTATGTATATTTTTAGTTCTTAATCAGAAGAATGCATAATTTATTGAATATTTTATTTATTTACTACATATTATTTAATATTTGTTATTGCATATGAACTATTTTTTACTTTCTTCTATATGTAATATAGAGAAAGTATTGGATTCGCGAAAATTTTCGACCTCCGTTTTTTGACGGATCTACACGTTTTGGGGGTATCCTGAACACAAATTGATAGTTTTTAAAAAATGTCTGTACAGCCACACTCTCTAAATTCAGTTAGAGAGGGGGATTATAATTGCAAATTATTAAAAATTCATTATTATTAAAGAAAAATTAATTTATAATTCATTTGTAACATGAAAAAAAAAAAGGAAAAAGAAACTTGCAAAATAAAAAAGTATTATTAAAAAAATATTTTTTTTATTTACATATACTAATATATTTTCATGAATCAAAGATGTTTTTTTTTTTTTTTTTTTTTTTTTTTGAAAAAGTAGAAAATTGACACCATTCGGAATAGTGAAGGGGCAATATAATCAGAAATTTTCTGTTATAAAATAATATAACCAAAAGAGCATTTTAAACATATGAATTTTGTATTGAATAGTATTTTCTTACATTCATAGTATAAATTATGTAAATCTATTCCTATTTCATTTATTAAAATTTATCAGAAATGTATTATTGTGGATGAGTTTCAAAAAGTTGACTACCTTAATTATTTTCTTAATGAATTGTCGAGACTGAACATTGAAAAAATTAAAGAAAAGAAAATTTTATTTTACTTTTACTTTTATCAGCGAGTGGCCACTAACTTTTTAAAAGTGGCCACTAAAAAAATGAAGGCTAGTGGCCAGTGGCCACCAACCAAATTTCTTAATTTCCACCTTTATACCAAACTATTTTATATCTACTTCTATTAATACTTTTATAAACTGTTTTAATACAATTGTCACTGTTGTACAGACCAAGTTTTTAGTGTAAATGAAACCATAACTACTTCATATGGAAATGATCCAATAAATAACATTTTAAAAGGAGAAGACAATCTGAACAAGTTCAAAAACAGGCTAGGCTAGGACACAGATTATCATACAGATAGGACAGTGAAGCTAAAACGCGAACCGGAAATATAGTAGCACCACTAGTGTCAACAGAGGGGAACTACATGTGTTAAGTCTACATGAATAGCATCTTTGATCAGAAATTGTTTTTCTATTTCGCGAGTAGTTAGTAGCAGGTTAGTATGGGAAGTTTTCTTTTTCTTCACTTTCTATTGTTTTTGAATTCACAAAATTATCCTCAAAACATTCACAGCTATTCTTCTAAGAAATAAAAATTATTTTTTATAATGTTTAAAAATATGCTTTGTGAAACATATCCATATTCAAGTACAAATTAAAATTACAAACTGTAATTCTGAAATAGCAGTATGAAATCATTAAATATTTAACGTTGCTTGGTTTAAATAATACAAAATGCCTTAAAATGAAAAAAGAAATGCTTTTATTTTATGTATATTTTCAAAGTTTATTTTCTTAATATTTAGCACTTGCTTCTTAAAATAAATTGCTTTTGACAATCAAATTCGTAAACAACAACAAAATCCAAACGTAAACATAAAAATGGTTAGTCGGTTGGATGTTGGGTTTAACGTTGCACTATTATTACGATATGAACATAGATACAATAAAAATAAAACGAGCGATTGCGTAAGCTGGAGAGCTCGAGAAACTTACAGCCGTTGACAATAGGGTTGTTGCAGTCAAATTCCGGTTACCGAAGAATATACGGGAGTGTCCTATCTGTATAATAATCTGTGGGCTAGGAATAGGAATTGACCTGACGGCATAAAGCGTTAATGTTCAACAAACTGAGCTATTATGTTGACCTTCGAATAGCACTATTTACTCACTAGAGAGCAAAAAATCGTGAGATGTCAACAAGGTACTTTCGGCAGCAAAAGTATCCGAGCACGAGCAATAATCCCTGTCTAAAAAATGTACACTTAATACTGCTTTGTTAAATAAATCCTTGTCGAGTCATGTTCTTAGTCAGTCTAAGAACATGATTCGGCAAGGATTTATTTAACAAAACAGTTTTAAGTGTACTTTTTTATATCGGAGTTATTGGCAAGTCTCGGGTACTTTTGCTGACGACTGTAATCTGTATTCAACTCCTATCATCCCTGACTTAGTCAGTTTTCAATGTTGCTAAAAAATGTTTTCCCATTGCAAAGAGTAAAATCTACCAATAGAAAAATATATTCTGTGCATTGTCTAGTAATGGAGATGATTTAAAAATGAATGGAATGAATCAAGGATTCGTGATTTTTTTATGCTGTGTTGAATTTAAGAATCAGTATTGAAAACTAATAAGATCAGCAGCATCTCTAATGTTGAAAAGTTAAGTAAAGATGTAAATTATTGAAAAATGAGGACAAATGAGGATATGAGAACTTTTGAAAGCAACTGAGGACAACACTTGAAAAATGAGGACTGTCCTCAGAAAATGAGTACGACTGGTCACCCTAGTTTACTAACAACTGCAGTTCACAAAGCGCCGTCTATCGATCATTACAAACGCGGATAATTTAAAGCTTTTATAAGGTGGTTCTTTTTCCATGCAAATTATATAAAAAAAATATATATATACCATTTAAAATAGTGTCTTAATTTTTTTTTCTCAACGTAAAATAAAATATGCTCATCCACATGAAAAAATGAAAAAAAAATGAAAGTAAAAAGATGGAGTAAAAAAACAATTTAGCTAAAGTAGCACGAGAGTTCAATGGAAGTATAAATGAACGTTAAATAAATAAAATAGTTGTCTGCGCAATCCCGTGATATGCGTGCTATAGAAAAACAAAGAATCGAATTCAGTAAATATTGTTCTTAAGAGCAAAATATTCAGTATAAAATAAAGTAAAAGTAATATTGTGCACTTGTAAACAGTAGAATAATTGTATTTGTGAGTTTAATAATTTTAAGAATACTTTATATGTTTATTTATTTTAACAAGTAATTATCATTTTTTTTTTTTTTTTTTTTTTTAAGAACTAAGAAATTTAGGAGGAATTCATATGAATCACAATGAATAAAATTTGCTAGAGATTTTCCCCTATTTTCTCTCCTTATTTAAAAATATTATTAACTTTATTTTCAGGATTACGAAGAAAAATATATAGAGCATTTCCTCGTGACGTCTTCTGGTTGGCAAAAAAGCGTGCTGGACTTTCCCGCGCCCCGCCCACCATTGATTTTCCGTTGGTAATCCGCCATCGCTATGCTTTTCCCAAGCCTTTTTGCCAACCACTCATAAAAGTTGAGATGTTTGTTTACAAACAAGGAACTGCCCTATTGGGTTTCAGAGAAAATTTTTAAGTTTCTGGTTATTGATGTAATTAGATGTTTTGAGACGTTCTTAGTTCTATTTCGCTAGATACAGACTAATATTTTTCTGCATTTGTGTGTTTATTTGAGATAAAAATTCTATGGGCATTATTGCATAGATTTACATGAAATTTTCTGTTTTAAGAAAATATATTAAAAATCAAAAATGTGCTGATTAAACTTTAAAGTATATAATCCAAAAAGGTGTATTTGCTGGACAATATACAACTGTAAGAATTTACTTTTTGAATTATTTTAAATATAATGTTTTACTAAAACATATAAAATTCTTATTAGATTGCATTAGCTAGAATAACGTGATTCGCAAAAGCTGTTACATGCAATGTAAAAATAGTTTTGGTTTCGAGTGACTTCCGATATTATACATTACAATTGGTTAAAAGAGTAAAAGTTTTCCATAAAACGGAATAATCTACACCCTTCTCTCTTAAAAACTTCAAAATCAGTGTTTTTTTTTTTTTTTTTTTTTATTTTTTTTATTATTTTTTTTATTTTATTATACAAGATTTGTATTTATATAATATAACAATATAACATAAGAAATGGGCATCCTCATTTTTTTTCTTTTCTTTCTTTATTTCAAAAATAAAATAAAATAAATAAATAAATAAAAATAAAAAAATATGTATAAAATAGGTCTACAGATACTTTTTATTTTATAGTGGTTTAAAAACTGATTGTAAATAAACTTTTTTTTTTTTTTTTGTTCCACTGATACTAAAACAAAAATTAATTTAAAAATTAACAAATAAAATTATAAGCGATCTTTTCACATTTTATAATAAAAATTAATTAAAAAATAATTTGCAAATGAAGATGAGTAATCAATGATAAATCAACAAGAAAAAGAGACTTGAAAAAAAAAAAAAAAAAAAAAAAAAAAAAAAACTCAGCTAGTTAAATTATCGTTAACTAAATAATTAAACATAAAAATATATATATATATATATTTGCCGCAATAGTAATAATATATCACGAAATTATAAATCATTGTAATTAAATATATGCATCTTTCATCTTACACAAAGTTAATTATAAGATGGTGAATAAAGAAATGGATATAATAATTATATTCAAATATTTTAATTTAAATCAGATATTTTATATAAAATCCAGATTTTCAACTATTTATGAATATATTTGTATGAAAACTATCCAAGTTAGACTGCATACATGCATTTGAAAGATCTAGTATCTGATCCAGATTCATAATTATGCCATGATTGTTCTCAAGCGGCTCATATTATATTTACTTTAATCCTGTAATTGTAATATTATTGGCAGGGGGACAAACGTTGTGAATGTCAGACTCTTTCTAAAATTTATCTAGTTATTCATTTTTATTCATTTTTTTTTTTTTTTAATTTATGAAACACGACATTAGCTGGCTAGATAGTTAATCACCAGGGTAACATTCAACTAAACAATAATTTTTCATCCAACATTCAATCTAATCGTATCTGCCATTAAAAATTTTAACAATCTCGTTGAATCATGGAGCTTCCAACAATAATATAAAAGTGTTTAAAAGGCTTCAAATAAAATGTTACCACAGTGGTTTAAAAATCAATTAATTGTTGTGTAAGATGGTTTTAAGGTTTTTCAAGAAATGTGGTGATAAAATGGATAAAAAGAACACTTTTTTCCAACATTCTTTTACCACGAATTACTAATATTAAACATACTAATAAACTATTTATTATGTGCCCCTCCAATGTTATAATACAAACTTTAAGATTTCTTTTATCGGTCTTATAAAATGATCTCAAATTTCGAGAGCTCATTTATAAATTCATGATTCATCAATATACATTGATAGAAATTCACACCTTCTTAAGAGGATATTTTGTGAATTTCGTTCAAATGTTACACGAGTTTAAAGCATACGAATCTGTGCACAGTTTTTTTAAAGATTTCTAGTTAATATATTGCGTCAAAACAATGTTCATGTCCTTTAATATGCTTTCTACGGTCATCATATTTGTGACAAGTTAGTAAAGACAGGATAATGTTTTGTAGGAAAAACAAGAAGTCTGTTTGAAACTTGTCAAATCTGCTGAAGACCTGTACAGGAAAGGGAACTATGCAGGCGAAGAACTTCAATCCAGGGCATATAATATGCTGTCTGAGTGCACAGATCTAACAGCCGCCATGGAACTGAGGAGGCAACTTTTAGCAGATTCCATCCACTTCTTCAACAAGGCGCAGACTGTAATTTTTCACAATAAATTATCATCAGCTCTGCTTGACTTTCGTTTTTATTCCAAACTTGAAGAAATAATCTAATAGCTAATGTTTATTAATAACGAATGAAAAAAATATTTTTTTACTAATCACATCCTGAATGCACTAATGCCTAACAATTTTTGTTTGAATGTACTCTACTTAGTGCATGATATGTGAATGGTAGCATTTTCAATGCTTTGCATGATGTAATACTTACGTGATCTGCTGTTCTTTTAACAAAGGTCATGAACGCAAAATAATTAGTGTTTGAATGATATGGTAAAAACGTTTATTATTTTGTTTATTAATAATATTATAATTTATTAAATTAAGGTTCTGAGATTGCAATTTACAACAATAATTCAGACATTTACCTGTATAATCAAGAATAATATGCAACAGCTAGACATAAAAAATTTGGCCTAAAATTCATAGGGGCATAATTTAATATCTAATCGAAAATATCATCAAATATTTTTCATTCCAAATATAACTAGCAAAATAGTATATCATTAAAAAATAAATAAATAAAAAAATGAAGAAGAATAAATAAATGCTGCTTAGATTCATTGCTAATTTTAATGCTTGACACAGTAATTATTAACAAGGTAAAGCTAACGGTCAAAATAATAACTTTTCATAGCATGGTATTAATACAAATATTCAATTTCAAGAAATTTTACTATTATTTTCAGCAATGGTTGAATGTGCCTTTTATTTATTTATTTTAATCATAACTGACTCTGCTTTTCAGGTCATGCATTTCCATATTTCAACAATAAGTTGTAAAAGAAAAATTATTAATGTCATATATGTTGTAGTATACAATAAATATACATCTTGTGTATATATATGCCTAAAAATAACAAAATACGCAAGATTAGTATTTTATAGCATACGTATTCTCCAATCATATGCATAAACAATTAAAATTTTAAATATCAGGTAATTTACTAAGAATGAATATTACATTTGAAATTAAAATTATTGATAAATTCTTCATCTTCTTCTTCTTTTTTTTTATCAATACTACTTTACGCAAGAATGCGTTTTATAACATTTTTAATTGTATATTTTTCTTAAATACGCAAAAAGGGAAGCCAAATATTACAATAACTTTATGTAACAAACTTTAAAAACTATCTAAATTAAAAGGGTAAGAAGTTTTATACCACTTTAATACATTTGTTATATAAAGAAGCATATTTTTGAAATCGTTTTAAACAAGCAAGATAAAATTTCAATTCTCGAATATATTATATAATGCATGTTTAGAACAATTAAAAATTAACACTAAACTAAGCTAAAAAAATTATTGGATAAAATGTCTTTACTGAAATCTTTAACTATTATTTCTTAATTAATTTAATGAAAAATATTTTTCGAATTAAATATTTCTAGTAGAAACATAAATTACAGTGGCAGCAAAATTATTCGAGTGTTAGCAATAATTTTGATGTCTTCTTAGACTGACTAAGAACATGACTCTTCAAGGATTTATTTAACGAAACAGTATTAAGTGTACTTTTTTTTATATAGGAATTATTACTAGCGCTCGAATAATTTTGCTGCCGACTGTAATTACCGTTATTTCTTACGTATAATCCACAGGTTAGATAAACCATTTTCACACCAGAAACTAACAGTCTAAATTACATTTGTAGTAAGCATATATTTGTACCAATTTAACTTTTGATGTTATTTGACATTTTTGGTGTAAAACCGATTTATCGAACTCGGATTATACGCAAGAAATTGCGGTAGCTTACACGCAAACTTTCAAATTATGTAATATATTGCTGAATAATATTAAAAATAGAAGCATGACTAAATAATCAAAATAATAAATGGATCTGGTAACTGGAGATAAATTGAATCATAAAGAATCAGGCATTAGATTTCTTTTAAAGTATCTGTGTTTGAACTATGTATTTAATTAATTTTTTGCTTCTATATAGGCACTCACGAAACTCGATCAAATCGAAATTCAGTTAACGATCAGCGATACCTCCATGATGTGGAGCACAGTCGAAGAGATCGCAAATTCAGCTATTGAAGATGGAAGAACAGTTGTGAGTACCACTGGAATGACAGAACCAGGGGTGCAAGGTGTTGATCGAAAAGTAAGTATCATATCTTTCATAATTTTTTCGCCTATTTTTAGAAATCAATACGTGACGTATTTTTCAAACGAAATATTTTTAAAGAGATATCAGTTCGTTTAGCCCTATTACGTAATGAATGCCATAAGACAACCAATCCACATCCCCGATAGAAATCTATTAATTTGATAATGTGCTGTGAAGATTATAATAAAGTTTCAATCGGAATCTATTACTAATGCTTCGTGTCTAATACATTTTATAACGAATAAATATAGTTTTGTTTTCTATAACAGAAAAATTATGCAGCAAAGAAAATTTTATATAAATAAACAAATAATTTCATAATACATACCTTTTGAAAAAATTAAGATATTCAAACACCATTGATATTAAATTGCTGTAAACGTTGTTATTTTGAGGTCAATTTACATCAATCTCAAGGTTTAATTAAAGATACCTAATTTAGAAAAAAATTCTTGTAAGGTTTATGAAATGTTTATTTTTTTTTTTATTTTTTTTTAATTTAAGTAAGAGATAATGATAAACTATAATCCAAATTAAACATTTTGAATATTGCGTTGTTTTTACACATATATCACTAATTATTAATATTATTATTATATTAATGTTCGTTTAATTATATTTCATGCTTTCAAGATTGATGTCAGGTAATTAAAACAAAATCTCTCTGCAATAGATTTTACTTTATTTAGCAACTTTTAATTTTAAATTTCTAAAATGAAACAAATCTGTTTACGTTTGTAGATTGAAGAGTTAGAAGCAAAGAAGAGGAAACTTTCATCAATATGCAAAGCTAAAGAAGCCGCTTCATCTGAAAAAACTGTGGCTTTTAAGAAATTCTGTGAAAAGTATGATGAGGTAAATTAAATTTCTTAAATAATCAGTGTTACAAGTTATCTATTTATTTTTTATACTTCTCTAATATTCTTTTACATGCATTTGTTTGGTATATTACTTTTGACGAATTTTTATTGAAATGATACAAAAAGAAAAATAAATAAGATTTAAGCTCATTTACTTGAAGCTAATTATCCCGAAAATGAAACTTTGTTTTAATTAAAAATGAAGGAATTACGATGAAATCCCTTTATGAATATAGTTAATGAAAGTTTGGTTGATTTATCTTAACTATTAAATTTTGCATTCTTAAATGAATCAATGTTTAATTTTTAAATGGTATGTATGTTGAAATGAGCTTTTATAAATTTAAAAATTCAAGATTGTTTGTAAATTTTATTTTTTTCAATATAAATTAATATGTGTGCATATATGTATATATATATATATATATATATATATATATACAGTGTTCAAAGTGTCTTTATTTTTTTACTATTTGTTAAAAGGTCAAATTCTCAAATGCAAAGATATTTTAAATAAAGTAAATAACTATCGTAAGAAAATTCACAATTTGTTCCAGTATTTTTATTTTTAAATTGCGAAAGTTAATAAGTCCTCTAGTCGTTATAGTTATGTTTTGTAAAATAATCTTAATACACTAAAGCAGTGAAAAAATAAATAATAATAAATAAATAAATAAGTAAGTAAGTAAATATAAATATAAAAATAAAAATAATAAATAAATAAATAAGTAAATAAAAATATAAAAATAAAAATAATAAATAAATAAATATTTTTTTTTTTGTAATTATTATTTAAATTGGCCAAACTACTTTTCTATAAGTTTGAACCGATTTTCGGGGTCACATACAAATTGAAGAATGAAATACTAAAATTATATTGTAAAATAAATATCAAATTGTAAGATATTTTTTATATTAATGGTTTATAATTAAAAATATTTTCTCCAATTTATCTTCTAGATAAGCAGCGCACACTTCAGGGCATTTTCGTGAAGCTAAAATAATAATAATTATTATTATTATTACCCATATTTTATAAACAGGAAGCCTCATCTTGTTTGCTGTATCTGTAATAGATACCGATTTTATGTTGCACTTTGGTTCTAACTTCAATTTATTTTAATCTATTTTTTAATAGAATCGTTACTAAAAATAAAAAAAATATGTAGGAAAAAAAATTGAAATTAAACAACATAATAAATTTTAACCGTGGATTTTTTTATTATTATTATTATTATTAGTGTATCAATATTATTTTATCAATATAATTATAGAGACACGAGACCGTAATTTTTTTTTTTCATTCTTTAATTTTCACAAAATTTCATCTGTAAGGTTTTCCATGTTTGGACATCATTATTTTATTCATTTAGAATGTGTTAACAGTTGGAAGTATGTATTTTTGATGAATGGACGCCAAAATAATAATAAATGCACTTTGATTTTCTTGAGTGTATAAATAAATGTAAGAAGTGGGAGTTTATTTCGTGTAATTGTTGATATGATGGATAATTTTTTTTAGTTTAAATTCCTAACAAAATAATAATGGTGGGGATTCAAAAAGAGTACTATCAGTATTTTTCTAACGAAAATCCCCCCCCCCCCCCCCCGTTAAAATGGATCTTTTTCAACAATACATAACTCTAAAAAAAAACTTTAGAGTTCAACTTCTAAGAGATTTTCTTATGCTACTTTGATTCTCAAGAAATATTTAATCATAAATGGCTAGAAGCTGTTTGATATTGTTATATCCTCTGACTATAAATTCAGTAATTTTTTTTTTTTTTTTTGTCGACTTGTTATATAAAACTGACCGACTTGAAAAATTTTTTCCCTTTCCTAACAATTTTTTAAACTTTTCCTCGATTTTAAATTGCTATAATTTAAAAACATATTATAAATATATTTCCCATTTTTGCTTCAGTGATAAGTCAATTAAAAAAAATATCTTTATGTTTGAATGCTAAAATTTGCATCAAATTTCAGCATTCAAGCATGAGAATTGTTTTTTAATTAACTAAACAATGAATCCATAAATTAATATCCAAATATGTTTATAATGTATTGTTAAACCATATTAATGCAAAATCGAGGAAAGCAGAATTAAAAATTAGCTAGCAAGGATAATTTAAAAACTTTCAGAAGATTAATCACTTTGAACTTTGTTTTATGAAACAGTTTCTCAGAAATTTTAACATACTTAGTACTATTACATAAGTATGCAAATTTTCACAACTCTAAGACAGCAATTTTTTCAAAAATGTTTATTATGTGCACCATCACTTTAATACTAGGTTAATTATAAATTAATTATTGTTAATTCATATTCCGGTCCGGTGATAAACCTGTTTTCTATAGGTTTATACAAATTAGTTTTTGATTCTTATACTATCAATTTTAATTTCAATTTCTCTTTCTCAACTAGCTTATGAAATGGTTATCTGACAATGGTCAATTCTTTGTCCAAAGAGCGAGAGACATGGGAACGACGCAAACTGCAGCAAAAACATTTGTTGAACAGCACGAATCTATGCAAAATGACCTCAGGGTAAGAATTTTCTACTAATTTAAATAATGAGAAATTTAATGTTAGCACAAATTAAACTATTGTACAAGTTAAGTAATTATATCCATATTGCATTCACAAGGATAGAGAATGCTATTGTAAATAAAAGAAGGCTTTTATTTCGCATAAATAAAATTAAACTAAAATATGAGTACTACCAATTATTTCAAACAATAATATTCTCATTATTAAAATTACAAACCAATGCGTACTTCCAAAATAAAGCCCTTAAAACATTTAGGCACTCTTTTTACCCTGCTGTTTCTGAGGCCTTTATTTAATTCAGAGTTAAGTGTTGTATAAATATACGCAATAAAATATCTCCCTATTATTATAAGAAATACTTATTTTTTAATAATAATAACAACATCAATAATAAAGCCTTAACTTGTACATTAGTTTAGCTTAATTTATGCAACATACATGTATCTTTTTAAACAATATGATTCTCTTTATTGAAAATGCAGTATGGTTGTAATTCCTTAAATTGTACATTAGTTTATTCCATTCATGCAAATTACCAATCCTACCACACGGTCATATTTTCTTTATAAAAAAAAAAAAAAGTTTATTTTAGAAATAAAATTTAAAAACATTTTAGCACGTTTTTTATAATGCTAGTTCTTCGAACTTATTCCAAAGTCAGTTTCTGTGCAAATAAATGCAAGAAAATATCTCCCTATAATTATTTCTTCTCAACAACAATAATAATAACAACAATAATAATAATGATTATGATAATCCTTTTTTATCTTAATTACCATATTAGAGTTATTAGAATTTTAATTTCAGATAGCTTTACACCATATTTTTAGCAAAATTGGGCCACTGAACTTTGAAATTTTGTGATAAAGAAATTCAAAACAAAATATTTCATTTACAGTTATTAAGTAAACTTTCTTTTTATATCATACTATACCGAATGGAAATTATAATATTCTTCTAATTAACTAGATGAATTTCTATTTCAGTATGATTTACAAAATAAACCTTATATGAAAAAAGAAAAATCCTTTGACGTATACTAGCGTTTAAAAGGTTAAATATATATATATTATTCAATACATAAATAAAAAAAAATTAATTACAAAATCCGTTAATTAATAATTATACTACCAAGAATCAATTTCATAGGAGAAAGGATAGCTGTAAAACACAGTCTAGGACATGTGGCATTCTAGGATTAGATTCAGCTTTATTAAACAATTTAGTTAGAATAAGTTTCGTCTGTATGCTAAACAAAGGAAGATAACCATACAATTTGTCAAAAATAAAATCACAGCATCAAATATTAGTAAAAATTTCATTATATAAGGTGCATTGTTAGTTTCTTCTAAGGCTGCCATCCAGTTGCTCATAGTACACTGTTTTCGATACTTTTACATTAGAGCGCTGATAAAGAAAATCCAGTAGCCTTGAATCAGTTGATTAATAGATATCATGACATGGTATATTATTTTCATACTGTTTTTCTACATAGTGAAATTTTATAAAGCTACAAAATCATTTCCACTTATTGGTGTTTTGAAAAAATAACTGAAATATCGATTATAAATCGATAAATAAAGGAAAAAAAAATAGAGAGGGATAGATATGAAACGTTCCTGAGAAATTTCAGGCAATTAATTGCCCAATTTTTATCATTCGTTTACCTACAATGTATAAGCAACTACCAAATATTATTTTAAATACTATTAAAACAATATACTATTACTATTAACTACAATTATCTGTAATTAATATATTATTAAAATATTAATAACAGGTACTCTAAATGGAGAAAAGTCTGTTCTGACAGATTCAGACATCTGTAATCTATAAACCCTTTTGATATATTAGAATAACATTACACCAAATACTTCACAGTATATTCAGTCTAGCATGAAAAAATAATCTTTTAATAAAAAAAAAAAGAATCATCCAGTTATTCATTTTGATGCTTTTATATATATTTCAACAAAAAACAACAATCACAATTAAATCTGAAAGCAATTTCCTATTTGTTATTATAAAAAATCGAAAAAGTTTGTATTTGTGTTACACATCAATAAACCAAGCACTGTGAAAATAGTGAATGTACTCTATTTTACAATTTTTTTTTTTTTTTTTTTTTAATCTTTTTCTCTTTTTTACTTTATTATTCTTCACCTTTTTAAAAATTAAAAAAAAAAAAAAAAAAAAAAAAAAAAAACTTGCACGTTTTTAGACAATTTTCCTATTTTAAATAGGTTTTCCATTTCCATCCCTTCTCTTTTTTTCTTTTTATATTTTTCCTTTTTTGAACTTATAAATTATTTCAAAATTTTCTTTAATAACAAAGAGCATAGTTAATCAGTAACAATATTTTTAACATTGTAAAGTATGCACGTTGTTTATGAAGATATTTATGTTTATAATATTATTTTTAGATGTGAAAATGATGGAAGTAAAAGGTTTTTAAATGGTATGTATGTTGAAATGAGCTTTTATAAATTTAAAAATTCAAGATTGTTTGTAAATTTTATTTTTTCAATATAAATTAATATGTGTGCATATATGTATATATATATATATATATATATATATATATATATATATACAGTGTTCAAAGTGTCTTTATTTTTTTACTATTTGTTAAAAGGTCAAATTCTCAAATGCAAAGATATTTTAAATAAAGTAAATAACTATCGTAAGAAAATTCACAATTTGTTCCAGTATTTTTATTTTTAAATTGCGAAAGTTAATAAGTCCTCTAGTCGTTATAGTTATGTTTTGTAAAATAATCTTAATACACTAAAGCAGTGAAAAAATAAATAATAATAAATAAATAAATAAGTAAGTAAATATAAATATAAAAATAAAAATAATAAATAAATAAATAAGTAAATAAAAATATAAAAATAAAAATAATAAATAAATAAATAAATATATTTTTTTTTGTAATTATTATTTAAATTGGCCAAACTACTTTTCTATAAGTTTGAACCGATTTTCGGGGTCACATACAAATTGACGAATGAAATACTAAAATTATATTGTAAAATAAATATCAAATTGTAAGATATTTTTTATATTAATGGTTTATAATTAAAAATATTTTCTCCAATTTATCTTCTAGATAAGCAGCGCACACTTCAGGGCATTTTCGTGAAGCTAAAATAATAATAATAATTATTATTATTATTACCCATATTTTATAAACAGGAAGCCTCATCTTGTTTGCTGTATCTGTAATAGATACCGATTTTATGTTGCACTTTGGTTCTAACTTCAATTTATTTTAATCTATTTTTTAATAGAATCGTTACTAAAAATAAAAAAAAATATGTAGGAAAAAAAATTGAAATTAAACAACATAATAAATTTTAACCGTGGATTTTTTTATTAGTATTATTATTATTAGTGTATCAATATTATTTTATCAATATAATTATAGAGACACGAGACCGTAATTTTTTTTTTTTCATTCTTTAATTTTCACAAAATTTCATCCGTAAGATTTTCCATGTTTGGACATCATTATTTTATTCATTTAGAATATGTTAACAGTTGGAAGTATGTATTTTTGATGAATGGACGCCAAAATAATAATAAATGCACTTTGATTTTCTTGAGTGTATAAATAAATGTAAGAAGTAGGAGTTTATTTTGTGTAATTGTTGATATGATGGATAATTTTTTTTAGTTTAAATTCCTAACAAAATAATAATGGTGGGGATTCAAAAAGAGTACTATCAGTATTTTTCTAACGAAAATCCCCCCCCCCCCCCCCCGTTAAAATGGATCTTTTTCAACAATACATAACTCTAAAAAAAAACTTTAGAGTTCAACTTCTAAGAGATTTTCTCATGCTACTTTGATTCTCAAGAAATATTTAATCATAAATGGCTAGAAGCTGTTTGATATTGTTATATCCTCTGACTATAAATTCAGTAATTTTTTTTTTTTTGTCGACTTGTTATATAAAACTGACCGACTTGAAAATTTTATTCCCTTTCCTAACAATTTTTTAAACTTTTCCTCGATTTTAAATTGCTGTAATTTAAAAACATATTATAAATATATTTCCCATTTTTGCTTCAGTGATAAGTCAATTAAAAAAAATATCTTTATGTTTGAATGCTAAAATTTGCATCAAATTTCAGCATTCAAGCATGAGAATTGTTTTTTAATTAACTAAATAATGAATCCATAAATTAATATCCAAATATGTTTATAATGTATTGTTAAACCATATTAATGCAAAATCGAGGAAAGCAGAATTAAAATTTAGCTAGCAAGGATAATTTAAAAACTTTCAGAAGATTAATCACTTTGAACTTTGTTTTATGAAACAGTTTCTCAGAAATTTTAACATTATTACATAAGTATGCAAATTTTCACAACTCTAAGACAGCAATTTTTTCAAAAATGTTTATTATGTGCACCATCACTTTAATACTAGGTTAATCATAAATTAATTATTGTTAATTCATATTCCGGTCCGGTGATAAACCTGTTTTCTATAGGTTTATACAAATTAGTTTTTGATTCTTATACTATCAATTTTAATTTCAATTTCTCTTTCTCAACTAGCTTATGAAATGGTTATCTGACAATGGTCAATTCTTTGTCCAAAGAGCGAGAGACATGGGAACGACGCAAACTGCAGCAAAAACATTTGTTGAACAGCACGAATCTATGCAAAATGACCTCAGGGTAAGAATTTTCTACTAATTTAAATAATGAGAAATTTAATGTTAGCACAAATTAAACTATTGTACAAGTTAAGTAATTATATCCATATTGCATTCACAAGGATAGAGAATGCTATTGTACATAAAAGAAGGCTTTTATTTCGCATAAATAAAATTAAACTAAAATATGAGTACTACCAATTATTTCAAACAATAATATTCTCATTATTAAAATTACAAACCAATGCGTACTTCCAAAATAAAGCCCTTAAAACATTTAGGCACTCTTTTTACCCTGCTGTTTCTGAGGCCTTTATTTAATTCAGAGTTAAGTGTTGTATAAATATATGCAATAAAATATCTCCCTAGTATTATAAGAAATACTTATTTTTTAATAATAATAACAACATCAATAATAAAGCCTTAACTTGTACATTAGTTTAGCTTAATTTATGCAACATACATGTATCTTTTTAAACAATATGATTCTCTTTATTGAAAATGCAGTATGGTTGTAATTCCTTAAATTGTACATTAGTTTATTCCATTCATGCAAATTACCAATCCTACCACACGGTCATATTTTCTTTATAAAAAAAAAAAAAAAAAGTTTATTTTAGAAATAAAATTTAAAAACATTTTAGCACGTTTTTTATAATGCTAGTTCTTCGAACTTATTCCAAAGTCAGTTTCTGTGCAAATAAATGCAAGAAAATATCTCCCTATAATTATTTCTTCTCAACAATAATAATAACAACAATAATAATAATGATTATGATAATCCTTTTTTATCTTAATTACCATATTAAAGTTATTAGAATTTTAATTTCAGATAGCTTTACACCATATTTTTAGCAAAATTGGGCCACTGAACTTTGAAATTTTGTGATAAAGAAATTCAAAACAAAATATTTCATTTACAGTTATTAAGTAAACTTTCTTTTTATATCATACTATACCGAATGGAAATTATAATATTCTTCTAATTAACTAGATGAATTTCTATTTCAGTATGATTTACAAAATAAACCTTATATGAAAAAAGAAAAATCCTATTGACGTATACTAGCGTTTAAAAGGTTAAATATATATATATTATTCAATACATAAATAAAAAAAAATTAATTACAAAATCCGTTAATTAATAATTATACTACCAAGAATCAATTTCATAGGAGAAAGGATAGCTGTAAAACGCACTCTAGGACATGTGGCATTCTAGGATTAGATTCAGCTTTATTAAACAATTTAGTTAGAATAAGTTTCGTCTGTATGCTAAACAAAGGAAGATAACCATACAATTTGTCAAAAATAAAATCACAGCATCAAATATTAGTAAAAATTTCATTATATAAGGTGCATTGTTAGTTTCTTCTAAGGCTGCCATCCAGTTGCTCATAGTACACTGTTTTCGATACTTTTACATTAGAGCTCTGATAAAGAAAATCCAGTAACCTTGAATCAGTTGATTAATAGATATCATGACATGGTATATTATTTTCATACTGTTTTTCTACATAGTGAAATTTTATAAAGCTACAAAATCATTTCCACTTATTGGTGTTTTGAAAAAATAACTGAAATATCGATTATAAATCGATAAATAAAGAAAAAAAAAATAGAGAGGGAGATAGATATGAAACGTTCCTGAGAAATTTCAGGCAATTAATTGCCCAATTTTTATCATTCGTTTACCTACAATGTATAAGCAACTACCAAATATTATTTTAAATACTATTAAAACAATATACTATTACTATTAACTACAATTATCTGTAATTAATATATTATTAAAATATTAATAACAGGTACTCTAAATGGAGAAAAGTCTGTTCTGACAGATTCAGACATCTGTAATCTATAAACCTTTTTGATATATTAGAATAACATTACCAAATACTTCACAGTATATTCAGTCTAGCATGAAAAAATAATCTTTTAATAAAAAAAAAAGAATCATCCAGTTATTCATTTTGATGCTTTTATATATATTTCAACAAAAAACAACAATCACAATTAAATCTGAAAGCAATTTCCTATTTGTTATTATAAAAAATCGAAAAAGTTTGTATTTGTGTTACACATCAATAAACCAAGCACTGTGAAAATAGTGAATGTACTCTATTTTACATTTTTTTTTTTTTTTTTTTTTTAAATCTTTTTCTCATTTTTACTTTATTATTCTTCACCTTTTTAAAAATTAAAAAAAAAAAAAAAAAAAAAAAAACTTGCACGTTTTTAGACAATTTTCCTATTTTAAATAGGTTTTCCCTTTCCATCCCTTCCCTTTTTTTCTTTTTATATTTTTCCTTTTACTTCCTTATACAAAGTATAAGGAAGTATAGTAATCCCGATTTGCGAAATGGATTTTGTATTTCACATTGCTCGAAAACGAATGATCGCTGAATGTTGACAATTTATACGTGTGACTGTCATGATATCTAGTTGCACACCTGCAAGTGTCGTCTTAACACGAGCTCTCGTCATAGAGATATAAGGGATTTTACACCATTTTTCGTGACGTCTGTATGTGTGTGTGTGTGTCTGTGTGTGTGTGTATGTCGCATAACTCAAAAGCGGTTGGACGTAGAAAGTTGCGAATTGGTACATAGGTTTGTTATAACATCTAGTTGTGCACCTCCCTTTTTGGACTTTCTATGATTTTCCGTTATGGAGATATTTAGGAAAATTAGGTTCATAATGACAAATGTTGACGATACTTTATGAGTGGACTGTATATCAATTTAATATCTACTATTCTGAAGCTATTACTTCACAAACATTTAATTAGAGTATTATTTACATATCGTATGTACATATTTACAGTTATTAGAGGACGTATTATTAACGTATTCAAATATGTTGACACCATAGTCAACGCAAACTATAAAAAAGGTGAACCATATCACCGAACAAGATAAACAAGAGAGATGTTACTCTTATAACGAAAAACAATACAACTGCTCCGCTAAAGCGGGAATGCAAGTGAACAAGAGATGCGCGCCAAGGTTGCGCATATAGCCAAACTAAGGTGAGCGGCAACATACCGGCCCACCTTGAAACATTGTTTCAAATTTACAGTTCTTATTTGTTATACCAAATTATAATTAATTATACGAAAATATTATATATGCAATTTAAATAATAAAACTTATACAAGAGAAATATTAATAACATTGTAAACAATAAAATAATACAAATGAAATACAATAAGCAAATTATGTTTAACTAAAGACATTATTCATTTTCAACAATTTTTTTTTTTTTTAATTTTCCAAAGGCAGAAGAGCAATTTTGGAAATAGGTCGTTTATATGTCCCATTTCTTGTTTTAACTGAGACTACGCGTATTTTGTTATCCTTTCCTGGAATAATTTCTACTATTCTACCCAAATCCAACTACATATGGGCAAGTTTTCTTCCTTTAATAGTACCATATCCCCATTTTTAATGTTATTTGTTTCAAATTTCCATTTGTTTCTTTGTTGTAACTTATTTAAATAATGACATTGCCATTTTTTCCATATTCCTTGAACTATTTTAGTTAATTTTTGCCAGGTATCTAATCGATTATCTGGAATGCCAGAGAACTCGGGTTCGATCACCGCTGTGATGGGTCGACCAACTAAAAAATGGCCGGGAGTCAAGACGTCCAAATCTTCGATATCGTTTGAAAGGGGGGTAAGGGGTCAAGAATTGAGGATTCCCTCAATTTGACAAACAACGGTTAAGAATTCCTCATATGTTAATTTAGCGTTTCCTACTGCGCGTTTCAAATGATACTTAAACGATTTTACGTCTGCCTCCCATAGCCCTCCAAAATTTGGGGCACGGGGTGGCAGAAATTTCCAATTAATATTCTCTGAATTTAAAAAATTAGTAAGGTTTTCATCAGGCTGAGTAGCTAATCTATGTAACCTTTTTAATTCATTATTTGCACTAACAAAATTTGTTGCATTGTCACTGAATAATGTTTGGGCTTTGCCTCGTCTAGCAAAAAATCTTTTTAAAGTTGCGATAAAAGCTTCGGATGTTAAATCGCTAACTACCTCTAGATGCACGGCTTTAGTAGGCATGCAAATAAAAATACAAACAAAAATTTTGTTATAGATTCCTTTTCTTTGACCCCGATATTTAATTAAAAAAGGGCCACAGAAATCTATACCGGTACAATAAAATGGATGAGTCACATTTACTCGTTCCTTTGGCAAATTTCCCATAAGTTGATTGACCGTTAAAGGTTTAATTTTGTAACACGTTACGCAGTTACGAAATATTTTCCGAGCTAAAGATCTCCCACTAACTATCCAATATTTTTTTCTAACATGGTATAACAAGGCTTGAGGTCCTACATGAAAGAATTTTTTATGAAAATGTTCCATAATCATGGAAGATAATTTATGGTCGTGGGGCAACAAAAGGGGATGTTTACTATCAAAATTTAAATTAGCATTTTCCAGCCTTCCACCGACTCTTAGGAGTCCCTGAGATCTAAAATTGGATTAAAACAATTTAATTTACCTGATACGGGCTTCTTTTTCTCTAAGCAGATCAATTCTGCGGCAAACTGTGTATACTGTACCTGTCTGATTAAATGCATTTCAGAGTCGTTTAATTCGGTGCTTTGGAGTGGTCCAGTTACTTTATTTGCCTTTGCTCTTGTATTCCTAATAAATCTAAAAATAAAACTACATATTCTAATTAATTTACAAAAATTATTTGTTAATGAAAACAAATGATTATAAAAGTTCTGGGAAGAATCCGTGGATTGGATGAATCCACACAACACTGCAGGGTTAGCGTCACCCTGGTGATTATTTTTCAACTCACTCATCACAATACTATTATCACTGGGGGACAGATAGTCAGAGTCATTGTTTATGATACTACTGGATTTACTTAGAAAGTCTGGTCCCTGCCACCACAACTGATTGATTATCCATTAAATCGGTGGTAGTTAGACCTCGTGAAATTAAATCTGCAGGATTTTCCGCAGAGGACACATGGTTCCATGTGAAGTTTTTAGACAGTTCTTGAATTTTGGCAACCCTGTTGCCAACAAATGTTTTCAATTTCCAAGGCTCGGTTTGGATCCAGGCAAGAGCTATTTGAGAGTCTGTATAGAGATAAATATTATTGATCTGTAATCTCAAAGATTTCAAAATTTTCACAATTAATTTGGATAACAAAAGACAACCAGATAACTCGAGTTGAGGGATAGAAACAGTTTTTAGAGGTGCAACTTGAGATTTGCTGCTAACCAAATTGGAGACAATTTCAGAATTATGAATAGACTGAATATACACGGCTGCTCCAAAAGCTAATGACGATGCATCGGCGAATCCGTGTAAGTTTATTTGTTGTGCTTCAGGAATTAAAACATAGCGATTTATTCTAAGTTGTTCAAGAGCTTTTAACGAAGTGGCGAATTCTAGCCAATTTTGAGCAATAGGGCTTGGAATAGGGTCATTCCAGTCCAATTTTAATTTCCATAGTTCCTGCATAAACAACTTGGCTTTGACAATAACAGGACCGATGAGACCCAATGGGTCGAAAATGCGAGCAATGTCTGATAAAATGCTTCTCTTTGTCATAGACTTTAACTGACACAAATTTATTTTAAATGTGAAAGCATCTAAATTGGGTTTCCAGGCAACCCCTAGGGCTTTGGTTTCCTTATCAGAGAATGTGTACTCAAGGTATGTCTCTTTAGAAAAGTCAAGTAAGGAAATATGATTTGCATTCCATTTATGTAAATTCATTCCAGCGCTTTCTAACAAGTGTATAAGCTGTTTTTGAAGCTCCCTAGTAGATTCTAGCGATTCTTCCCCACTTATTATATCGTCCATATACGAATCATGTAGCAAAATATCGGATGCCTTCGGATATTTCTCGGCTTCTTCAAGGGCTAATTGCTTCAACGTTCTAATGGCTAAAAAAGGGGCACAAGCGGTACCGTAAGTTACGGTATTAAGTTCATAGGTTTCAATTTCTGAGTTCACATTATCTTTCCATAAAATTCTTAATAATTTTCTCTGATCCTCGGTAATCATTATTTGGCGATACATTTTTTCAATATCGGCCAAAAACACAAATCGGTGTTGTCGAAAGCGTAACATGATTTCATACAAATTTTCATTAACGACACCTTTATAAATTATGTCGTTTAATGATATTCCACTAGTTGTCGGACTCGAAGCATTAAATACAACGCGAAGCTTCGTAGTAGATTTTTCGGGCCTATAAACGCCATGATGCGGTAGATAATAACAGCCAGAATCATTTAAATTATCAACAATTTTTGTCATATGATTTAAATTAGTGTATTCTTTAATAAAATCACAATAAAGATTTCGCATGGTTGGATTCTTTTCTAAACGATTCCATAACTGCTTGAGCCGTTTTTCTGCGATAGATTTAGACTCCCCAAGGACCCCAGCATCTTCCTTCAAAGGCATGGCTACCATAAATCTTCCCGATTTATCTCTCCGATAAGTTTCTAAAAAATGTTTCTCGCACAATTGTTCTTCCTGACTAATTGGACGTAAGTCAATTTCAGGAGCTTCTATTTTCCAGAATTTTTGAATGGTTTCATTAAGATAATCATTGCATGCAGTAAAACCGCAAAAAGTATTTTCAGATACATTGCGGTCTATGGTTCCCGCAGCAATATACCCAAAAACGCTATTCTGAAAGGTGAATTGTCCTATTTTAAATTTATCTGCTTTTAATATTTCATAGAAAAATTCAGCACCAACTAAAGCATTTATTTTAGATTTTTTCCAAAATTCACTATCAGCTAATTCAAGGTCATGTGGTAGATTTAAACTTCTTATGTTTATATTGTGTGAAGGAATGAATTCTGTTATTTTAGGAGTAATTAAAAATTCAATTGGTTCACTAAATGAATCATCTTTATTGGAAATAATGGTACGTACTGAAGATTTCACATTTGTCATCTTACCATTAATTCCTGAAATATGAATATCGCATTTCCTTTTTTGCAAATTCAATAAATGAGCGAGTTCTCTGTCTAACAGGTTACATTGACTCCCATTATCAATAATTACACGAACCGGAATCTTTTTTTTATTGCTACTTTCCAAATAAACTATAGCAGTTGACAGCAATACATGTTTTTCACTTTTTAAGATGGGATTATTAATCTCGTTATATAATGTCATCGAAACCTCTTTTTTTTCCTTCTGCAATTGAGAATATGAATCATCATCCGAAGGAGACAGGTGCCGTATGTCTGCATCTGTCTGGTTATTTGGATTTTCTGTTTGCGGTTTAGATGGAAAATTATTACTTTTTGTTTCCAGCAGAAAACGATGTAGGAGTGGATTGTGTCTTTTAGAACACATATAACAGGATTGCTTACTCTTACAATTCGATACCTGATGCTTCGATTTCAAACAATTAATGCATAACAAATATTTTTTGACTGTTAGGAATCTTTCGTATTCATTTAATTTTAAGAATTCACAACATTTAGCTAAAGAATGATTTCTTTTACAAAGGGGACAGTTTGGATCGTTAAAAGAATCATTTTTAGAAAAGAAAGTTTTTATTCTAGTACTCTTTTCCGCATTCATTAATTTCGGTTTCGTATTCGAAACGCATTGTAAGTTTTCCAACACCAAACATTTTTTTTGTAAAAAGTTAATGAAATCGCACCATGTTGGCAATTCTGTAAAACTTAAAGATAATTCAAATTGTTTTTTAGTTTCTTTATCGATCTGTTTAAGAATTAAGTTTATAAGTAAGGCCTCCATAAAGGGATTCAATTCCAATCCTATACCTTTGAGTGCTCGAATATTTTTTTGACAGCTATCTGTTATTGTTCGCAAATTTTTAACTAAATCTTGAGACAGATTCTCTACGTTCAATATCTCATTTAAGTGAGAATTTACAATCATTCTTTTGTTTTGGAATCTATCTTCCAATGCTTTAAAAAGCGAAATATATGAATCGTCTTCGGTAATTACATCTAGTGCTCTTCCACAAAGTGTAGATTTTAGATAATATAACTTTTGGTTATCTGAAAGTTTATCATTCTGATCAATTAAGGTTATAAATTGATCTTTAAAACTATACCATTCATTATATTGTCCATTAAATTTGGGTAAAGGAATTTCAGGTAAACGAAAATTGATAATAGGATTATCTTTAGATTCATTTAAAACACTTTCATTTTTACTAATGTTATTGGAGAGTAAGAATTTTCGAAGCCTTACCTCTAATTTTTCTGCCTCTTCTTCCAATTCTGCGAAGGCGTTCAATTGGACTTCCAGTTCCGATTCATCAGCTATTTCGTAATACTGGATTTTCAAATTATCCAGTTTTGTTACTATTTTTTGCAGATTATCCTTCTTTATTTCTAAAGTTATAATGTCTTTATCCTCGTCATTAACAGACTCTAAATATGTCACTATCTTAGTCAATTGACCTTTCAAGGTTCCACGTTGTCGATTTAGGATAACTAATTTATTTTTATCCATAATTACTTTCATCAATGAGCACCACCACTATTTCATTATATTACGATTGATCTTCCTCCGGTTCTACTAGACCAAATGTTGACGATACTTTATGAGTGGACTGTATATCAATTTAATATCTACTATTCTGAAGCTATTACTTCACAAACATTTAATTAGAGTATTATTTACATATCGTATGTACATATTTACAGTTATTAGAGGACGTATTATTAACGTATTCAAATATGTTGACACCATAGTCAACGCAAACTATAAAAAAGGTGAACCATATCACCGAACAAGATAAACAAGAGAGATGTTACTCTTATAACGAAAAACAATACAACTGCTCCGCTAAAGCGGGAATGCAAGTGAACAAGAGATGCGCGCCAAGGTTGCGCATATAGCCAAACTAAGGTGAGCGGCAACAACAAAAATACATAGGTTTTGGCCATAATGTATCAAAAAACGGTAATAACTCAAAAACGGTTGAACGTAGAAAGTTGCGAATTGGTACATAGGTTTGTTATAACATATAGTTCTGCACCTTCCTTTTTGGACTTTGTATGATTTTCCATTTTGGAGATATTTTGAAAAATTAAGTTCATAATGACCAAAAATACATTGGTTTTGGCCATAATGTATCAAAAAACGGTAATAACTCAAAAACGGTTTGGACAAATCTTGCAATTTAACTGACTTCCCGACTAGCTAGACATTTGAAACTTTCAGAAAAGCTCAGAACACGTTGACAATGCGTTTTTTTAATATTTTTGGCCAACTGTTTCCGATACCTGCTGCCTTCGGCAGCGTTACCAGTACAAATCTTGCAATCGATTTTTAACTAACTTCCCGACTAGCTAGACATTTAAAACTTCCAGAAAAGCTCAGAACACGGTGACAATGCATTTTTACTTCCTTATACAAAGTATAAGGAAGTATAGTAATCCCGATTTGCGAAATGGATTTTGTATTTCACATTGCTCGAAAACGAATGATCGCCGAATGTTGACAATTTATACGTGTGACTGTCATGATATCTAGTTGCACACCTGCAAGTGTCGTCTTAACACGAGCTCTCGTTATAGAGATATAAGGGATTTTACACGATTTTTCGTGACGTCTGTATGTGTGTGTGTGTGTCTGTGTGTGTGTATGTCGCATAACTCAAAAGCGGTTGGACGTAGAAAGTTGCGAATTGGTACATAGGTTTGTTATAACATCTAGTTGTGCACCTCCCTTTTTGGACTTTCTATGATTTTCCGTTATGGAGATATTTAGGAAAATTAGGTTCATAATGACAAAAATACATAGGTTTGGGCCATAATGTATCAAAAAACGGTAATAACTCAAAAACGGTTGAACGTAGAAAGTTGCGAATTGGTACATAGGTTTGTTATAACATATAGTTCTGCACCTTCCTTTTTGGACTTTGTATGATTTTCCATTTTGGAGATATTTTGGAAAATTAGGTTCATAATGACCAAAAATACATTGGTTTTGGCCATAATGTATCAAAAAACGGTAATAACTCAAAAACGGTTTGGACAAATCTTGCAATTTAACTGACTTCCCGACTAGCTAGACATTTGAAACTTTCAGAAAAGCTCAGAACACGTTGACAATGCGTTTTTTTAATATTTTTGGCCAACTGTTTCCGATACCTGCTGCCTTCGGCAGCGTTACCAGTACAAATCTTGCAATCGATTTTTAACTAACTTCCCGACTAGCTAGACATTTAAAACTTCCAGAAAAGCTCAGAACACGGTGACAATGTATTTTTTAAATATTTTTAGCCAATTGCTTCGTGTCACTGCTGCCTTTAGCAGCGTTTATATGATTCAACAGAAAATCTATTTAACTAACTTCCCGACTAGTTAGAGATTTGAAACTTCCGGAATAGTTCAGAAACACGGTTAAAATGCATTTTTTAACACTTTTATCCAATTGTTTCGGATCCGAAGTCCCCCCCCAAGGCACAACTTTGACATGAGTCACCCCCCAAGGTACAACTTTGACATGAGTCCCCCCCAAGGCATAACTTTGACATGAGTCCCCCCAAGGTGCAACTTTGAAATAAGGCCCCCCAAGGCCCAACTTTGACATGAGTCCCCCCAAGGCACAACTTTGACATGAGTCCCCCCCCCCCCCCCCCCAAGGATTTTAAAATGAGTCCCCTCAAGGCACAATTTTATTTATTTTATTTATTTTTTTTTTTTTTACGTATGCATGCATTTTTTTTTTAAATATTTTTAGCCAACTGTTTCGGGTCCAGTGACAATATTTTTTAACATTATGTATATTTCTCAAAGTGTATAAGGAAGTCATGTGGTGCCCACATCAGATTTTTTGATCTTATAAATTATTTCAAAATTTTCTTTAATAACAAAGAGCATAGTTAATCAGTAACAATATTTTTAACATTGTAAAGTATGCACGTTGTTTATGAAGATATTTATGTTTATAATATTATTTTTAGATGAAAATGATGGAAGTAAAAGGTTTATTACGGACTATTCCAAACTTAGTATAATCGAGAGGTGAAGAAGCAGAAGTTGTTCTAAGCAAATCGGAAAATATAAAGCAACAATTTTCACAGTTAAGAGAGACTCTAGATAAAAGAATACTCATAGCTCAAAGATATTTGGTGTTCCTCAGATTATCTTCTAAGGTAATTAGTTTATTTATTTATTTTTATTTTTTTAAATCGCGGTATTAGTTACTGTTTAAATATATTATTATTATTATTTTGTGTCTAAAAGTTCTGTTATTTCTCTGTTACGATATTTCTGCTAGAGGAATATATGTATTTTACACAGTGACTCGTCTACTATGTAATTAAAAAAAATGCTTTTGATAATTATTTTCAAGAATATACAAATAAATATATAAATAAATGAATAGTAAAAAAAAGGATAAATAACAATTACATATCTTAATTAAAAATTGCCTTGCATTTCATTCCAACTAATCCATTTTTTTTTTTTTTTCCCTTAACATTTTTTGATAGAACTATTTAGGACGACTATATTTATTAAAATAGTAATATTAATATCTTGTTTAATTATAATTAAAATTATTTATAAAGTTTTCCATTCAATACCATTTTACTATAGTATTCCGTGCATAAATAATTTAATGAATTATTTATAAGTATTGTTAAAAATAAGACATGTGTCAGATTGACTTTAAAATCTAATAGCAATAAAAAGTAACCGTATTTCTTAAACTTAATGAACTTGAGTAACATGATATATATTTGATTCATTCTACGAACAAACTTTTACAAAAGCGAAAAGTGTTCAATCCAGGATTCGAACATGGAACTTTAGAGTTAATGTTCTATCGCTTTACCAACCCAGCGATTCTGGTCAACATTTAAAGGTAACAAACGAACTGGCTTACTTGGGAAAGCATTGTAAAACAATGATTGTATAGTTCAATTGTTAACCTAAATGTAATATGTCATGTATTTGATTTATAAATAATAGTGAAATTAGGACATCATATAATAAACTTTTCGATATTTAGTTATACTTTAGTTATCAAATAAAAAATCGTAATGCACAAAATATTAAATATTTCAATTATTATGGTAGTAGTAGTAGAACCATGAAATGTAAAATTATGGAATAAATTACCAAAAGCATTTTTTTTTTTTTTTTTTTTTTAATTTGCCTGGTATTAATTAAAAAGGGTAAAAGTGAACTTTTACATAAATATATGAAACTCATTGCATTTTGAAATTAAATTCAAAATGAAATATTACTAATTTTTTCTTTCCAAATGAAATTATTACACTTATCATTTTATAATTGAATTATTTTTTGTTGCAGGTAACAAAAGAAATGGACGAACTTGAGTCATTGGTAAAACAAGCAATTAATGTTCCAAGTCAAGATAAATTTAGAAGCATAGATGAAAAACAGCTTACCTTACGCCAAGAAATATTACAAGTAAATAACAATGGTAGAAATTTCCTGGAAGATGCACGGAAGGTAAAATTGTATTTAATAAATTTTAGCAATTTTATCATTTTTGCCGAAACGTCAGTGGAGACTCAAACAGATTTTGGGTTCCGTCTGTTTATTTGTCTCGTGTTATAGGCCGCAAAAATCACGCTATTGACTTGCAATTTGGTACACATGTTTATGATCCCCACGGTATTAGCTGTATAGTTTTGGGTGTGTACTCCATTTGTAGTTTGTGTACAGAGACACATCAAGATTTTTCTCATCATTACGGCCTATGGGCAGAATTTGTATGTACCGCAATATTAGCCGCAAAAATACTCCGATTGACTTGCAATTGAGCACACGTTCAGACTCTGTATAGAAATAGCTGTATAATTTTTTATGTCTGTATTTTTTATGGATTGTGTACAGGGACACGCCAAATTTTTTATCATTATGGTATATGGGGGGAATTTTGTTTAAATGCATTTTAAAATCATTACTTTGCAATCAACAAAATGCAATTAGCGTACATTATTGAGATGCTTAAACTTATGTTTTCTTCAGGAAATATGAGCTCTTAGGCTTCCTAATTAATGTATAGGACCTCACAAAAGTATTCTGACAATCTAACGTAATCATCCAAATTATGTCAAATTTCGAAAAATTATTCATGAAAACGTAGAATAAGCTAAATAGTTTTTTAATGGTGTATACAATGTTTCTGGTTTGTTTACGGAGACACACAAAAGAATTTCGTGACATAGACATTACAGCCTAGGGACAAATTTTTAATGCGTTTATGCTGCATTGAACATAATGGAATTAACATACATTATAAAGATGCTTAAAAGCATGTTTAATCTGAAAAAAGGATATGTATAGACTAAATAATTTATTTGCGGAACCCCGCAAAAGAATTCCGATGACGTACTGTAATCCTCCAAATAATGTCAAATTAGGTTGAAATGTTAATGAGTTGTAATGCATTAAATAGGTATATATATTTTTATAGTGTATATAATTACCGTGGTTCCTTTTCCAGGATACATAAAAAAAATCCGTACTATTACGCTCTATAGTCGGTATTCCTTAAAAGTATATTTTAACATGGTTACATCCCCATTAAATATAATGAAATTTTATTGACATTTGAAAAGCATGTTTTTCTAAAGAAAGGTGTGGGCATAGAATTGGTAATTAATTTACAGGGTTGCACGAAATAATTCCGATATGTTATGTAATCATTTTGCATTAAATTTGATACAAGTATTTATGTATTACAAGGAATTAATACAAGACTATCAGTTATTAGGAACACACATATGTATGCATATATATACAGATTGTTATAGAAAGAGAGATAGAGCGAAGATTGAGGGGGACAGCAGCCCCCCCCCCCAGGAATGCTTCTGTTTATGTAAGAAGTCAATCGAATCAATATGTGTATATATTAAATAATTAGGACTAAGTAAAAATGATCTGTTGAATAATGCATGATTCAAATAGGATGTTGAGGCCCCTGATCTGCAGATCCACTAGTAATAAGTTTCTTATATAAGGAATATTTATTAGTCTTACGATGTATTATTATTCATAATTGCTTTTCTTTTCTTTTATGTAGGTGGCCGGTTTATATTTAAACATGTCTCCTCCTTGTGCAACCATAGAGATTTTGAGTCAACTTGAAATTCGTAATGTAACATTGACAACACAGAGGCTTAATTTCGAAAATGAAATCAATGCTACCAAAGAAACCTTAGTAGAATGGGAAAATCTTGTAAAAGAATCTCAGAAAGTAAGCATAAAATTTATATTTTATTGCTAGTTCAATAAGTTTCTCCCGTGTGAATATACAATAAATTTGAAAATTTCATTAAATGAATAATTAATTTATCAAGTCGGTTTATGGATATAATAATATTTTGGTTAAAAATTTCTTTTGCAAAATATAATTTATGGGAAACTGAATAATGAAATTTCAAAATAATTTAGTTATATAGAAAGTTTTTGTGAACGGATGATTTAATATTTAATGCTATAATTCCAAATAATTAAAAATGTATTATAAAAATAGTGTCAGATCGTTCAAAATTGGTACATAGAGGTTTTCGATACTTACAAATCGATTGCGGATATTTTTGAATTTGTAAAATTATTAGGAGGGGCGGGTAATGGGGGGGGCTATGGGGCAAAAACAAAAAGAAATACAGTTAGGCCGTTCAAAATTGGTACAGATAGACTTAAGAGGCCTGCAAGTCGAATGGGGATATTTTCGATTGTGTGTAAATATTTTAACCAAAAACTTACATACTGTAGCTATTTATATGATAAATAATAAAATAATAAATATAATTTAAAATATAGTTTTAAAAGCATGCTTTTATAGCACATCGAACTAAAAAGTGAAAAATAAGTATAGTTTAAAAAAACTAAAAAACACGCTTTTAAAGCACATCAAACTAAAAAGTGAAAAATAATTCGTTATATAAGCTGAAAACAATAATGAACGAAAAATACTAGTATAATTGTGAAAAAAGCATGGGGTGCTTTGTGCCATATTTTTCGTATATCGAGCAACCCACGCTTTCACAATTATACTAGTATTTTTCGTTCATTATTGTTTTCAGCTTATATAACGAATTATTTTTCACTTTTTAGTTTGATGTGCTTTAAAAGCGTGTTTTTTAGTTTTTTTAAGCTATACTTATTTTCTACTTTATAAAGTTTTTCTTTTCACTTTAAACGAGTTTGTGCGTTGCCGCTTTGACTGCAGCACTCGTGCTTACTTTATTCGCCTGATGAAGGGTCGTGTGTTTTTTCGATCCAAAACAATTGTTGCGAGTTTATTGCATTTTATGGTGTTTATTCAAAGTTTGTAAGTAATAACAATATCACCATGTTAACAATTTAGAAAAAGCGGGATGGCAACGCAACCTGTAAGACAATGTTTAAAAAATGTTGATAGGCACTAATTTATGTCAAGGTGCAACTACATACCAATTTGTATGAAATTCTGTGCAGTAGTTCCTGAGATACAGTTGCCACAAAATTTTGTCTCACACACACACAGACAGACGGACATTTTCTGTCTGTATCGTTTGTCATCTGTCTGTCTGTATCATTTGTTTGTGGACGCTGTATCTCACGAACCAATGAATGAAATTTAACCAAACTTGGTATTTAGTTGCACCTTGACATGAACTGGTGCTGATTAGATTTGGGGATCAATAGCTCAGCAGGTGGCGTGATCGCATTTTATGCAAATTTTTAACATGGCAGCATAGGACAAAATTCCGTATAAATGGGCATAATGAGAGTTATTTTAAACTTGTGATTGTAAAATTAATATGAATTATTGATAATAGTAGTAGTTAACTAGGAAAAAAATTTTGTGCATGGGGGCATCGCTTACCCCCCCTGGGGGGTCCCCCCGGCGGGGGGGGGGGGGTAAATTTTCAAGATGGGTATCTTTCGAAAGATCTCGTCAATACCTTTAAAACGAATGGTTGAACTATAAATCTGTGACAATTTGAAACAAAGTTATCGATTTTTTTTACTTTTATCAAAAAAAAATCGTATATATATATATATATATATATATTTTTTTTTTAAATATTGTTACTGGTTGAATATGTATTACTTTTAACAAAAAAAAAAAACTTTTTTTTTTTTTTTTTTTTTTTTTTAATGGAATTTAACCAAACTTGGTATTTAGTTGGTCCCCGACATGAAGTGCTGCTGATTACATTTGGGGATCAATAGCTCAACAGGTGGCGCTGTGATCGCATTTTTTCTAAATTTTTAAAATGGCAGTATAGGACAAAATTTCGTATAAATGTACATAATGAGAGTTATTTTTAACTTGTGATTGTAAAATTAATATGAGTTATTGATAATAGTAATAGTTAACTAGGAAAAAAATTTCTGTGCATGTGGGGGCATCGCTTCCCCCCCTGGGGGGGGGGGGGTAAATTTTCAAGATGGGTATCTTTCGAAAGATCTCGGGGGCTGGGGGTTGAGCCCTGCTGGATTAATGAGTGAAGTGAGTCAGAAGGGATGGCAAAACTTCTGTCAGAGGTTGGTGAACGGAGCAAGCAGAAGCCAGAGCCCTGTAGTTTATTAAATGAAAAGTGTATTATTATTATTATTTTAGAATCATCATATATGCATACATTTTATAACAAGTTGAAGAATTAATATTCCTAGTTAAATTTCTAAAATCCTCATTTCTTTAATTTAAAATTTTCATTTTGATGAAAAATTATGCTAAATGTTATTTTTCACAGAATTTGCATTTTTTTTAAGCTGATTTTTTAATAAAATAATGATAAAACTCTAAGGATGATTATTCATTAATAAAATAATGGTGAAAATTGGACGGCACTTCTGAATACAAATGGATCTGAATTCAAAATAGAGTTTTATTTACAAGCGACAATAACTTAAATATATATATATATATATATATATTATTATTATTATTATTACTCTTAATTAATTAGCTGTATCGCTTAAAAAATGTTGATGCCGAAATATTTTTAATAAAGTTGGAGAACCAAACTGCAGCAATCGCAAATAGTGTTTCTAAATTGGCAAACAAACAAAATAAATAAATAAAAAGAGCAAACAAAAATTATAATTACTAACTTAATTGCGAAAATTAATGGTTTTTAAAACTATTTAATAATATTTAGGATATTAGGATATATTAAATCAATGAATGAAGATCAGACTCGAATTCCAGTTTCAATGTTGGCTTAACTTGTGCTGTTTTGATTCCTGGTGTAGGCTTAACTTCCTCCTCAGAGGAGATGCATGCACAGGTTATAGCTTACTTCGAAAGAGTGTACACTGTCATTTTCTACTCCGGTCTCGCATGCAGCTACAAAACCAATGCTGAACAGCAGTGTAATTCATATTGATTTGTACATCTCAAGAGAAAGAAAACAGTGACTCTCTCACTATGTTCACTTACATGCATTTGAAGACATGTTTAATCCATACACAATTAAGGATTTTGCACTATATTCCTCCCTGCATATTTTACAACCTGGTGTTAAATTTGCACATACTTTGAAATCCAGTAAACCAGTGTTTCCTGATGTATCAATGCATCACCCAGTCTTAATGTATGTGGCAGCAGTGCTGAAATGTCTTCTATCACCAAGTACACCCTCAATACATCATTATAGGCTGTCAAAACGAAATCTAACATCTTATTGAATATTTTATTACTAAGATGATAATGTATCCCCTTTTGCCTTTTATTTATTTATTTATTTATTTATTTTTAATAAAAATATTTGCTTTTTCAAGTGTATTATTTTGGTAAATCCAAAAAATTATTTAAACATAAATATTACTTTTTTATTTAATAAATTTTATTTAAGCATAAATGTTATTTTAGAAAAAATGTCATAACTATGTTTTTTGTGAGATTTTGTCTGTATGCTTTAGTTTATGCTGCGTTTTATTGCATTATTATTTAAATAATTTTAGCCATTTTTCCTGATGAATGAAAAATTTCTTATTTAAAAAGTTTCCCTCAGAAGCACTAATTTTCTATTTAATGTTTACTGAACATTTTTGATTTTAGGAATCAAGTAACTTAATGGAAGAAATTCCTCAAAACGAAACGCATTCTACTGCACAATTATATAAAACAATAAATTGCTTAAAAGATGAAGCAGCAATTCTTACTCGATTATTAGACTCCATTCGAAAGGAAAATAAAGAAGCTTTTGAAGAAAACCGAGCTTTAAAAAAAAAAAAATACAAGAACTTGAAAATGACTTTGTAATGATGGTTGGTTAATTTTCATATTTAAAATTATGTCTAAACAGGTAGTACGCATGGTATCTCTTAATGGTACGAATGGTATCTTAAAAATAATGATATCAAATTTTCAGTGACGCTTTGATATTAATTAAATTATAGATAGATTTTCTTATTTGAATTTGCTTTTTCCTTTTATTTATATTTACAGTGTAAACGTTATTTTCAAGATGAAATAATATATAGCATTTACTCATTGATACCTTTCCATTCACATCTCTTATACTATGAAAGCATGTGTTTTAAAAGAAATTATATGAAATTCCAGTAACCCAGTGATGTTACATAAATGATTTGTTTTTAAATTTCACTGCAATTATTTTGTTTTGCATATTAAAGTATATGTGCACATTGAAATATTCCTTTTAATTTTCAAATACGCTGTCAAATATATCACTTTCATTAAGCTTATATTATGTACTGAAATATATTTATTTCAATGAATTATTCTATCTTTTGCGTCACGCCATCCAAAACTGTAAGTAAAATATATGGAAATGTTTACTTTGTGTCATTTCATCCAAATAAATTCAAAATGCATGCAAATAGATATTGTGCTGCAAAGAAAAAAATTGTGAACATTTTTTCAGTTTTGATGGCGTGACGCAAAAGATAGAATAATTCATTGAAATAAATATATTTCAGTACATAATATAAGCTTAATGAAAGTGATATATTTGACAGCATATTTGAAAATTAAAAGGAATATTTCTATGTGCACATATACTTTAATATGCAAAACAAAATAATTGCAGTGAAATTTAAAAACAAATCATTTATGTAACACCACTGGGTTACTGGAATTTCATATAATTTCTTTTAAAACACATGCTTTCATAGTATAAGAGATGTGAATGGAAAGGTATCAATGAGTAAATGCTATATATTATTTTATCTTGAAAATAACGTTTACACTGTAAATATAAATAAAAGGAAAAAGCAAATTCAAATAAGAAAATCTATCTATAATTTAATTAATATCAAAGCGTCACTGAAAATTTGATATCATTATTTTTAAGACCCGTATTTCTAATTCTTATAGCCATAAAGTACAGTGCTGCGTCACAAACTTTTAACCCGTTAAGGGTTTTTTGTATTGATATCATTACTTTTTAGGGGTTAATGATCAAAACGTAAAATTAAAGGAGCATGGTAATGAGTTATAACACTGTATAAAAAGTGTTGTTTTATAGGTCATACTCAAACAAAATAACAAACTAAATGAAATTTCAAAATTTTATAAAAAGTGATTAAAAAAAAAAAAAAAAAACTTTAAGAAAGAATATTTTTTGAGGGATGGAAACATGCAACATTACAAAGGCATAATATAGTACATTTTAAAAATGACAAAAATTTCTACAAATAAAAAAATAAAGATTTTTTATTTTATTCAATATTCAATTTCTTATATAGCTCATTGGTTCAACTATTTCTTAGATAGTTCAAAAGAAAATTCAAAATAAATGTTTAGAAAAATAATTTGTGTACGAAAGTTTTTGTAAAAAAGTGTTACGAATAAGTTTCTAAAGAGTTTTCACCACATAGATTTTAGTTAGATAAAAATTTAACAAAAATTTTTAAATGTTCAATCGAGTGAACAAAAGATAAATATTTTGTTATTTTTAAATTGTAGATGCATAAAGTAAAACTGTTTAAGGATATGACAGTAATTTTCCAAAATACCTAGCACCATTGGGGTTAGGTTCAGATCCTCCCATGGAAACTCTGATAATTCTAAAAAAGATGCTTAATCAATTTGAGAGAGATTTTGTTTGGTTTAAAATTAATTCAGCTGGGGAAAATAGGAGGGGGGGGTTACCAGTTAGATCACTTAGAAATTTTAATAGGGAAATCGCTTTTTAGAAAAATGTTTCTAAAAAACATGCATTAAAATGTTATGCATCTAGTTTTATTCTATCTGATTAAACATACTGTACATAGTCCCCACTTTCTTCCTAGTATTTCGGAATCACTTTAGAATTCCTAAAAATTTTCTGAAACGTAGTGTAGGGATTTTGGACTTTGCCTCATTTTCGAAAATTGGTTTATGGGGGTATAAAGTGTATATGAGAGATCTAACTTTAAAATTTTAAATGATAAGGATTTTTTAGCACTTTGAGAAATCTTCTAACTGTACACTGTTTGGCGAGATTTTGTATGAACTTTGGAAACACACTTTTCTAAAATCGATGAAATTAAATTCATATAAAAATTCTACAGAACAACTTGATTAGTTTTTTATATAATACAAAATGAGTTTAAATCAGTTTAATTTAAAGTTGTTTTCGTAAAGATTTTGCCTTTACGATTTTTATAATATAATGCAAACTCAAGTTACTGTAACAATGTTTGTGTTAACAGTAATTATTAAGCTACGGAAAAATCATTTAATTTAGTAAAAGTATTAATCGGTATTATTGTTGGTTCGGCCACGACTTTTAAGTTTTTAAACTGATTAATAGATTAGTTTTACAAAGTGAAAACAGTTACATATTATAATTTTACTTAATTTTTTGTGATTAATTAAAAGGTTACAATTGCCTCACTTTACCTCGTAGCACTTTTAAGATTTTATGGATATTGTATAGGAAAGCTTTATTAAAAAATAAACAAGTACTTACGCAAATTTCAGAACAATATGTTGTACTAAATAATGAATAACAGAGGTTTAAAAAAAAAAAAAAATCCTTTGTAATGGAAATAAACATCCTTGAATCCTATTTGAACCTCTATGTCATTTAATCATTTGAATGATATCATTCACCAAAGAAAAATTCCTTGAAATTTTTGGCCATATTTTTTAGAATAGTGTGTACAATATTTACAATGTTATTATTAATTTCTAATTTAAAAGTTGCAGATGCATGGTAATTTCAATTTTATTTTATATCACTATTATATCTAAGAAATAAGTATATACGAGTTAAAGAGCATATTTTTATTTATTTATTTTATTTTATTTATTTATTTATTTTTTTTTTTTTTGGAGTAGTTTTTATTGTTATATTCATGCCACCTGCCTCCTGTTAAATTTAAGAAAGAAAGAAAGAAACGCGAATATTTTTTTAGGTATAGATTTGATTTAAAAGAGAAAAATAAATAATAATAGAAAAATCTTTAAAAAGTGAAATTTTTATACTGGTAAATATTTAAGTAGTATAGTTTGTTATGAATTTAATTTTAAAAAAAAATCTTAATCTATTCAAAATTTTATTATAGCTTAACATTTTGTAATTTATATATATATACTAGAAACTTAATGAGCAAATTAATTATTTTCAAATTCTGTTTTAAGAATTTTTTCAATCCATAGTTTAAGTGATTTATCACCTAATTTTGAAAAAATTACAAATATTTGCATATGATTATCATATTATTTGTCATTTTTACGAAAATAAAGAAAAAATTTTTTGTTGTTGCAATCACTTTTTAAAATAAAACCAATTTTGAAAGTTAACAATGTATCAGCATGAAAACAATGTAAATACGATGAATATTTTTGATAAAAAAATGTCATATAAAATACAAGTACCTAAATAAATAACTCATTTAATATATATATTAAAAAAAGAAATTTTTTTTTTTTTTTTTTTTTTTTGTTTATTTTTGACGCTTGCCGATAGATGGAGCCAAAACGATTATTTGATATTATTTCAGAATATTCTTTGGACTGTATTCGTCTGCGAAACTGCCGCATCACGGTATTTTCGGAGTAAAAAATAGTTCGATTTTTAAACTGAGTTATAAAAAAAACAAGAGTTTTCCTAGGGAAAAGGGAGACGTCAGGCACATCAGATAAAAGCGATTAATATTATATATCAATTAAACGACATTCGGTCGAGCCATATTTGAGAAAAATTTGTTCCTTACATACGCCGCCCATTTACAACTTAAATGAGCCAATTCATATCTCGAAATATATTGCACGCAGAAATGTAGAGATTTCAGGGTAGGATCAGACAGAAGATGAAAGACTATTTTGAAATTATCAGAACATAACCTCCCATATTTCCTGAGATATTAAGTGTCGGCTTTCAGCGGTTTCTTTGATCCAAAAATTCCTGTATATATAAGTGTCGCAGTTTCGTTAGCTTTTCCGTTTCCGCTGAGTGTCGTGGCGTTCGTTTGTTTTTGCGCTTGCGTCACTTGAGACTCTGCCGAGTCTCTTGATGTATGCAATGAGAATTAACATTATTTTTATTATTGTAAAATTTATATTGTGTCAGTTGTCTGATACCACTTTTAAGAAGGGGTGGGAGGTAAGCTTTTTTCTGTAAGCTTGTACCATGTCTGGAATTTCGAATTTGAATTTTATTTAATTAATTATTTTTCGATTTTAAACATTGGCTTCAATGTTTCATTTTTCTATAAAATGTATATTCTTTCATTTCAATAGTATTTGTATCTTAGCCTAAATAATCACTTTGAAATTTACAAGAATTATTTATAATAGAGATAGTAAACTGGGAAAAAAAAATTGTATATGTAAGAGCATTGCAAGGAAACAAGTCACTCCTCGAAAGGAATACATTTTCGTGATGGGTATCTTTCAAAAGAGCTCACCAATACCTTTAAAATGAATGGTTGAACCATCGATCTGCGATAATTTAAAATAAAGTTATTGATTTTTTTTTTTTTTTTTTTTTTTTTTTTTTTCATTTTAAACATTTTTTTCTTTTTAATGTAATATTGAGAATAGAATGAATTTTTTTTTTTTTTTTTTTTGGGGGGGGGGGGGAGGGGGGGGATATTTAGTGTTATAATTAGTGTTTACTTTATTTAATAACACACCTTTTCTTGTGTCCTATTGGTTACAATTTCGTGCTTTCGAGACAGTATAGCACCTTAAACCGCCAAAGTCGCCAATACAATAACGCAATATTTATAGCTGTACATCTGACATAAGTCATCAAACCCTAATTTATAATCCTAAATCCTTTATTTCTTTTAACATGTACATTTATTTCTTGTATTGAATCTTTCCGGCACCAGCTATTCATTAAACTTAATTTATTAGTCATTAACTTATTGACATGTTTATTCCAATTTACTTTACCAAATTATTTTACACTCATCATTTTCAAATGAACATGATTATAATTTTCTATTTTGTTTTTTCTGAGATTTCCTATAATTCATTTTGCAATATTAATTTAAAATATGAAAATAATAATTTAAAATATAAAAATATTAATTTAATTCTTACCTCTTTTATCCTAATATATATATATATATATATATATAATTTATTATTTTTTATTTTATTTTATTTATTTATTGTGAATGATATTAAATCAAAAGTTTATAGCTTCTTAAATCTGTTTGTTTCTTATATAATTAATTTGTGTTTTTATTAGAGAAAGAAAAACATTGATTTAGAAGAAGAAATTAGAAAAGATAAAATTTTACAAAACCAATTTTTAGATTCACTAAAGAATAAAGAAAATGAACTTAAAGAGTTTAGAAACAAAGTAAGTTTAATATTCCATTCCAGCTATTTCTCTCATTGAACATATATATCTGTAATATGAGTTTGAAATACTGCAGCTGTGTGTTCAACTGTTTGCGTACAAAGCAATGGACACACACACACACACACACACACATCTTCTGTTATTATATGTAGGAAGCTGCTGTGAGAGTGATCCAAGCCCCATTTATAGCAAGAAGTCAATTATGTTACAATTTGTAATCTTTTAACTTCTGCTTTTACTGAGTAATTTTTTAAATTGCAAAGCCAACTGTTCTTAGCTTTATTATTTATGCAGATATGTTATTTCAATTTTTTTTTATGAATGTACATTATCTTATTGGGTAATTTTTATTTCACCTTCCTATTAATTTTATGTACTAAATCTTGCTTACTTTTTTTTTATTTGCAAAGTCCTTTATAGGTGTTATCAGGCATTGGCAATATGCCTACATAGTTACAGAAATAATCTATTTTGCTTACAGTATTTAGTCAATGCTCCTTATAAAAGAATTGATATTGTGTGCTTTCATCATTTGAATTCTAATTATTCTTTATTTGAATTTTTCTGCCTTTTCATGTGATATTTTTCATTTAATCCTATGCATTGTTTGAAAAGGTTTTCATAATATATGTGTGTATATATGTTACATCTTTAATGTAACTGTTGCTGGCACACAAGAAATAATCTAGATTTGTTCAGGAAACCATATTTGTTTTGAGCATAGAAACAGATCAGGGCTGGCAGAATGCAATGTCTGATGCTGTGCTGACAGGCGACAGCTCACATCATAAGATCACGAAGATGAGGTTGAGCGATTTTGTTCCTGCATAAATTTGGACCAAAGGTGACGCAAAGATATTTAGTTATTGGAAACTGTGGCAAAAATTTTTCTGAATGTTTATGATTCCCCTTTGTTAGTGATTTCCTAGCTCCTCACTAGATCAGAGTTTTTCTGGGGCTCTTATTAGAATTTCTAGGCTTAATTTTTATGCAGGACTTTGCAGCATGAGTTGCAAATCTCACTCTCATCAGCAGAATTTGACTTATAATTTCTGTCATTTTCTAATTTCTGCGTAATGAAGTATGACCATGAAACAAACTTTAAAGGGGCAATAATGAATTATTAGTGATTTATAATTTTGATTAGTGATTTTAACGCTTTTAAATTGGGCTTTTAATTAATTAAATTTATCTATTTTTATCCCTTTAAAAAAATAGGTCTTTTTTCTGTTTGAGTATTGCTATTTTCATAGTCCCTGCAATAAACTACCAAATTATATTTAAAGCATTTAGCTAGACTAGAGACAATCCTAAAAGAAGATCTAATAATACAATTCAAATGCAATATTACAAATCTCTTATTTATGTACTTGTTATTTATATTACAAATATTGTCTAATAAATTGTGTAATTCATTAATTATTCCAATATGTTTATATTCTTATATAAATCCATGTTTCTAAGCATCATTAATATTATCTATTTACTAGCAAATCTGTGCGAAATTTTCGCAATTTATTTATTTCATTCTTATTTACATTTAACCACTTCACCGGCCATCCTGAGATAACTTGGGGGAAACGTAGCCTTCCACATACTATAGTGGCCGATGAAGTGGTTAAAACTTGAAACTCATAAATCTTATACAAATTTTCCCACCCAATTTGAATTCTAATTAATCAGAAGTCAAATTAGTATTAGAACCAAATTAATATTGTGTGATAGTGAAAACAAAACCATTCAAAGAAAGGTTTCAAAATAAAATTCATGTTTGACGATCCAATTTTCATGCTTGCACAGTCAGTACAATTTTAGTAAAAGGCTCACATAGCAACTTTTTTTTTTTTGTATAGCCCCCTTTCCCCCATGGCGATTTTTGTTGCCATGTTGGTGATGCTTTTTTACTTATTTATTTGACATAATAAAAATTAAGAAAAATGGAACCCATTTTGATTACACTTTTTATTATTGCGTTTTTTAGTCAATGTTTGTTAATAATTCATATTCTGTTTATATATTTAAAGTAGTACTAGCTTTGTAATTTAGATTGTAAAGATGCAACTTTTAAAATACATTTTCCTATAAAAAGATCTCATGAAACAAATGTCGTCACTTTTCTAATTAAATCATTGAACTAAATCCTCGTGCTTAAATGTTACCAATAAATATTGTTATTTATCCTTGCATATTTTGTTAAATATGCTACTATTGTATCGTTTCACAAAAACTTAATCGTAACTGGACCACGTTAGAGAAATATTATATAGATTATGCATAAATTATGTTAAATCATCCAATTCAACTTCAATTAATTAAATTTATTTATTTAAATCAAATGATCAAATTAATTTTATTTTACTTTAATTATCATTATATAACAATTTGCTCCTGAGAAAAAAAAAAAAAAAAAAAAACTCATATGGTTTGGTCCTCAGAGAGTATTATTTTCAATCCTACTGTATGTATAATTTATCGAATAGTAGGGTAAATCACAAATGGAAAAGACCAAAGAATTTTTTTCAACTGAAAGAATTAATGTCTATTTAATCCAAAATATCTTACTACTAGAGTGTTTATTCTATGTCTTTGTGTGTACATTTGTTTGGGTAATATCTAATAAATTAAGTTAGCACATATATTTCCAATATCAAACAAGAAATATTTAAAAACTTCATGTAATTAAAATAATCTGGTGTATCACTTACACGACTTTCTCTTACCCTGAAATTTAATACTATAAATACAGGTTGCAGATTAAGATAACGAGTACTTTGTTTATTTCTTCAAAATCCTTAGACATTATAGATTTAATAATATTTCATTATAGTTTTAATAATATTTCATTATAGATTTAATAATATATTTCATATGAATACACTGAAAATTAATAAGTGACTTTTATTTATATAGTTATCAGCTATTACAAACAGAAATGAAGACAATTCTAATGCAGATCATGTGAGTAAAGTTTCTTTGCATTAATTAGTAGAGTTGCACTAAATAGTGATTTTTGCTGATTACTAAATAGGGTAGAGTGGGGTAAAATGGGTCACTTTTTAGCTATTTTCACATTTAATCTTCTGTAGCACTAATAAAATATTTTTTTTCAGTTCTTTAACAATTGTATCTTTACATTTGATTATTTCAGAACATTTTCATGTACTTATAATTATAATTTTAAAATTATAAATTGGTTAACTTAACTGTGTATGTATTGACCCATTTTACCCTGCTGGGGTAAAATGAGTCAGAACGCAAAATAATGCCTGAAGAATATATTTATTATGAGATACACTAAAATAAGGAATACACTTGTTACATATATAGCTAAATAATGATAGTTTTACGTTTTAAAAAAGTACTGCTCATGGTTATTGCAAAATGGTTCTTCTAAAACAGATACAATGTCAGTTTTTTCTATTATATCAATATCATCATTCTCAATAAAAACATAAAAGTATATAATGTTTTATAATTCTAATAAAAACATCTTAGATCTCAATAATGTTTGAAAGAGTGTTTAAGGCAAAAACAAGGATGTACTAGAGATACAAAAGACAGATTTGCTGATAAGAATAAAATATTAACAAATGCTATCTAAATAAATAAAAAAAAAAATTAGGCTAAGTTGAGAACAAAATAAATCTAATAACCCTTGGCCTAGTGCATCTTTATTCAAAAACAAAATAAAAAGAACAAGAGGCATAGTAAGTCTAAAATTATTTAATTACAACCTGAATTTAAAGAAAATTACATTGTTTAAATGTAGAAACTGAAAACTAAATAAAAATACTAATAAATGACAAACATTGTTTAAATTTAATAAATTATTAAATATAACATTAAAATTAAAGAAAAGAAGCACCTTACATTGCCTAAATTTAACAAAATTTATTGCAGTTAATCTATATTTGAAAAGAATCAGCTAAGCCTAACTATGACCCATTTTACCCCACCCAAGAAAAATTTAAATAAAAAAGAATATATTTAACATTTTTCTTAACTGATTGGCTTGAGATGTTCTCTAGAGTTTCTTCTGTGAAAAAATGCTTCAAGCTTGCACTATTATTAATAAAAAAATATCGATTTTCTGAAGTTAGTTCAACATGTTTTTTTTCACACTATCATCTTTAGAATGTAAACTGTTCTTCTTGTGTTGCATTTTCATAAACATAACTTTTTTGAAATTGGAAAATGTTATTAAAAACATTAAAAACAGCGGCAGCTTTTGAGTGGCTGATATTAAAAATTGATAGAAACTAATTTATGTGAAGATTCAACTACAGATTAATTTTAATGCAATTCTGTGCCTTAGTTCCTGAGATATAGCCTTCCCTTAAATTGCAGAAATTGCTTGTTTAGCAGCGCCACCTGTTGGCCAATAAGCATTATTTATTAAAATTTCCCACCACGATAAATGCAGGCGATTTTCATCTTACAGCAATCTAAAAAACTGCACTATAGCAGCGTAACCTATTGGTAGATATACATCCAAATTGAATCTGCATAATGTCTCATAATGGTCTTCTCACATATCAAGTTTTGTTTAATTATACCCAATAAAACCTGAGATATAGCCTTTTCTTAAATTGCAGAAATCGCTGCGTGTGCATCTGTTGAGCGGGTGACACCAAAAGTTGACAGATACTAATATATGTCAATGTACATCTACATATAAATTTATATTCAAATCTGTACAGTAATTCCTGAGATATAGCCTTCCTTATATTGCAGTATAGCAGTGCCATCTGTTGGACGATAAGCATTTAACTTGAATCAGCATAATGTATCATAATGACCTTCTTACATATGAAGTTTTGTTTGAACATACGCAATAAAACCTGTGATATAGCCTCCCCTTAAATTGAGGAAATCACTAGCGCCACCTGTTGAGCCGTGACACCAAAAGTTGACAGACTCTAATTTAGGTCAAGGTGCATCATATACGAATTTATATACAATTCTGAGTAGTGGTTTCGGAGATAAAGTTGCCACAAAATTTTTGTCTCTCTCTCACACACGCACACATTTTCTAAAAATTGTAAATTCATGTTCTTAGACCTCCCAAAACTTATAAATCCTTCGAAAACCAGAAGTCGAAAATTTTTACGAATCCCATACTTTCTTCTATTGCATATAGAAGAAAGTAAAAAAGATATTTGCATTTCGTTGCATGCTGCAACATGCCCAATTTTTTTTTTCATGTTAACTATTACTATTATAAATAATTCATATTAATTTTACAATCACACATTTAAAATAACTCTCATTAAGTACATTTATACAAGATTTTGTCCCATACTGGCATGTTAAAAATTTAGAAAAAATGCGATCACGGCACCACCTATTGAGCAATTGTTCCACAAATCTAATCAGCACCAGTTTATGTCAGGGTTCAACTAAATACCAAGTTTGGTTAAATTTCGTTTATTGGCTCGTGAGTTACGGCGTTCACAAAATTTGTGATACACACACACACAAACTGACAGACAGACAGACATTTTCTAAAAACAGTCAAATCGTGTTCAGGACATCCCAAAACGTGTAAATCCATCGAAAACCGGAGTTCGAAAATTTTCACGAATCCAATACTTTCTTTATATATACATATAGAAGAAAGTAAAATTGTAAATATCATTGGGATAATAAAGCCATAAGAGTTATTTTATTTCATTACGTTATTCTCTATTCAATAGAAGAAGGTATTGGATTCGTAAAAATTTTTGACTTCCGTTTTCGATGGATTTACAAGTTTTGAAAGGCCTAGAATACGATTTGATAATTTTTAGAAAATGTTTGTCCGTCTGTGTGTGTGTGTGTGAGAGAGAGAGAGAATAAGAATTTTGTGGCAACTGTATCTCCGGAACTACTGCTTAAAATCACATATAAATTTATATGCAGATGCAACTTGGCCTAATTTAGTGCCAATCAATATTTGGTGTCAATTGCTCAAAAGGTGGCACTGCTCTCAATTTAAGAAGAGGCTATATATCTCAGGATCTATTTCGTATAAGCAAACAAAACTAATATATAAGAAGGCCATTGTAAGTCATAATGCTGGTGCAATTTGAATGCTTATCAACTAACAGGTGGCGCTGCTATACAGCGATATCTGCAATTTAAAGGAAGGTTATATCTCAGGAACTACTGCACATAAATGCAGATAGTTTCACACGCAGATGCAACTTGACCTAAATTAGTGCCTGCCAACTTTTGTTGTCAACCGCTCAACAGGTGGCGCTGCTATACAGTATTTCTGCAATTTAAGGGTAAGGCTATATATCAGGTTCTATTGCGTACAATCAAATAAAATTTAATATGTAAGAAGGCCATTATGAGACCTAATACCAGTTCAATTTGAATACTTATCGTCCAACAGGTGGTGCTGCTGTACAGCGATTTCCGTAATTTAAGGGAAGGCTGCAGCTAAGGATCTACTACACAGAATTGCATATAAATTTATGTGTAGATGTGATAAATTATAAAAAAAAAAAAAATAAAAAAGATATATTTAACTTAATGATTTGTTTATTTAATAGATGAATGAAAGGAAGGATGAGTTATGGCGCGTGAAGTGCGTATAGTGGATCATTAATTTATTGTGTTGTTTAGATAACAGGGGACATAAAAAATGCGGCGATTATTTCTAAGTGCCATTTTATCGGCAAATGACCGGAAATTAAGTCTCTTGCTGAAAGTGAAGTATCATTAATTATGGTCATCAAAACATATGAAAAATAAATAATCATTATAAAGCTTACCTTCATATCTGTAATATAAATGAGACGTAAACACATAATTGAAGTTAAAACAAAATTAAAAAACACCATTAAATCACTTAAATGGATTCTATTTATTTATATATTTATAAGAATGAATATATTAGGGCCGGCACCCAATTTTACATCAAAGAATAATAAGAATCATAATAAATTGACATCTTGCTATTTTGATCATATTATTTCTTAGGCATGATATTCATATTATTTAAATGAAATTCACTTTGAAATTATTCTTAATTTATTTTTCCTTTTATTTATTTAACTAACGTTCTTCAGTTCTGAGATATTATCAAAAATGTTCACAGTCTTATTTAGGATAGTATGAAATTTATGTTTGAGCACTTGGCGCGTTGCCTCACTTAAATTGATCAGATATTAGTATACATAAATCTTTATACACCAGAAATGATGTTTATCGATGAAGTCGGACGTAGATCACACTTTATTGACATTTCCTCTTGATGCTGACGAAATAAATCGAAGTAGATTCTCTTGAATCTTATTCGGTTCAGTTCAAGATGATCATAAATTATTATGAAGACTCATCAGATTATAGTAGATCCATTATTATGAAGATTTTGCAGACTAATCGTAAAGAGCAGCACACACCAACATGAAACTTTTGGAGAAGCAACACTTGTTGCAATTGAAAATTTATTTCTCCTAAGAATCAGCTACTGGGAACGACACACATAGACGATTAAGAAGCAATTCGAGCGACATCATTGATGGTTTCAAACTTCTGAGGGATCCGGTAATTGATGTGTGGAAATGTACGTGGTAAAAATATTTTGCCTATTAATATTCTAAACAATAATGAGAAAATACATCACTTAAAAATTATAGGAAGGGACGCTACGATTTGGGCCAAACCCGGCGACCATATCTAACGGCAGAGCCGCTAGGCCGACCTCGAACCGCACGTCCTTACAGTATGCTGTTCTCCGTCAGAATGTGTCGGCGTTCCTTCCCAAATCTCCCGCTTAGGAGTGCCGATTTACGGGCGAATTAGTACGCGCTCAAATAGCTCACTCCAATTATTTTTAATTGGAGTTTATTTTATAAATAAAAGTTAATTAAGGTTGATGAAAGTGAATTATCTTTATTCACCATTTATTTATTTTTGATTTATTGAAGGATTGATTTATTTTTTCTATTTTTTATTGAAAATTTTATACTGACGCTATTTTTTGAAAATGCGTAAGAGTACATCCGGGAGGGCATCGAACTCAAGCAGAAATTCTTGGAATTTGTGACGTCATGGCGTCGGCTAGAGGGAAAACGATGTATTTTTGAAAATACAAAATATCAGAGCTATTTTTTAGAAATAAATAGAAGGAATCCAGAACTTATTTAAATAAATTTTCATATGCTTATTCACCAAATATTTTGGGAATTTAATCTGGATTTTTAGGAAATATCTATTAATTATTTTTTGGGTTTATTAAATAATTTTTCAGAGCATATTAACTGAAAAAATAGATTTTTCTGGATTTTAAATAAATTATTTCCGGACTTTAAATGTTTATTTCCAATTTCAATTTTTGAAATAATTCATCTCCGTTTTTATTATTTTTTATTAAAAATTCTTGATAGTTGAATTTTGGAAGGAAGTTTTAAAATGATAAATTTTTGAATAAAATGTTAAAAGTTTTTACCTTTTAACATACTTCCCCCCTTTCGAAAAAAAAGAGTAAAAAAAGATGAAGCGAACGGGGAACCGGGAAGAAGCCTTCGATGTGACAAAATAATCTTAACAATAATATAGTATCAAATTCTCAAAGTTTGAAGGTAAGTAAAAAAAATTATGATGACCATATGAGATCCATATGCATACCAACCAAAAGAAATATATATATATATATACAATGCAATTCCAAATGCAAATTCCACTTTTTATCTTAGGAAGAGTAATATGTAATCAACAGGTAAGTTTTTTTTTTTTTTTTTTCTTTTTTAGTTTCCATTTTTAGTTTGTATTTTTTAGGAGACTTATTACATTGGAGTGATTCAGTAGTAAAGTATGGTGAGTAAATTTGTGTTCTAGAAAAATAAAAATTTTCTATTAAAGACAATCTTTGTGTCTGTTTTCTTTTTTGAACACAATTTTCAAAATTCGCTACGACGTGAAAAAATAAATTTGAGATCCCAGTGGAAAGTATGCTGTGCCCAAGTGAATTCATTGATGACCAAGCAGTCTGAAATTTCTTTGCAACCTATTTAACATGCAACAGATCAGGACCACTAATGAGTAATATTAATTTAGGACAAATGTTAGGATCTAGGTTCTACTCTTGTAGCTAGTAAGCACTTTCTTAAACACTAGGCTAACAATCCGTAAAAGATGTAAAAAAATTTAGTGACCTAAATGCAGTGCAGTCTCTCAACTTTGAGAAATTAAATTAAGTGAACGCTTGTTCATGACTACATACAAATGTGTGTTTAAACTCGTATGCTAGCTAATGGCCAGTTAGTTAACACATCGGACTAAAAGAGGTGGCCGGCGACTTTTAGTCAAGGGGAGTATATATGGCAAAAGTAGTAGTACATAAATTTATATAATTGGTTGCATAATTGAAAGGAACAGAGGCTTATGAATCATAACGATAGACACTAGGCAAAAAAAAATATAAAAATGAGCATCTGTAGCTACATTTGTGTGCACATAAAAAAGTAAATATATATATATATATTTATATATCATTTTCAAGCACCTTTTATTTATTTATATTTATATATGTCATCTTTCATGAGATGAATTTGGTGCAAAAAATAAAAAAAAATTAAAAACATATTTCACTACTGGGGCATTTCAGAGAAATGAGGAGAGGGTTGTGAGGCCTCCGCGCAATCTCCTATCAAAATTTTCACTTATGTAGCATTTTTGTCTTATTTATTTATTCATTTATTTGTTATTATTTTTATATAGCAAGGGCAATTTTTCTGTTCCCTTTGCCTTACACATTTTTTTTTTTTTTTTTTGTATTATATTTGCAAACTCACCATGAGTAATTTTTTTGTTTTTATTTTATCATTTTCATTATTTTATTTTATTTATTCTATTATATATATATATATATATATATATATATATATATATATTGTAAATCTCAATGTAATTAAAGCAACTGAATTGCTAATTTAAAAAAAATAAGTGGAATTGCAAAAAATCAAAATATAATAGATAAAAGTAGAATAAATGTGTATATAAATAGTCATAGCACAAAAAATGTAAATAAAAATACCACACAATGATAATACACTTTAAATATAAATGGTTGAAGGGGGCACTGTTTTTTTTTTTTTTTTTTTTTTTTTTTTTAAGGAATAACATTAGTTAATAATTTTGCATTTTACCAGGGACACTGTTAACCCCTGTGAAAGGATTCTTTTCTATTATGCTTTCACTTGAAAGCCATGTAACTCTTGTTACTATTTAAAATTCTTTATTTAAGAATCCTATACTGGACCTGAGACCCTCTTTTCAGTCATGAACCAGCCATAACTGTCAAGCAAAGAGGAGTGCACGCAAATTTTCCTCACGAGACTCAAGTCCAATACTAAAGCTGGTAAAGGTAAAATAACAGATAACCCTTTTGGCAAAATACTAATAAGTGCCAGGAAAATATCTACATGAAAGATAAATAATGTCGGGCATAATTTTATTTTTATTACTAATTTATTTCTTTTTATTATTATTATTTTTTTTTAATCAGATTTTAATCTAAAATCACAATAAATGTACCCCAATCAAACGAATTTTTCATTTTATTTAAATGAAAACATTTAATAAATACTGAAAATCAATAAATATGAAGTTAAAAAATAAAATAAAATATCGATATACACAAATATTTAGTATGCATATGGTATAAAAAATAATAAAACTGCACGAAAAATATTGGCGTTATTTATTTAATTTAAGTTTTTTTTTTTTTTTAAACACATTTTAATTTTATTATAATAACTTCATAAATCAGCAAGAGCATAATTAAATCGCGATATCTATAAATTATTATAAGATTTGTATGTTTATTACAAGAAAAAATAAAATCGCCGCGAAAATAATTACGATCGTTTATTTATTTTAATTCATAATGCGATCGTAATTTATGTCCGAAAATTCAATAACCAAGGTCCTTAACCTTGAGAGAGAAAAAACTTTTGTCAAGGCACCATGATAAATTATAAAAAAAAAAATTTAAAAAGATATATTTAACTTAATGATTTGTTTATTTAATAGATGAATGAAAGGAAGGATGAGTTATGGCGCATGAAGTGCGTGTAGTGGATCATTAATTTATTGTGTTGTTTAGATAACAGGGGACATAAAAAATGCGGCGATTATTTCTAAGTGCCATTTTATCGGCAAATAACCGGAAATTAAGTCTCTTGCTGAAAGTGAAGTATCATTAATTATGGTCATCAAAACATATGAAAAATAAGTAATCATTATAAAGCTTACCTTCATATCTGTAATATAAATGAGACTTAAACACATAATTGAAGTTAAAACAAAATTAAAAAACACCATTAAATCACTTAAATGGATTCTATTTATTTATATATTTATAAGAATGAATATACAGGGTGCGGCAGCTATTTGAGAGCACACGTTATAAGTGATACAATGCCCTGTATATCATCTTTAAACAACCATTTTTCTTATATATAAACATGGCAAAACCTATTCTAACTCAGGAAAGGAAAAAGCACGTTGTTAGCATCTCCTTGGCTGTAGGATACTCCGTTTCTGAAATAGCTGCATTTCTGAAAGTCACCCGATCATTCGTTTTCAGAGTCCAGAGAGAACTGAGGGTTGCCAATGCTAATGTGACAACTGTTTTGCAGAGGAAACATCATTGCCCGGTCTCATACATCCCCAGGACACCTGAATTCATCAATTCTGTTCAAGCTGCCATCGACAGGGACGTATCCAGAGGGGGGGCTCTGGGGGCTCGAGCCCCCCCCCCCCCCCGAAATTTTCTGAGATAACTTTTTCCATGTTCTACTGACCAGAAAAAAAAAAAAAAATGTAAAAAAATGAATTTTTTCTCCACAATATCTTTTTTTTGTTGTTGTTAATTTGTTTGCTTGTGAAACCTTATTTATCAGCAATTTTCTGTCTTGTAAAGTCCAAATTGCCGAAATGCATATTAGCTTTTTGTAAAAAACACTAAAATGAGAACTTTATGATAATTATTGTTGAGCCGTGTAATGTGTCTCCTTTCTCTTGCCAGAAATAGCGTTTTAATTCCTTGTGAGACAAAAGATTCGTCATTAACAAAGATCACAGTTGCAAATGGAACTTCTGTTTTTGTCAGTTATGGACGTAGTATACCTTCCATACCTTCCTTCCTTCATTCCTTTCTAACATAAAACAGCCAATATAAAATCTACTTTACAGAAAGACATGTGATGAAAGGTAGGCCCTAAAAATCCAACACGTTATGTAAACATCTTTGTTACGATCGTCATAAAGCAGACATATCTGAGTCTGATGTAGAACGGGATGATGGGCCATCGCATCACCGGTAACTTTCCAAACGATAACAAATAATGACGTGCAGCCACAGTTGAAGATACTCTGTGTCACATGAGACACCTGGTTGATACACACCCTGGGTACATAGAGAAACGCTAGATAGTTCGATACGTACGCCATGCCAGAAGATTTTCAACAACTACAATGCGTATAACCATGGCCCCAGGGTCTGTAGAAGACACGATAAACGGTAAGCCATATAAGAAGACCTCAATGTGTTCGCCCAACATAGACATGTAATATATCTAGGTTTAGTGGATGCCAGCACACAGGTCCTCATGTTTCCAATAATATGATCTAAAGTAAGCAATATTATCTAATTAGAAAACCATGTATTTATATTATTTTCTTCTACTCACAAAACAAGAGAAAAATGCATTGGATTCGGAAACTTTTAGACTTCCCGTTTTCAATGTATTTACATGTTTTTAGGTGCATTGATCACCATAAGACTATTTTTTGGAAACTTAGATATAAATATTTTGATAAGATTTTTGGGTATATCGCCCAGCAGATAGCGTAGCTGCACTAGATTTCTCTTTTTATGGAAAAGATATATCTCGGCTGTATTAAAAAGAAGCTATATCTAAAAAAAAAAAAAAAAAAAAAAACGAAAAGTATTTGAAACATGGTTGTGCATGGCACATAAATCATGCTCTGTACCACTGAATTACGACGTCGGCCAGTTTTTGGCATGTTAAACTTGAATGGACTTAACATTGCACTAAAGCTAGACAGACAACAAAGCAACAGTCTGGAATCCATTTCTAGGGTAATCCGGAATCGTGCCATCACAATTTAAAACCTCCACAGAGAAGATGCTTCCCCAATTTCAGTATACCCGAGCTATTGCATTTACAAAACATGGAGGACACAACTGATTTTACGTGCAACTGATATCATTAATCTACATGACCGTATTTGGATGGCTCCAGTATCGATCACTCAATCCTTCAATTACGAGCTCGACTCCTTATTAACCGGACTACCGTGAGTCCAGTTTTTGGTGATTTTCTCCGTTTGTCAGTGGTTTACAACATCACGGATTAAAAAACTCTCTAGCTGAGACTTATGTATTTTAAAGGACTAGTTCCATCAGTTTTAGGTCCAAGGCACTTTTTAGAATTATTATTATCATTAAATCTTTTCTTGCCATTTCCGATTTTAGGAACATTAATTCCATTATTTACCGACATACGGCGTTGTAACTGATCTTATTTATAGCGCATAACCATTTTAATATGCCTAGATATGAAGCTTAAGGTAACAACTTATATTTTTCTTAAAGTTAAGGTGATTGGGGGGGGGGGAGAGGACAAACTTTAGCGTACACGCTCTTGGTGTGTACATTTGCACGACCAACATCTTAGTGAAAGTTGGGCCCCCTCCGAAATTTTTTTCTGGATACGCCCTTGGCCATCGAAGAGGACCGTGGAAACTGAAAAGTCCATAGGGGTACTCAGCTGAAATCTGCGGGTCAGCGAGGTCACAATTCCACGTGTGGTTAATGAAGACCTCTGTTACAAGTCGTATGTAATGCGGAGAGGACAGTTCATGTCCGAAAAAACCAGAGAGAATAGAGTAATCAGAGCAAAGTGCCTCTTAAAGAAGCTGAGACATCAGGAACAGACAGAAACACACTGGTTTTTTTCGGACAAGAAAAACTTCGTCCAGGACCAGAAAATCAAACGGATAAATAATCTTTGACTGTGTTAAAGACAAGAGGAAATTCCCACTGTCATGCACACTAAATTTCCTGAGTTTGTAATGGTCTTAGGGATCGGGAGAAATGAAGGTGACGTCATGCCTCCACATTTCTTTTTACAACGTGCCAGAATCAACGCAGTTAGTTATACCGATGTGTTGAACACGGTAGTGAAGCGCTGGATTATTGCTCTAGCCCGTGGCAGGCCATATGTTTTTCAGCAGGACTTTGCACCAGCCGATATGGCCCATTCAACACAAGAGTGGATGGTAAACAATTTTCATGATCACATCACGCCACGCATGTGCCCCCCCCCCCCCTAGCTCACCTGATGTTAACTCTTTGGACTATTACGCTTGGGGCGTTGTTGGAAGGGTCTCTAATAAGTACCCACGTAACACCGTTGGTGTCTTCAGACAGCTATTGTGGATGCCATGACAAATATTCCAAGTCTCCACCTCATTTCTGCCTGCAGACGGTTTCAACAGCGTGTTGAGGTTGTTATTGCAGCTGATGTTGGATTTATTGAATGGTGTCGTGCATTAGGTCCTACTTCTTGTGTACACACCGTTCCATGTTCATTAAATGATATATCTATAGTGTTTGCTCCCTTTTTCTACGGACGATATTTTGTTCTCAAATAGCTGCCGCACCCTGTATTAGGGCCGGCACCCAATTTTACATCAAAGAATAATAAGAATCATAATAAATTGACATCTTGCTATTTTGATCATATTATTTCTTAGGCATGATATTCATATTATTTAAATGAAATTCACTTTGAAATTATTCTTAATTTATTTTTCCTTTTATTTATTTAACTAACGTTCTTCAGTTCTGAGATATTATCAAAAATGTTCACAGTCTTATTTAGGATAGTATGAAATTTATGTTTGAGCACTTGGCGCGTTGCCTCGCTTAAATTGATCAGATATTAGTATACATAAATCTTTATACACCAGAAATGATGTTTATCGATGAAGTCGGACGTAGATCACACTTTATTGACATTTCCTCTTGATGCTGACGAAATAAATCGAAGTAGATTCTCTTGAATCTTATTCGGTTCGGTTCAAGATGATCATAAATTATTATGAAGACTCATCAGATTATAGTAGATCCATTATTATGAAGATTTTGCAGACTAATCGTAAAGAGCAGCACACACCAACATGAAACTTTTGGAGAAGCAACACTTGTTGCAATTGAAAATTTATATCTCCTAAGAATCAGCTACTGGGAACGACACACAGACGATTAAGAAGCAATTCGAGCGACATCGTTGATGGTTTCAAACTTCTGATGGATCCGGTAATTGATGTGTAGAAATGTACGTGGTAAAAATATTTTGCCTATTAATATTCTAAACAATAATGAGAAAATACATCACTTAAAAATTATAGGAAGGGACGCTACGATTCGGGCCAAACCCGGCGACCATATCTAACAGCAGAGCCGCTAGGCCGACCTCGAACCGCACGTCCTTACAGTATGCTGTTCTCCGTCAGAATGTGTCGGCGTTCCTTCCCAAATCTCCCGCTTAGGAGTGCCGATTTACCGGCGAATTAGTACGCGCTCAAATAGCTCACTTCAATTATTTTTAATTGGAGTTTATTTTATAAATAAAAGTTAATTAAGGTTGGTGAAAGTGAATTATCTTTATTCACCATTTATTTATTTTTGATTTATTGAAGGATTGATTTATTTTTTCTATTTTTTATTGAAAATTTTATACTGACGCTATTTTTTGAAAATGCGTAAGAGTACATCCGGGAGGGCATCGAACTCAAGCAGAAATTCTTGGAATTTGTGACGTCATGGCATCGGCTAGAGGGAAAACGATGTATTTTTGAAAGTACAAAATATCAGAGCTATTTTTTAGAAATAAATAGAAGGAATCCAGAACTTATTTAAATAAATTTTCATATGCTTATTCACCAAATATTTTGGGAATTTAATCTGGATTTTTAGGAAATATCTATTAATTATTTTTTAGGTTTATTAAATCATTTTTCAGAGCATATTAACTGAAAAAATAGATTTTTCTGGATTTTAAATAAATTATTTCCGGACTTTAAATGTTTATTTCCAATTTCAATTTTTGAAATAATTCATCTCCGTTTTTATTATTTTTTATTAAAAATTCTTGATAGTTGAATTTTGGAAGGAAGTTTTAAAATGATAAATTTTTGAATAAAATGTTAAAAGTTTTTACCTTTTAACAAGATGCACCTTGACGAAAATTCGCACATACTTAATTTCCCCCATAGACGCAATGTATTTGAATTCACTTGGGTGTCCCTGTATACGAATCATTTGTTTGATCTTCATGAAAGATTTAGTGTAGCATCCCTATGTCATAAAAATTTATAATACCATGTTTGAACCTTCTGCTATTATTTGTTCTTGAGATATGCTGATGATAGACACACGCACAGACACACAGGCCAACCGTTAAAAATAGGATTTTTGGATTCAGGGGACCTTAAATCGTATATAAAAAAAAAAATTTGGCCTAAAAACATTACTTCTCTACCATTTACATGGGTAAGAGAAAGTAAAACTAGCATGTTGTGACCACCACAAAACTTTCTTCTATATTTTCCTATATAAATTCACTCAGTTAAAATAAACTACAAAGACTATTATTTATTAAAGTTATCTACCATGATGAATGCAGGCGATTTTTTATCTTTGAGAAAACTAATACTAAATATTCAAAGAAACACAGTTTAACTAACACTTTAAAAAATACGTTTTCATATTGGTTATCTCATGTATGAAGTTTCGTACAGCTAAATGCCATAGAAGTTGAAGCATGCATTCCCGTTCTCTGGAAAAAACCACTATAGCAGCGCAAAATATTGGTAGATATACATCCAGATTGAATCGGTGTAATGGCTCATAAAGGTTTTCTCACATATCAAGTATTGTTTGATTATACACATTAGAACCTGAAATTTAATCTTCCCTTAAGCTGAGGAAATCGCTGTATAGGAGCACCGCCTATTGAACAACTAGTTCCAAAAGTTGATCTGCTGTAACTTATGTCAAGGTGCATCCACATGTAAATTTTTATGCAATTTTGCACAGTAGTTTCTGAGCTATTGTCTTTTTTAGAATTGTGGAAGTTGCTGCATAGCAGCGCCACCTGTTGATTGGTTGACATCAACTGTTGATAGGCACTAATATATGTCAATCTGGCAGCGGGAACACAAGAAGAACTTTTGAGCGATTTCAGTATTTTTTTATTCTTTTTTTAATAAAGCGATATAGAAAAGAGTTTCCTTAAATATATAATGACCAGCGAAGCGGGCAAAGCCTGCTAGTACACAATAAAACTGTCTTTCTTTGAATATTTAATGTCAATTTTTTCTAAGATGAAAATTATTTGTATTCATCATGTTAGATAATTTTAATAAATAATAATTTCAATAAATTATTTGCCCTTAGTGAATTTATATAGGAAAATATAGAAGAAAGTCTTGTAATTTCCACAACATGCTTGTTTTTAATTAAAAGAAATGAATTGCAGGAATCTACATCTATAAAGGCAGATCTCCTGACTAAGGTCGCTAATTCTCTCAGCAATGCCGAGTCAAACTAACGGAGACACAAATGTGTAATTTTATGATATTATTGATTTAGTGACGTGATTTAAGAAGCTATTTTTTTAAGTTTCCCCGCAAACGGTGGGAGAAAAGTTGCTTCTCGTATTTCTCACCATATCTTAATGAAAGAAAACAAGAAAAAAGGCAAATATTAAAAAAACGGATATCCGGCATATTAACCGGATATCCGGTGATTTTGATCCGGATATCCGATGATATTAATATAGACTAAAGGTCTATCTTTCAATTAATTTTATTAAGCAGTTTCACATACAGTGGAAACGTTAATCTTTAAGTTTTAAGGGTTTCAATAAAAATAACCCGACCAGTGTTCAACTGTTATAACACATCAAATACACAAGTTTTAACAACAAAACAAATTTTATTCAATGAAACACAAAAAAATATATATTAATAAATAAAGTATATTCAACAGATTTTCAAAGTATAACATATTTAAAGTTACCTCATTTCACAAGAGATGCACAATATGTAGCAGACTAAACTTCACTATGACAAAATCATGACACATCATCATCTTCAAAAGAACACATATATTTCACAGATGAAGAAAAAATACGCCGCGGTCGCCTCGTTGACCAGCGGGAGACGAAGCATGATTATATCATTTAAAACTGAAGATCACTACCACACTGATTATATTACTGAAGGTTGAAGATCACAATTTGCATATCATTAATTCCATAATCTGATAAAAATCACTTATAATATAATTTAATTCACTATTGGATGCTAGCAACTTTATAACTTGATTAAGTAGAAAAATTTCAAAAACGTAACAAGTGCGGTTTAAAAAACCGCTAAACAAAATCAACATCAATCAAACTATCAAATTTAACGACCTCATTTCAAAAACATCGATTATCAATTTTTATTTTTTAGTTTTCGCGAATAACGAAAAACTTCAAACTTTATTCCTTTTAACAGGGTACAAACTTAACAACAAACTTAAACAGTTAACATTTGTAAAAAATAACAATAACAATGGCAGCCATCATTTCTTTAAAAGCAATAGCCAAAAAAACATAACTAGCTCAGCTGTACCAACATCAGTACTTAGCCATCAACAGCTTAGAGCTGCTCAATTATTCACAAACAGCCACTTCATTTTTAATCGAAGACTAGCTGCCCATTACTGACAACTGCCGATAACCGCCCTTTAACACTCGCATCGCGATCTTTTTATACTGACTGCCAAGTCAAAAATCTACATATAAATAATGCATCACCATTGCCACTCAACAGTCATAGCCAAAAATACAATTTACTATAATCATTTCAATAACAGTGGCAACAGTAAAAATTAAGAAAACTAATCAGAGCAAGTTTGGCAACGACAACAATGTAAACAAGACATCGTTAGTAATGGCGCGATGCAAGTAAAAGATGGCTGACCGAGTTTAAATAGAGAAAACTTTTAAATTCAAATTAAAGGTAAGTTAACAACTATATATATAAAAAATAAGCATTTATATTCACAAAATTAACAATTTTTTTATGTGCGAGGACAATTGATAGATATCAATTGCCCCCCACCGCAGCATATAAAAATAAATTTAACAAAATACCATCATGAGATTCCCCATAGTCCATAAGAAGTGTCACAAGTGATGTAATAAACTAATTACTAGATAACCATTGACAAAAAAATTTCAAGTGATGAAAAACAACTCCCCACTCCGCAGATATACTAAAGAAAAAGTGATATGAAAAACATACATTATATACAATATCAATTATATGATGCAATATTCAAATTATGAACAAGAGTAAATATGAGGTATATATACAAGAAATGAATATATATGCAATATATGAAAAAATTATGAAAAATGAATATATATATACAATGAACAAATACGCAAGGCGCCTCACGATTTCACACACACATTCACACCATGATAACATAATATAAAAAAAAATTATGAAAAGCATCTACAGAGCGAAGAAATTTATTCAAACACGAAAGATTTATATAAAGATCACTTTTATAAATTTTAACAAATCACTTTTTGTCAGCGGCTTCGTAAACTGGTCGGCAAGATTTAATTTAGAGGAAATATATTCAATATGGAATTTGCCCTCATCAAACCAATCCCTTATAAAAAATAGTTTAATATTAACATGACGTGTATGGAAATTCTCAATCCTGGACTTTGTAAAACGTATTGCAGCCTGATTATCAGCATATAAGGTAGGTATTTCAAAATTATTTTCTATCAGATTTAAATTAGAACATTCACATAAAATATTATAAAACCAGTCCTGCTCACGAACACAATCACGCATAGAAACAAATTCTGACTCCATCGTTGATATGGTAATCCCTTTCTGTTTATTAGTACGCCAAGAAACAGCAGCACTATCCAAAAGAATTAACTGGCCACCCATAGAAACATAGTCGTCCCTATTAGCGGCGAAGTCAGCGTCAGAATAAGAAATTAATTTAACCTGTGTGCATTTAAGATGGAGCTTATATTGACTGGTGAATTTTATATATCCAAGAAGTTTAAGTAAACCCTGCCAATGTTTAATACCTGGATTTTGTTGGAACTGTGAAAAAATGTTAGTGGCATATGCGATATCGGGTCTAGTACGGTTTGAAATGAAAGAAATACAACCTAAGAGATTTCTGTAAGGTAAATGAGAAGCTTCATCGATGTCTTCTTGAATAACAGGACAATCACTTTTTGAAAATTTGATACCTTTAACAATAGGTAAGGAGGAGATAGGTACACGGTGATTTTGAAACCTCTTACTGACTTCGTCAATATATTAATTTTGGTGGATCAAAACTCCTGTATCTATATACTCAAACTCCACACCTAACAACTTGCGTGTGATACCCAAAATTTTCAAATCAAACTTTGATTTCAACAAACTTAAAATGTCATTAGCTTGAGATTCAGTCCTGGCAAAAACAACGATGTCGTCAACATAAACCAATAAAACAGAGAAATCATAATATGAATAAGCACAGTTACAATTTTCAAATTTATTAAAACCAAGTTCCAACAATACTTTATTTAATTCATAAAACCATAATCTGCCTGACTGGTGTAATCCGTACAGTGCTCTATCCAGTTTACAGACCCAGCCTTCTTTACCTTTTTCAGTAAAGCCAACCGGTTGCCTCATGTAAATCTCATCCTTTAAGGGAGCATACAGATAGGCACACTTAACATCGCACTGTACATTAAACCAACCATAACATGAGACTAAAAGAGAGAAAAAAAACCTAACAACAGAAAAATTTATAACAGGCGAAAAGGTCTCATCATAGGATTCACCCTGGACCTGGTTGAAACCTTGCGCGACCAACCTGGCCTTGTATCTGACAATGTTGCCAGACTCGTCACGCTTTACTGTGTAAACCCAGCGGTTTCCCAACGCAGTCTTGTTCTCAGGGAGTCTCACAAGATGCCAGACACCTCTCGTGGCCATACATTATAACTCTTCCAACATAGCCCCATGCCATTCATCAGATTGTGCAGATTTTAAAGCCTGTTTATACGTTCTCGGGACCACCACATCTAGTCAACTAGTCGTGCTGGACGCGGAAGGTACAACACCAGGATTAACAACACCAGTAAACTTATTAAACTTGGAAAAATCAAAATCAGCAGGGTTAAAAACAATATTATTTAAATTACAAAACTTTTCGACATCATTAGGTGACCTTTGACAACACCTTTTACCCTCTCCATCAGGATAATAGTAAATATCGACCTTTTTTCCCTGAGGTCGAGGCACAACCTTCCTGTACCATACGGGATTGGTCATCCAGTTAGGAGAAGCAGTCTGCGGAGTAACTTGAGGAGCAGGAGAGACGGCTGTGACGACAACTTCAGTCTCGCTGGGCAAGACCCCAGAGGTACCAGGCTCCGGACCAGGAAGAAGGTACCGGTCAACGGGCCGTGGTTGTTCCTCTGGGACAAGCACCAACTCAAAAGAAGAGTCGCCCATCACCGCTCCACTGCGTAGAACATCACCGCTTTCAATAAAAAGAAACATTAATGGTTTCCACAACCTTCCTCTCGTCTTCTAACCAGACCCTGTAACCACGGGTACGCAAGGCATAGCCCACAAGGACACCACGTTTTGATTTGGAGTCTAACTTGTGCTTACGTCTAACCTTTGGAACACCCACATATGTCAACGTACCGAATGGTCTTAAATGTCGAACCGAAGGTTTATTTCCTGAATAGAGTTCAAATGAAGTTTTAGAGTTCCCACCGTGACAAATACGATTCCATGTATAATTAAAGTGTAAACATGCTTCAGGCCAAAAATCATCAGATAAACCACTGGACTTTAACATTGCCCGAACACAGTTCATAATTGTTTGGTTGAACCTCTCACAAACTCCATTTTCTTCTGGTGTGTAAAAGTTGGTCAGCTCATGATTTATTCCATTTTCTCTACAAAAACCCTTAAAAGAATCATTATCAAACTCTTTGCCATTGTCAGTTCTGATCGACTTCAACTTGGTTCCCAAAAACCTTTCGGCCCTCAAAACATGTCTCTTAAAAACATCAAAACACATGGATTTTTCCTGGAGGGGGTAAACGGATGACCTACCAGAAAAATCATCTATTACAGACAAGAAAAAACGTTCACCCTTTTTGCCAGGAATTTTAATTGGACCCCAAGTATCCATAAAAAGTCGATCTAAAGGTTTTTTGGAAGAAGAATGACTTAAGGGTTTGAAAGAAATACGATTTTGCTTACTCACATGACAGGGATCACAAAAAAAATTATCAACTGATTTTAAATTGGGCAGACCTTTTACAGCAGAATTACGGATAGTATTAAAAATTAAGTCAGGGCTTAGATGATCAAAACGAAGGTGCCAGGTATCAAAGTCTTTTATATTAACAGGTTTTATTACAGGAAAAGCTGAAATTTCAGTATTATCATTTAAATTTTCATTAGAATTCTGCCCCCCATTCAATTTAACACTGTGCTTATTTTTAATTACTTTTGGAAATGTATAATAAATCCCGTCATGGAGTTTAGCAGAGAAAAGGAAATCACCATACTTGTCGACCACGTTTATTTTGCCGGCCTTACCAATAAATTTAGCACCACCCTGGTCGAATCTAGAACCACTCAAAAGATTTTTCCGCAAGTTCGGCGAATACAAAACGTTCCAAAGTTTAATAACAGTCCCATTAAAATTCAGTTCTACTTCACCTTTACCAGTAATGGGAAAAGTGACGCCATCAACAGCCACGTGTAACTCATCACCAGAAATTTCAGAAAAATTACAAAAAAAGGATTTATCTTTACAGAAGTGATGAGAGGCCGCCGTATCATAAGCCCAGCTGCCCTCTCTATCAAAACTACTTAAATTTGCTTCAGCAATGAAATTTTGAGCTTTAGGAGTTTTATCACGTTTTGACTGTTGACTAGAGCCACCCCTCTTAGAAAAATTACTTCTGAGTGGTTTTTCTTTTTCCCTTGCACAGTGGCGGCTCGTGGCAGGAGCTGCAGAGCTGCAGCCCCCCCAGAAATATTCGAAAAAATTATTTTATCAACTTTCAAAATATTTTGAAAATAAATATTATTATATTGTATAGTATTATGCATATAGAAAAGCAGATTACTTCGTTATCATGAAAAATTATTAAAAAACTGAGAAAAGTTAACCATTTTTAAACGTAATAGCACCTCGAAAATTCGTAAAGGGACTGCTCATTCATGCAGCTCCGGAAAAGAGGGATTTCTTTAGGGAAAGAACAGTTACAACCGCCCCTACTCGTTTTCCCTACCAGTTTCGACCATTTGGTTGGAGCTGCAACCTGTGCAGCTCCGATCTAATTAGGGATTTCGGTAATGCTGGAAAAGAACAATTTCCCTTTGTAATCTACGTTTTTTCTTCACAGTTTTTAATGCGGTAATCGCTGTGTTTGATGATTATTTATGTATAAGAGGTAAAAAAAATTTAGCATGAAGGTTATTCACAATTATATGAGAAAATAGAAGTCATTTTTATTTATTTTTCAAGCAGATTTTTATTTTATATTACATGGAAATTTCGCACGGTTTTTCGGTTTCTTGCTTTGCCAATGGCAGAAACGTCATAATCTCAATTTTTATATAAATTTTGCCGTAAACATAATATTTTAAATTTATCAAGTGTTTAATCGCTTTGTTGATAAGGTTATTATTATAATAATTATTATTTATTTATTTTCACTTGTATTTTAGTCACTAATGTTTTTCTATTTTAATGAGAAATATTAGCAGTCGAACCTTTCTTAAAACACGAGATTACTAAATTTTTAATTTTAGACATTTTCATACAACGAAGTTGGAAAGCATTTATAACTTCGTTTCATCTCTCTTTCTATTTGAGTGAGAACTTTCAGAAATATGCTCATTAATTAAGCATTTTAATATCCGTTCTTTAGATTGACCGCACTATTTTTTCTATATACTTCTTTTACGAGGACACACAAAACATCCAGAATGCACCGCTGGCTTGGATAATATTTCAAACCAAATTAAACCGATATATACTATTCAAGCCTTTTTAAATATATCTAAAGAAAATAGTGTTTTAACATTTGTAGAATTTCTTTTTCTTTTTTTTAAATGCACGGCAATACAGAAGATATGCAGCAAATTTTGGAAATTCATTTTTAATTACACTAAGGTTTCATATTTAAATGAAATTTTAGTTTACTGTACCATGTGTGTAAAGTTCGCATTAAAAAAAATAATAACTATAAAATGTTCGTAATGTTAGACAAGCATTTCATAATCTGTCTGATGTGCAAGATTTTACGTCAATGTTAACTCTTTTAATTAATATTTCAAAGGATGTTCTAAATAAATTAATGAAACGCATCATTATAATTGCATTTTTAAGATACGAGCATTACATTACTATAATGTTTTGAGGTCTCCTGAGCTCATTTTTGCTATTTTTGCAGTGTTATATGTATGGTGTGAGTAAGTGTATATATGTGAGTGAATATCATAACATTTAAATGCTTGGTCCGATTGAACTGAAAGCTGGTAGGTATGTGAAAGGTCTCCATCAAACGAGCTGTATAGAATTTGATGGATGTGAGACTTATAGTTTTGTTACAAGGACACAAAGAAAAATTCCTTATCAATTTGATTAATGGACTTAAATTTATGAAGTGCGATTGCGCCTAAATGTTTTATCCAATTGAACTAAAAATTGGTAGGTAGGTTATAGGTAACCGTCACGCAATTTGTATAGTTTTGATGACTACAGGACTTATACATTTTTGTACAGAAACACAAAAATAAATTCTTTATCGTTATGGACTATAGATTCGAATTATTTGCAGTTATTATCGAAGAACTGTACAGATCTACATACGTATATAATCAAACTATTTATTATTGTTTTTATATAAATCATTGTGTGTATCTTTTTAATGAGCAGAATTTGATTTACAATCATGTATGTATACTTCGTACCATCTTGGAGAAAATAATAGCATGAAGATGAAAAATATTTTGTTGGGGGAAAATTGATTATCATTAATAAATAAAGTTAACAAAATAAAATCTCCAGATTTTTTTTTTTTTTTTTTTTTTTTTTGTAATGAATGTCCAATAATGTAAAATTTTAAATCTATGCTGTATCCTGTATTGTTCTGCTTCTTGCTCAGTCTGCGCATATAAAACCCGAAGCCCCCGATTAAAACAGATTATTTAGAAAATCATTTTCGCTTTTTTCTCAAATCTTACATAGACATGCAGCTATGCAGCCCCCCTGTAAAGGAATCTCACGAGCCGCTACTGCCTTTGCAGCTAGATCATTATTTAACTTAACTTTACAATCTTTAATTACATGGCCTTTTTTCCCGCACCTCCAACAAGTAAAAACAGGCCTGCGTTTACATTTTACATTTTGGGCCTCAATAGAACATTCCGTTCTACTTTTATCAAAATTTCTAAGTTGAAGGCGCGTTTCCTCGGCACATAACTCAACAATAATATTTTTAAAGTTAAAGTCCTTATCAGGCCAACGAAGAATTTGTTGAACAACCTGATCAAATTTATCAGGTAGGTATCTCAAAACCTGAAAAGATAAATATTCGTCTGCAATAGGTTTATTAATGGATTTTAACTGATCAGCAATTTTAGATATTCTAGCTGCAAAAACACCAATAGATTCGCCAGGTTCTAAAAAACATGTCATAACTTCAGAAAACAATTTCATATGATGACTTCTACTATCTGGCTGGAAGTTAACTTTTAAAATTTTCCACGCTTCTGAGGGGTCAGTACATTCACTTATTAAACTTTTAAACTCACTATCAATATTCAAATATAAAATTGACATGGCAGCATTCTGCCTTCTTTTAAAGTCTTGCACTGCCTCCTCAGACACGGTTTCACTAACTTTAGGCTTAGTTTCGTCACCAGTGACGATATCATAAGCATTTTTTTCCATAAGTAAAAATTTAATATCACACTTCCAACCAGAGTAGTTAGTGGCATTTAACTTAGTGATTTGAGGTACAATATTATAAGCCATTTTTAAATAGTTACTTAATTATCAATTATACAGAAAACAAGAAAAGAACAACTGGTCAAGTTTAAAAGATACCCTCAAAAAAAACCGCCCATAACCAAATAATATAGACTAAAGGTCTATCTTTCAATTAATTTTATTAAGCAGTTTCACATACAGTGGAAACGTTAATCTTTAAGTTTTAAGGGTTTCAATAAAAAATAACCCGACCAGTGTTCAACTGTTATAACACATCAAATACACAAGTTTTAACAACAAAACAAATTTTATTCAATGAAACACAAAAAAATATATATTAATAAATAAAGTATATTCAACAGATTTTCAAAGTATAACATATTTAAAGTTACCTCATTTCACAAGAGATGCACAATATGTAGCAGACTAAACTTCACTATGACAAAATCATGACACATCATCATCTTCAAAAGAACACATATATTTCACAGATGAAGAAAAAATACGCCGCGGTCGCCTCGTTGACCAGCGGGAGACGAAGCATGATTATATCATTTAAAACTGAAGATCACTACCACACTGATTATATTACTGAAGGTTGAAGATCACAATTTGCATATCATTAATTCCATAATCTGATAAAAATCACTTATAATTTAATTTAATTCACTATTGGATGCTAGCAACTTTATAACTTGATTAAGTAGAAAAATTTCAAAAACGTAACAAGTGCGGTTTAAAAAACCGCTAAACAAAATCAACATCAATCAAACTATCAAATTTAACGACCTCATTTCAAAAACATCGATTATCAATTTTTATTTTTTAGTTTTCGCGAATAACGAAAAACTTCAAACTTTATCCCTTTTAACAGGGTACAAACTTAACAACAAACTTAAACAGTTAACATTTGTAAAAAATAACAATAACAATGGCAGCCATCATTTCTTTAAAAGCAATAGCCAAAAAAACATAACTAGCTCAGCTGTACCAACATCAGTACTTAGCCATCAACAGCTTAGAGCTGCTCAATTATTCACAAACAGCCACTTCATTTTTAATTGAAGACTAGCTGCCCATTACTGACAACTGCCGATAACCGCCCTTTAACACTCGCATCGCGATCTTTTTATACTGACTGCCAAGTCAAAAATCTACATATAAATAATGCATCACCATTGCCACTCAACGGTCATAGCCAAAAATACAATTTACTATAATCATTTCAATAACAGTGGCAACAGTAAAAATTAAGAAAACTAAGCAGAGCAAGTTCTTCTCACTTATTACTATATTTCGATAGATCCAAACATTGTTAATATGTGGCAACAGTGATATCAAAATTATTGCTTATATTTACAACGATTAAGCTTTATTCTGAATGATATCTTCAAAATTGAAATAAAGGATTAATTGAAATAAAGGATAAAACATACCAATGAAAATTTAATTTACACTATCGATTAATTAAAAAGGTAAATTAATATACACAGTGAAGCATCGATAATCCGGCATCGACGGGAAACAGACATTGCGGACAGGGGCGCGCCAGCATTGTCAGGCGCCTGTGTGCAGAGTTTCATTTGGTGCCCTATATTACCTTAAAAAAAAAATAAAATAATAATAACAATAATAATAATAATAATAATAAAAATCAGTTTATAAAATGTTATTATTTAGCAAGTCAATTGAATCTCGAACCTTAATAGTAATAAGTTTATTGAATGGCTAGTAAAAAGAGAAATGTATGAAATAAAATGAAATTTAAAAAGAAACAAATAAAAAGTGCATCTTGCAGAAAGAGAAATGCTCCCTTATACAAGGAGTTGTAAAAATACGAGGTACAGTTGTGAAGGTAAACAGAGGAAACTAAAATAAGCAGATTTAGTGTTAATGTGGGTGCAAAAATGCCGCGTTGAGGCATTACAGTAGATGGCTTAGATGAAAGTTGTAAGTGTAAATGTTTCTATTTGTTTGGATGTAATTTTTAAGTAAATATTTAAACACACACACACACACGCCAAAAAAAAAAAAAAAAAAAAACAATCTTAGTGAACTAAATCTTCCTTCACTTCATTACACCTTTTGCGAGTATTACGCATATCATACTGATCCAAAATATCTGTCTCTATCCATATTGTTACCAAGATGTCGATTTTCTTGTATGAAAAAAGGTAATTGTAAAGAAACAGACAGTTTCTTGCCGAAAGATTCTCTTTATTCAAAGACTGTTCTCGAAAAAAACAGTAAATTATCATACTCAAATTCATACCTCAAAAAGGTCGTAAAACAACGTTAAAAACACCACACAGTAGAATTTCACTTATTTAAGAATAAATATAAACCATTTAAATGAAAATGAACGTTCAGAACAGATGTCCGAATGCAAATGATCTTTGGGAGTGTCTCTTCTGTTTAAATAATTTCTGTCGTGATTTGGGGAACTTTCGAGATTATTCTGCGCTAGAAGCCAGTTAATGAACCCAGAAAATTCCAGAAATCGGCTCTTGTTGAAGATAGAGCTTCTAAACTTTGGAAACACTAAATTATTACTTTTCACCAAGTTTGGTCGCCATGTCGCCAAATTCATCGCTAAGTTGCCAGGTCTGTATCCAAGGCTGACAGTCACCTCCTAGCCCACTCCCATTCAAATTGAATGAACTGCTCTTTATTTGCACTTAAATTGTAAATCTGCTTTCATTGCAACAACACTTTTAATTTAGGAAAGTGGTTTAACTCTTTGCAATACTACAATGAACAAATTTTTTGATTAGTCGTACTATTGCAGTACGTTTGAACATATAAATGAGTTTAACATTTTGCACTAGTACAGATAAAGGGAATTTATAATTATATAAAATTAGAACTCATAAATAATAATAATAATAATAATCCCGTAGTGAGTTCTATTTTTCTCAATTTCGTTGTTTAAAATTCTCAAAATACTCTTAACATCAAATTAATATAAGACTATCGAAATAACGACCCGATTTGACTTGGTTAATTATGGAAGTTTTTTTTTTTTTTTTTTTTTTTTTTTCTCTTAAAGGAACAAATAAATTTATAAATACATAAAATATGAGTATATAATAAATATTACTCGGTAAATATGGATAAAAAAAATACATAATAGGGAAAGAAAACATCTAATGAAAGGAATTTTGCCCATTTTCATTATCTAAACTTTTTATGTAATTTGTATATAAATTTATATGTGTTTTTCCATATAGTAGTAAGATACAAAAATCTGTTTTAAACTATTTTGCCGCGACGTTTGTATAAATTTATAAGTACATAAAATAAGAATATATAATAAAATTTATTAGTTTTAAAGTAGATTATATGAACATTTAAACAGATAATATTATTTAGTGAAATGTAATTCATTTGATTAAATTTTTGTGAATTCTGGAATAATATCCATTTGATCCAAAGTATCTTATGCTATCGATGCAATTGCAAAATTTAAAATTCTGTCTGATACCGTTGTAGAGCGTAAGTATTTTTTGATCATTTTAAATTTAGAAAAGGATTGTTCCACTGATGTTATTGGTAATTATGACAGAATAATATCGAAAATAATTAATCCACACATAAAATTTATTTTTGCTGAGATAATTTGAAGTATATGGTTACGTTTAGAAACGTGTTTGAGATCAAGGAAGAAAAGGGGATTTCGTAAAATCAATAGGTGTTAGATACATAGAAACAATTTGCGCACCAAAATCTGTTAATACTGTTCCCATAGATCTTACACGACAAATTTAGCGCTAAAAGGGGGAGTTGTCTCAAATTCACCCCCTCTTTATGCCCCCCCCCCAAATCTAAAATTACAAAAAAACAAAAATGGGTTTTTGGAAATATCCTAAAGAAGACGCTTACTTGCATCTGTACCATTTTTAGTACAATTCTTTCGATAAAATCCGGAATTTGCAAAATCCCTCCCCGGAAAAAAATCGGTTTCCCCCTTAAAAATCAAAAATTCCAATTTTTTTTTTTTTTTTTTTTATTTTATTATTATTATTATTATTTATTTATTTTTTTTTTATTTTTTTTTTGTACTTTAGTCTGGTCTCCCCACATGCAATTTCCCCACCGTGAAGTAACTTGGAGCCGAGTTATGCTTATAAGAGTGTTTTTTGCTTCCTTTCTCCTTTGGAAAGGGTGAAAGAGAATTTCGTAAAATCCCGTCAGTATAGGCATCGAATGCATCTAAATAATGCACGCACCCAAAATTCGTGACCGGAGCTTCCATAAATTTACCAGTACCAATTTAGCGCTAAAAGAGTGGTCTCGAATTTGCTCTCTCGTACCCCAAAGATCGAAATTCACAAACACCAAAAATGGGTTTATGCAAATATCCTAAAAGAGATGCATGGCTGTTTTCAACATTTTTGGTAAATTTCCGCTCAAAAATTCTTTCTCACTTCTTAAAAATCAAAAATTCCAAAATCGTAGACAATCATTATTATATTTATTTATTTATTTGTACTCAAATCCAGACTCATATGCAATTTCTTCACTGTGAAGTAATTTGAAACCTAGTTATGCATATAAACGTGCTTTTGTCTCCTGATTGGGTGGGGGGGATCTACAAAAGTTGATAGGTATAATTTTAAGTTGGGTAATTCCTGCCAAGTGTTGTTGTATTCTGTCCAACTGTTTTCACGTGATACCCAGACAAAAATGTTTGAGAAAATTTTTTGAAATCAGATTTGGCTTTCACGATGTGTGAAACATGAAGATATTGCAAATTTTTCGAATTTGAGACATTTATAGACAAAAATCTGATTTTATTAATATAGATGTTACATCGATAATGCAAAAGGTAAAAAACTACTCTTAATAAAATCTCCAATTCCATAAAATTTTCCCTTTTGCAATCCAGTTATGTTGTAATTTTACTAATGTAAGTGGCCTTTTTCCGACAGAAGAGGGGGGGGGGAGAGAGAGAGAAATTAAGGCGCCCTTTTAAATTTTGATAGAATGCTTTGATATGTTAAAAAAGTCAAAGAAAATTTTGCTGAAGGTAGGCGCATCTTTACAAAGTTATTCCACTTTTAATGTACCCTTTCACAAAAAACACCTAAACTATTGAGGACCACTAGTTTTGCCAGTATATATTTCAAGGCGCCTCACTTAGCCACACTAGTCTCATGGCTTCAGACCGGCATTATAAAATCAGATTTAATAAAGCAATACATATATAATTTTCTTTTTTATCTTTTTTCTTTTTTCAAATTATTTATTCTCAGCTGGCGCCTTTCTTTACCTGGCGCCTGTGTGCGCCGCACACTTCGCACACCAGGTTGGTGCGCCCCTGATTGCGGATTTTTCCGGATTATAGGTGCCCACCAGTGGACAAGCGGTTCTGCGCTCGAAGCTGGTACACGTGAGGTGCGATCCCAGGCCGCGCTCATCAGCCTAGCCGTTCGGAGTTTTCCGTGGTTTCCTCCGAAACTTGCGTAAATACGGGCTAGGATCCTTTAGAAAGACCCCTCATGGAGGACACTCCCCCTCAGGCCTAGGACATACATCAGTTCTTTTTGACGTGATCCTGAAATAGGAACATAATGGAGACTATTTTCAGTATATTTAATAATAATAATAATAATAAAAAAAGAGGCAAACAAAATATATTAAAAAAATTTTTGTTTGTAGAAGACATTTCCGACAAACTACAAAAAGAACTTCATTTGTTTAAAATTTCAAAGATGTGCCTTTCGCTCCCCTGTTTTTACAGTTCGAATTTCCAAACAAAACAAAGATCCTTCAAACTGATTTTTATTGTTATATTCATGCCACCTCCCTCCTGTTAAATTTAAGAAAGAAAGAAAGAAACGCGAATAGTTTTTTAGGTATAGATTTGATTTAAAAGAGAAGAATATATAATAATAGAAAAATCTTTAAAAAGTGAAATTTTTATACTGGTAAATATTTAAGTAGTATAGTTTGTTATGAATTTAATTTAAAAAAAAATCTTAATCTATTCAAAATTTTATTATAGCTTAACATTTTGTAATTTATATATATATACTAGAAACTTAATGAGCAAATTAATTATTTTCAAATTCTGTTTTAAGAATTTTTTCAAACCATAGTTTAAGTGATTTATCACCTAATTTTGAAAAAATTACAAATATTTGCATATGATTATCATATTATTTGTCATTTTTATGAAAATAAAGAAAAAAATTTTTGTTGTTGCAATCACTTTTTAAAATAAAACCAATTTTGAAAGTTAACAACGTATCAGCATGAAAACAATGTAAATACAATGAATATTTTCGATAAATAAATGTCATACAAAATACAAGTACCTAAATAAATAACTCATTTAATATATATATTAAAAAAAGAAAAGTATTTTTTTTATATTTTTGTGTTTATTTTTGACGCCAATTCGCGATAGAGGGCGCCAAAACGATAATTTGATATTGAGTATTTCAGAATATTCTTTGGACTGTATAAATGCAGCTGATATTACTATTCCAAAATCCTCTGGGCGTCTCAGTAAACATTCAAAGCCATGGTGGAATGATGAATGCAATAATGCAAAAAGACAGCAACAAAAAGCTTGGGGAATTTTTAGGAGGTACCCAACTACTGCGAATTATATCGCATTCAAAAAAGCAAGGGCAGCCGCACGAAGAATCCGCAGAATCTCCCAAAGAAATTCCTGGATAAAATATGTGTCCAGTATTACCTCCAATGTAAGCAGTAAACAGCTTTGGCATCGTGTCAAGAAATCAATGGGAATATATTCTAATCAAAGTATTTCATTTTTAAAAGATAATGGCCAAACTATAACTTCTACTAAAAATATTGCAAACACCATTGGTAAAACTTTATCTCATATCTCCAGCTCTAATTCATATTCCGAACCTTTTTTGTCTCATAAACGTAATTCTGAAAGATCATCAATCAGTTTTCACTCCCGCTCTTCACCAGACTACAATAGGCCTTTTACAGAAAATGAATTAAAAAATAGTTTGAAACATTGCCATAACTCTGCTCCCGGACCCGATGGTGTTACCTACATTATGATTAAACATTTATCTAAACAGTCTCTTAAAAATCTCCTTCATCTTTACAATAGAATCTGGACTGAAAATATATTCCCTGTTGCTTGGCACGATGCTATTGTTATTCCTTTTCCTAAGCCAGGCAAAGATGCTACTGACCCAAAAAATTACAGGCCCATTGCTCTTACAAGCTGTCTATGTAAACTACTTGAAAAAATGGTAAATACTAGATTAGTTTTTATTCTCGAAAGAAATAATTTGATTTCTCCATGGCAAAGTGGTTTTCGACGGGGCCGTTCTACGGTTGACAATATTTTATTATTAGAGACAAATATTCGCAAAGCTAATGTGAGACGTAACCATTTGGTGTCAATTTTTTTCGATATAGAAAAAGCTTACGACAAAACATGGCGCTTTGGTGTTTTAAAAGATCTTTTTAATCTGGACTTTCGAGGAAATCTCCCCATTTTCATTCAAAACTTCTTAAGAGTCAGACGCTTTAGGGTTCGAATAGGATCAGTTTATTCAGATTTCTATTTCCAGGAGGAGGGTGTGCCTCAAGGCAGTGTTCTGAGCGTCACACTTTTTTCTTTGAAAATAAATGATATACTAAAACAATTACCACAATCTGTAAATGGAAGTTTATATGTGGACGACCTGCAAATTTCTTGCCAGGGGAATGACATGCGTTTCATTGAACGCCAATTGCAACTTGACATCAAGAATATCATCAACTGGACAAACAAAAACGGTTTTACATTTTCTACTGACAAAACACAGTGTGTGCATTTTTGCCGCAAACGAGGGCTTCATCCTGACCCAGAAATTTTTATGAACAACAGGCCAATTTCAGTTGTTGACACTGCTCGCTTTTTGGGTGTTATTTTTGACAGTAAATTGAATTTTAAACCACATATTTTACACTTAAGAATTAAATGTGACAAAGCTCTTAATATTCTAAAAGTCCTTTCTAATACTTCTTGGGGTGCCGATCGTCCATCTCTTCTGAAAATATATAGAGCTGCTATTCGGTCTAAAATTGATTATGCCTGCCATGTTTATGGATCAGCACCAGACTCTTACCTGAAGAGACTTGACACAACGCATCATAGTGCACTAAGAATTTGTTCAGGAGCCTTCCGTACTACTCCCGTCTTTAGTTTATATGCTGACTGTGTGGAGCCTTCTCTCACTGACATCAGACAAAGACTTTCATGTGAATTGTACTTTCGCATCCTCTCACATCCTAATCATCCACTTCATTCACTTTTAAATAGTAACGATCATAATCTTTATGTGAATCGCCCATCTTGCATCCCACATTTCACTCTTAGAATTAAGAACTTTCTTGCGGGTACCTCTCATATTCATACAAAAGTTCGTCCTCGGTCTTTTTTAAACATGACACCTTGGAATTTCCAGGTTATTTCTTGTCTTCATCCATTCAATGGGTTTGACAAATCTAACACAGATGCTTCTATTTTTCAGTCCCTTTACTTATCTCATCGCTCCCATTATAAGGACTACGTCAATATTTTTACTGACGGATCAAAGACCACTAATAAGGTCGGCTGTGGTGTTGTCATTGGTAACACCACTTTTAGCTATCAACTGCCTAACTCCTTTTCCATTTTCTCTGCAGAGTTTTTAGCTATTGAGGTTGCCCTTAATTTTATTTCATCTCATCCAAATCGTAAATTCATTATTTATACAGACTCAAAGAGTGTTCTTGATTCTCTTTCATCTACCTCTTGTAATCCATCCTTCACTTCAATTTTAAAAACTTACAACGACCTTCTGAAAAAGGGATTTAACATCTTGTTTTGCTGGGTTCCTGGTCATGTTGGCATCAAAGGCAATGAAGCAGCAGACAAAGCCGCAAGGCAGGCTTCTATTCTTTTAAACTGTCCTGTTCCATACGATGACATGAAGCACACACTTAAAACCTATTTTAAAAATATTTGGCAAAGGGAGTGGAATAACCAAACAAATAACAAATTGCAAGAAATAAAACCTGAAATTTTAATCTGGCCTACACTCACCCCCAGAAAATGTGATGTCATTATTACTAGACTAAGAATCGGGCATTCAAGACTAACACATAAATATTTATTGCTTGGGGAACAACAACCTGATTGTCCGAAATGTCATTATAGTGCACTAACCATTCGCCATATTCTCACCGACTGCCCTTGCCTTCGTCATCTCTATCGACATCAATTTAATTCATCTTCACCCAATCTGACAAGCCTTTTAGGTGCAAATCCTCATTATCACTTGACAAATTTTTTGAAGGAGGCTGGTTTTTACTTTGACATCTGATTTTATTGTTTACAATGTTCATCCTATTTTACATCTGTTTGTTATTGTATACACTGTTTTTATTATTTTTGATTTTATCTTTTGTGTATTTTTGTTTCTTATTTTTAATGTGTTTTTTTAATGACAATCTGGATGGGTGAACCCATCCAGAAGCTGCTTTTTATCTTTTTACATTTTTGTGTGGCGCAGCATGTCCAAATATGGACCTTGCGCCAATAAAAGTTAATCAACCAACCAACCAACCAACTTTGGACTGTATTCGTCCGCGAAACTGCCGCATCACGGTATTTTCGGAGTAAAAAATAGTTCGATTTGTAAACTGAGTTATAAAAAAAACAAGAGTTTTCCTAGGAAAAAGGGAGACGTCAGGCACATCAGATAAAAGCGATTAATATCATATATCAATTAAACGACATTCGGTCGAGCCATATTTGAGAAAAATTTGTTCCTCACATACGCCGCCCATTTACAACTTAAATGAGCCAATTCATATCTCGAAATATATTGCACGCAGAAATGTAGCGATTTCAGGGTAGGATCTGACAGAAGGTGAAAGACTATTTTGAAAATATCAGAACATAATCAATCATTCTTGTAAAATATTCAACAAGTGAAGATAAAACATTTTAATTATTTGTTAGGTATTGATATACTTTTGCCTCACTAGAGGGCGCCAGAGGTCCCGTTGACATGAGATTCGAAGACCATTTTTTTGTTTACTCGCTCGCGGGACATTAGTTTTGGTTTTAGTTCTGTTCTAGAATGGAGAGCAACGAGTCAACATGAAATAGTAGTTTGCTCTCGGGGCCTTTTTGGCCTGATTTTATTATTCATAGAGCTACAGTTAAAGAAATAGAAAAGGTATCTGATAGATTAGATTAGTTTTATTATAAATCCATTTTTCTCAAAGTATAATTTTAGAAATAGTATTACTATAGATAGAAATAAATGGATGTTCCGAAAATTTCGAATATGTAAATACCTTTTGTAAATAGTGTTTTTTCGTCATGTACATATTTTATTTAATAAACTGTATCTATTTTATCATCTTAAAGAAGAAGCTATTATTTCTAGAAAAACAAGTGTCCGTTATTAGTCTTCATTTTTTAACGTCGACGAATTTTACAGGTAAGAAGAATATTAAAATATCAGTTTGAAGATTATTACTTTGAAATTAAAATGATTAGAAATTATTAAATAAGACATTTGATGAAATGAAAATAGCCTGCAATCTTTATATTTCAAAGAGTCTAGAAGACTCGCTTAAGCCATTCAGAAGAATGGCGTTTTATAACATAATTTTATGGCGTTCGTAGGCAGGAAGTATTGTTTATATTAAATACAGGAAATATCGTTTATATTAATATTGTTTATATTAACTGAAAAGAAAAGAATTATTTTCATTTGAAACAACAAATGGTTTAAAATTTATTTTATTATTATGTGAAATGTTTTTCAAAAGATATCTAAGATTGAAATTATTTAGAATATGGAATATTCTTTTTTCAAAGTAGATAAAATTAAAAGTGTCTGATTGATTGAAATAAAACAAGATTTTTTATTCTTTCTATTATTTGTACATTTAAAACGTAAATTTATCAAGGTCAAAATAAGATAGTTGTTTTTTATGATTGAAATAAAAAAAAAAAAAAAAAAAAATAGCAATTGAGTATTGAGTTGACCTTGAAAAAGAAGCATCATTTGATGAAAGAAAGAATAAAAAGGCATTTTTTCATGGTAAATATTAGATGATGTCGCTTGCAGTGAATTTTTATTGTTTTATTTTTTGTTTTGCAATGATAATGAAATAAAGTATTATTTTAGAATTTATGAATGAAAATAGAATGTGCAAGTGATAGAAGCTTCGATTCTAATTTATTTTTGGATTACATTTGGTCATTGTTATATTCAATAAATTTTTACAGTTAATAAATAAATAAAAATTATTATTCAGTTGGAAATAAATATTGCTATAAAAGTAAAATAAAAAATAATAAATGGTTATTTTCTTTTGTTTACATTTTATGAAAAGAAAATGGCTCTCAAATTAGAACATTTTCCAAGTTGTTCTTTAAATAAAATCTTCTTGGTAAATAGAAAAGTGAAAGTTTTTACATTTAAATTAAAAGGCATAAATAACGAGTAATTGGTTAATTAACATAAAACTGTTCTGTTTTTATTTAAAAATCAGAAATGGAAAAAATAAAAAGGCGAAGAACTCCATTACGATCTTCCTTTATTAAAACTTTAAATATTTTAAAAACTGAACTAGAGAAAGCAGATCTTGAGAAGGGTATACTTTTAGATAATTTAAATAAATTAGAGGGTTTAATAACAGAATTAAAGACACTCGACAATGAAATATTAGACATTATGGCGGAAGATAGTAAATGCGATGAAGCTTTGATTATAAAAGAAGCCGAAGAAAGCGAAGCATACTCTGATGAATTTATCACAGTTAAAAGACTAATTAATGAAAAATTGAATTCAAGTGTAAATTTTAATTGCACAGGCCAAAATAAAATAGAAAGCGAAACAAACTTGAAAACTAAGAGATATAAATTACCAAAATTAGCTGTCAAGAAATTTGATTCAAAATTGATAAATTATTTGCCCTTTTGGGCCCAATTTAAGAAAATTCATGAAGATGAGGAATTAGACAACACTGACAAATTTCAGTACCTTTTACAGTGCATAGAACCAGGAACTCGAGCCAGAGAATTACTCGAAAGTTACCCCGTAACATCAGAAAATTATTTAAAGGCAGTAAAGGCTTTTGAAGAACGCTATGGGGATAAAGATATCTTAATCGAAGTATATGTTCGAGAATTTTTGAAATTAATTACAGCTAATGTACAGACTAGGGGAAATAGCAAAAATTTGTGTAATTTAGTGACCAAGATAGAAGCACACTTGAGATCGCTGGAAAGCATGAATGTAAACATTGATCAGAACTCTGCGTGGCTGTACCCAATGGTAGAATCCTGTTTACCCGAAGATATTATTAGAACGTTTCAAAGACTTAATGTTGGGGCCAGGGAAGATTCTACTGAGTTAGATGACAAGGAAACCACACAGAAATCGAACTTGTCACTATTGCTGAATTTTTTGAAAAGGGAAGTGGCAGGCGAAGAAAGGTTACAATTAGTCAGGTCGGGTTTTGAAATTAATTCACCCAAGGAAAATGTTAAAAATAAATTCCACAAGAGAGATAACAGGGTCCCCACTGCTACAGGCTTATTCGCTGCAAAAGAATTAAGCTGTATATTTTGCGGAAAAACGCATGAGAGTAAAGACTGCATAACAGCCAGATCGCTCTCCCTTGACGAAAAGAAAAATAAAGTAAAAGAAAAAAATTGCTGTTTGAAATGTTTACGTTTTGGACACCGGGCAAAAACGTGCAAGGTTTTTTATTAAGTGCCACGTTTGTTCGAAACCGCACACAGAACTATTTTGTCCAGAGATAAGGAAAGGGGGTGAAAATAGTAGAAGCAAACCTCCCGAAGTAATACAGAACACTGTCGCCAAACAATGCTCCCAGGAAATAGCCCTTATGATGTTAGAAATAAATATAAAAGGGGAAAAAGGCCAAAAAAGGGTGCGTTATCTTATGGACTGTGGTTCCCAGAAAAGTTATATTTTAAAGAAAACTGCGAAAGAGCTCAAGCTCAAACCCATTGGAACAGAAGTAATTGCCCATACAGTTTTGGGGGGTACACAGATAGAAGCTAAACAGCATAATAAATTTAGAGTTACAGTGGGTGCATCGAATAATTGGGTCAGTTCCATACATCAGCTCGATCTTTTAGACCAAGAGAAAATTTGTGGTGAAATTCCTCGAATTCCAAAGGGAAATCTGTGCAGAGAACTCAAGAAAAATAAGCTGTGGTTGTCCGATATCGGCCCTGGTAGTACGGAAATAGAAATCCTGATCGGGAGTGACGTTTACGGTCAACTGTTAACTGGTCGAGTCAAGCAATTAGAAAATGGACTCACAGCGATAGAAACCAAACTTGGATGGACAGTTTGTGGAAAAACAGGGCTTCCATCTCAGGGTTGCTTGAATAGCGGTACAGCGGTATTGATGACAAATCTGTACATAAAAGATTGGAATGTTCCAGACTTGTGGCGACTCGAAACGATAAGAATCAACGACCCTGCACAAACCTTGTCCAAAAGAGAAGAAGAAGAGCAAGCCCACGATATGTTTCTTAGACAACTCACCAGAAATGAAGATGGTCGTTATCGAGTGGGCCTTCCATGGATTTCCAACAATGTCAATATTCCCTCAAATAGAAACGAAGCGGAAAGAAGATTATTTAGTACTACCCGAAGATTAAAGAAATTAAATAAATTTGAGGATTACGATCTAATTTTCAAGGAATGGCAAAGAGAAAATGTCATACAGGAAGTCCCTCAGACAGAACTGAAAGAAGTTAGGGAACACTACTTATGCCACCATCCAGTCATCAAGCCTGATAGTTCTACCACCTCCATCAGACCAGTTTTTGATGCATCATGCAAAGTCGGAAGAGCACCGTCACTGAATGATTGTCTCTTTAAAGGACCAAATTTATTAGAAGAGATCCCCACAATATTGTTAAGATTCAGAGAAAAGGCAATCGCTGTTGTATCCGACATTAGAAGAGCCTTCCTTCAGATCGAAATAAAAGAGGAAGATCGGCATTTTTTAAGGTTCCTGTGGTGGAAGAAGACGAATGAAATTAAAGTCTATCAGCATAATAGAGTGGTGTTTGGTATTACTTCCAGTCCATTTTTACTTGGCGCAGTTATCAGACATCATTTGAATGGGTGTCCAGAAGAACTTAAGGCAATTGCTCAGAAACTTCAGAAGTCATTCTATGTAGATAACTGCGTCACATCTGTAAACAACACGTCCGAATTGGAAGAATTTAAATCTAAGGCAACAGAAATCATGGCTGAAGCTAAAATGGACCTAAGATTGTGGCAATTCGGTCCTGTAAAAGAAATAGAAAAGTTGTGTTTAGAAAATGAAAAGGAAGACTTCTCAACTCCAATTCCAGTTTTAGGAATTAAATGGGACAGTACAGATGATAGCTTGATGGTCTGCAATAAATTTGACTTAGAAATAGTGAATCCATCAAAACGTCAAATTCTATCCATAACTCAAGGAATTTTCGATCCCATCGGTTTTCTAGCTCCAGCGTTGTTACCAGCCAAGATAATAATTCAAGAATCTTGGTCCAGCAAATCAGCATGGGACACTCCGCTTCCAGAGAAAATTCAAAGAGACTTTCAGAAATGGTACAGCGAACTAAAACAGCTAACAGAATTGAAGATCCCGAGAAGAATAGGTTATGGAAATAAAGAAGATTGGACCCTACATATTTTCTGCGATGCAAGTCAAAGTGCCTATGCAACAGTAATTTTTCTACGGTGCGAAGAAGAAAAAAGAGTTTCAATTCAATTTTTGGGAGCAAAATCGCGGTTGGCTCCAAAAAAGGCTATAACGATTCCTCGTCTTGAGCTGCTTGCCTGTGTGTTGGGATCCAGACTATCAAAGTATGTCGTAGAAGCTTTGGACATCCCTACAGTACCAACTTACTTTTGGACTGATTCTTCGACAGTTTTGGCCTGGATTAAAAGAAATGACCAGTGGGGTACCTTTGTGGGCAACAGAATCAGAGAAATATGCCAACTTACGAACCCTCAACAGTGGTACTTAGTTCCAGGAAGTCAAAATCTGGCAGACCTGCCTTCCCGTGGTTGTAGTCCTAAATACCTTCTGGAATCGGGATGGTGGGAGGGTCCTAAATGGCTAGCAGATGAAAAAAGTAACTGGCCCCAACCGAAGATTGTCCCTAATGAAGTCTTAGTTATGTCGGAAGAAAAGAAAACTGCAGTGTCATTATTTTCGAGTCAAAATGTAGATCCATTTATGAATTATGAAAGAACTTCGAAATTTAGTAAACTTGTAAATATTATTTGTTGGATAAGAAGATTTGCAACAAAATGTAGAAATAGAAATCATATTTTCCCAGCTGAACTTTCGGCAGAAGAAAAGGAAGAGGCGGAAAAATTTCTCTGGTCACGCATACAGTTAGAAAGTTTTGGTGATGTGCGAGAAACAATAAAAGGACTTGTTGTTATGAAAGATCAAGACAATATTCTAAGAGTCAAAACAAAGTTGTTAGATCGAGAAGACACTTTTTCTTTCAAGTATCCCATATTGTTGCCATCAAAACATCATGTTGTAAGGTGCCTAATTAGAGACTGCCACTTGAAGAATTGCCATGCTGGACTTCAGACAGTTGGTTCGATCTTACGTGAACATTACTGGATTGTTTCTGCAAAGCGTAACATCCGAAGTGAATTGATAAAATGCACAAAGTGTAAAATTTTTTCTTCCAAACCATTTGTTACTCCTCCCATCCATTTACCTTTTGACAGAGTCAGAGACTCAAAAGTTTTTGAAGTTGTTGGCATCGACTTATGTGGCCCTCTTTACCTGAAAAATAAATCCAAAGTATGGATAGTCATTTTTACCTGTGCAGTATATCGAGCCATACACTTGGAATTAGTGACGAATCTTTCAACAGAGGGATTCATACAAGCGCTGAGAAGATTTGTTGCCCGAAGAGGAAGAATTTCAACAATCTACAGTGACAATGGAACTAACTTTCGCGGTGCCAACAATCTCTTCAGATCTCTTGACTGGAATCAAATTCAAAAGACGGATGACATAGCTCCAATAAAATGGAAGTTCATCCCCCCAACCGTGGCTTGGTGGGGTGGATGGTGGGAGTGTCTCATTAGAAGTGTAAAAAACCTCCTACTGAGAACTCTTGGAAAATCTTCCCTCAATTTTGAAGATCTCTCTACTATCTTGTGTGAAGTTGAAGCCATAATGAACAGTCGACCTTTAACATACCTATCAGAAGAACCAGACAAGTTCATTCCCTTGACACCTTCCTGTTTTATGCAAGACATTCAAGAAATTGGTGTACCAGATCTGGATGCCATTGATGCTAAAAAACTGAGAGCACGATACAAGCACTGCCAAAGTGTTCGAAGGCAACTACAAAGTAGATTTCGAAAAGAGTATCTAGCGCAGTTGGTACAACGAAGTAGACAGACATGTAAGCCTGTTAAACAAGGCGACATTGTGCTAGTAGAAATCAACAGTGTGAAAAGACTACATTGGCCAATAGGAAGAGTAGTGAAAATTTTTCCCAGCCAAGATGGCCGTGCCAGGGTTGTGGAAGTGAAAATATATTCTGGGACATTGATTAGACCACTTCAAAAACTCTATCCCTTAGAGATATCAGATGCTGAGGATCCAGTGATACAAGCAGCAAAAGAGACAATAAATTGAAAGTGGTCAAAAACTATATAAACTTTTCGAAAGACAATCACAATTGTTTTAAAATTGCATTGAACTTTAAAATATTTTATTTTTCTTTTTCTTTATTTTCATTAGTTTGTAATTTTAATTTTTTCTATTTGTAGTTTATAGATTTAATTTTTCTTAGTATGTAGTTTTATAAGTTTAAATTTTCTTAATTAATTAACTGTTTAATTTTTTATCTCTCACCTAAAAAATTAAAGGTGGGAGGATGTTAGGTATTGATATACTTTTGCCTCACTAGAGGGCGCCAGAGGTCCCGTTGACATGAGATTCGAAGACCATTTTTTTGTTTACTCGCTCGCGGGACATTAGTTTTGGTTTTAGTTCTGTTCTAGAATGGAGAGCAACGAGTCAACATGAAATAGTAGTTTGCTCTCGGGGCCTTTTTGGCCTGATTTTATTATTCATAGAGCTACAGTTAAAGAAATAGAAAAGGTAGCTGATAGATTAGATTAGTTTTATTATAAATCCATTTTTCTCAAAGTATAATTTTAGAAATAGTATTACTATAGATAGAAATAAATGGATGTTCCGAAAATTTCGAATATGTAAATACCTTTTGTAAATAGTGTTTTTTCGTCATGTACATATTTTATTTAATAAACTGTATATTTTATCATCTTAAAGAAGAAGCTATTATTTCTAGAAAAACAAGTGTCCGTTATTAGTCTTCATTTTTTAACGTCGAAGAATTTTACAGGTAAGAAGAATATTAAAATATCAGTTTGAAGATTATTACTTTGAAATTAAAATGATTAGAAATTATTAAATAAGACATTTGATGAAATGAAAATAGCCTGCAATCTTTATATTTCAAAGAGTCTAGAAGACTCGCTTAAGCCATTCAGAAGAATGGCGTTTTATAACATAATTTTTTAATTTTTTGATGTTTTTTATGTTGTTTTTTTAACAATTTGCTCAAAGTTGATTTTCAAATATATTTCTCATTTCAGATTGATCCTCAGATAGAAATAAACCATCTTATATGTGTTAAATGTGAGAACACTTTTAAAACAGAAGGTTTACTTCAAGAACATCTGAAGTATCACTGTAGTGAGTAAAGCTTTATATTTTGAACTTATAACAGATACTAAATTATTTTAACTATAGAACATTTATTGAAGTTAAATTTTAAAACAAATAATAATATTATTATATAATTCCGGGCAATAACATAAGTTTAAATTTTTATGGAAGCCGTTATAATTAGTGGGAGAGAGAGCTAACTTACTACATATTCAAGAGACGGCGATTATTATCAAACTGTGTCGGAATCAAATCCCGCAGCCAAGTTGTTAACTGCCAGATAGAGATAATATCTTTACATTTGGAAGCCAAGGGCGCCAACACATCTTCTTTTGTGTTAATGTTATTTTAATGGGAAATTTAAAAAAAGAAATGATGGTTGAAATTATGGCAACCCTTTTTGGCATAAATCACATTCACCAATGAATACTGTTGGAAAGACAGGTGCAAGTAATCATGAAATATTACGAAATTTTTGCGACATGATGTCTACATAACGGGTCATTAATTTAATAGCTGTAATTAAATAGATTATCTGAATATAAAATAAAATAAAATAATAAAAAGATATAACGGAAATTTTCTGATAGAACAATTACAGCTATAAATATAATTAGATCTATTGCGAAACATAGTGAAATAGAAATAAAAATATAATTACTTTCAGGGATAATAAAATTAAATTGTGTTAAAAGATCCCTATATATATATTGCATTATGCTAAAAAGAGATCAATGTATTTAATACTGACTTTGTTCTTAAAATTAGAAAATGATAAGTATTTTAATTTCCATACTCAATTTAAAATAAGTTTGGCATATTTAAAGAGGATTATTAAAAGTTAATAAATTTAATTGTGAATAAATAGATATTTAACCATAATAAAATAAATTTGATGAAATAAAAGGATATGTGAGGAACTCCCTCACATATCTCTCCCGGTTGCCATGAAAAAAAAAATAGCTCTCTCCACCACAATACAAAACAACAATCCAAAAACATATAAAACAACCATCATCATGTGTATAAAGTATACAAATACTGTCAATTATATGTTACATATTGTCAGCACAAAAATTTGAGGGTATATATACATATTGCTTTTTTATCAAACAAAAAAAATTTTAAAGCAATGTCTTTATCTTGGTACAGCTGATTTCCATTTTTACAATTACTTCTGAAAAAAATTAATTAGTATCATAAAATAACATTTCAGTACAAAATCTTTTATTGTATATTTTGTTTAAATGAAATAATTTCTGTTTTCCCGTTAAATAATATATAATATATACCTATTGAAATAATTAAAGTATAAAAAAAAATGTGATACAAAAAAATCTTAAAAATGATTTTTTTTTTTTGAAAAGAAAAAAATTGTGTTGTCTACAATAGAATCTTATGCAATTAAACCATCAGGTAAGTTTAGAAAAAAATTGTACTTTAAAATTGAGTACCACTCATGCCATTTCACCAAGATAGGGGAAGAAAAAAATGTGAACCCAGCAAACAGCCAAAACAGCAACTATAATGTTTGGCAATTGTTTGGCAACTATAATGTAAAGATGAGTTTTAAATTTAAACAGATATTAAATTAATAATTCAAAAATCTTAAATAGACCATCTTTTATAAAAATGTATGTGTATTATTATTTTTAAATGCATTGAGAAATCAAAAAAAATATATATAAAAAATCAAAATTCCAAATTTTATCATTAACATTCTGCATAATTTCAATAGAAAAATGTGACAAGGTTCTCAGTATTATTTATTTATCCTTGTCTTAATGTTATCTTAATTAATTTACTGTTATTATTACATTTAAAGAAGTTTCATCAAAACGAATTTATGTAGCAAAAGTAAATTTTGAACTAAATTCCAAAAGTAATTGATTGTAAACATTTGTCAAAAAAATATAATGTTCCACAAAAATGTCCCGCCATTCATCATCCTTAAATTAAAAAAAATATATCGGTCCTGCCGAAATATTGTTTATAAAATGAACAGCAAAACACTAAAAAAACCGATACACTGCAGAGCACTCGAGAGGAAGTGTATAAGTTCTTCCCTCGGAAACATTACATAACTTGACAACAACAAAAAAAAAAAAATGTATATTAAATTTTGACAAACAAAAACGAAGTGCATGTATTAAAAATTAAGAACATAAAGAGTAACTGAATCAATGATAACAAGAAGGCCATCAGCAGATTAATAATAAAGAAAATAAAACATGTATTTATTTTGTTTGTACTGTGTGTCAGTAAGTGTAAGTAACGTACAAAAAATATTAAACATCAAATTTTTGTGCACAAAGCACATTGTACTTCCATGAAGAACATTCAACAAAAAAATTTAGCAAAATGTAAATAAAATCCTCTCCACTTTTCAAAGAGGAATATATTTCCTATTTATTATACTGTTTTGATGGACTATATATCAATTTTTCTCTTAAAAAAATAAAAATTCACAATATGCAATTATAAAATATAAACTTGTTATTCTGTATTTAAATAAAATAATTTCAAATTAAAATTGAGAAAAATTTACTCTCAATCATTTAAAACTTTTCAAAAAAAAAAAAAAAAAAAAAGACAGAATTAATCTGTATATTTATTAAAAAATGTCATGAAAATGTATGAAAAATGAAATAATAGATAGTCAAAAAAAATTTGGAACTCTTCCCTCACTATATGGAGATCTTTATACAAACCAAAATTATAAATGATAATTTTAAAATTGAATGCAAAATCGAAAAAGTATATATAGTATAACATGCTAATAACATATTTTATATACAGATAGTTTCAAAGGACGAATGCACAGATATATTGCTTTAAATATATATTTATATTTATTTTGAAAAAATATCCCCCGAGAATTTAAAATTATTAAAAAATTTCATTTGTTTATTAATATCAAGTATATATGTGCATTCCCTTAATTAGAAAAAAATATTTTAAATCATGCAATGAATGCAAAGTAACGCTAAAAAGAAAAATGAAAAGATTGTCTTATCTTGTAATATCCAGTTCCTTCGAAAGGTGGATGCCAAATGCAGTACACATGTCCGCTGAACCGTGATTAATGTTCGTTGTAATTTTTTATATAGTCAATTAAAATCACTAACGTCTTTATAAATTGAGTCAAAACAGTTAAATAGATAAGTCTTAGTCTTACAAAAAAAAATTTCTTTGCAGGAAATGTAGCATCTGACATACAGTCCAGTATTTATATCATTAACCACAGGAGAAAAACGTCAATTTATCGTTATCAGTATAGCTGTCGATGAAATCATAACAGACTCTGGCAAGGAGAGATAAGAAACCGGGAGAAAGCAAGCCATTCTCATCAGTTCGCATGCACGGTCATTTGTATAATATGAACACCTTCGTGATGAACACACTTCAATTTTTATTGAGGCTTTTCTTTCACACAGTTTCAACTTCACATAGTTGTTTAACATCTTGGTGTAGTAGAGTAGGGAAAAATTTAAAAGAACCGTTTTTCACGATGAGAGGCGCAGCGCACAAGAACGACATCCATCAAAAACTGTCTCGGGTCTCAGACATCTGGAATGGGAGAACCGTTTAAAAGTCTGGAATGTTGCAGCGGCATTCATCTGATACGGAGGGATAAGGATGAATCAATGCACCAACAGACAAGTCAGGAAATAGGTTGTTGAGCTAACATCGCAATAATTCCTTCTCTCTTCAGATAAACAGAAGCGAAGGGCGTATTTGCATCAAACCGCAGAAAAACAGCCGATGATTCACCAGTATTCATTACGATGATAAGCGACTCCATCCTTCACAACCTTGTTTACGAAAAATAGTCATTTCAATCTCTAATTCCAGAGATAAACATAGGCGAGAAAACGATGACGAAATCCAGATTGCCGGCATGTATGACAGCAACAGGGAAGAAAGTACTGTCGATTGGAGAATAATCCATCACTTATGGCAGAAATGTTCTTCGAATTCATCTGTCGAATACGGCTGATTGCTCCAAAGTTGAAAAATTACTAAAATGTCTTTTTAAAATAATGCCCATCTCTCCCACAAAACGAGCTTCCGACCTGAATAGGCACCAATATGTGTACTGTTAATTTGGAGGTAGACTTTAAAAATATTAACTGTAGAAAGTATTCTGCCGAGTGGCCTTTCTCACTGTTTTGTGAGGTCTAACTGCAAAAGAGACAGTGTTCGGAAATGAGAGAAGTCGTGTAGAGCCACACCAGATTGTAAAAACGTGAGAAAAATTGCGGCTTTGGCCTTTCTCTCGGTTTTGTGAGATCTAACTGCAACGTTTCCGGCTGCAATCTTTAAGAGACAGTGTCCGGAGATGAGAGAAGTCGTGTAATGCCGCACCAGATTGTAAAAACATGAGAAAAATGGCAGCTTTGGGCTTTCTCACGGTTTTGTGAGGTCTAACTGCAATAGAGACAGTGCTCGGAGATGAGAGAAGTCGTGTAGAGCCGCACCAGATTTTAAAACAATGTACAGTATATAATTACTAACACTTCACATTAGCAAGTTAATTGTATGATACATTATTTGTATCATAGAAGGATGGAAAGCGTTTCGATGACGCAAATTCAATGATTTTTGTTCACCCAAAAGTTTTCACTTCAAATGGAAAGCGTTAGCTGACGATGACGGGAGTTCAAAGATTTTTCTTCACCCAAAAGTGCTCAACGTGCCTAAAGAAGTTTTCACTTCAAAAAGAAGTTGACATATTTGAAAAAAAAAATGACTTATGGGGGAGAAAAAAGGAAGGCATTAAAAATGCACCGTTTGTTTCACTGTACTTGAGAAGTAAAGGAATTTAATTCTTATTTTCAAAATTAGTTACCAAGTTCCCAAATACATGGCGCTGCTGAATGAAAATTTAAACTGTGTTACAATGACGTTTTGCCAAAATTAATAGTGTTTTCAAAATAATCACATTTTTCAGCAAGCACAGGGCACAGTCAGAGAATACATTCGCCATCTTTATTTAGTTTTGGCTATATATCATTGTAACCATTGGCTTAGTTTTGTCATAGTAACGCTATTTGTTGGAGGACTTCATAAATCATTCCAAAGACGTTTGTAATAAAATTCCTTATTGTAAGTAAAAGGCATAAAGAGATACATTTCTATCAATTTCCATTGTTTATCATTTTTCCCGAGAGATGGTGCAAGCTCTTTCTCCACACAACTTAAAATGAAAATTAAATGATAATGTGAATTTGCTAAATTTAATTTAATTCATTCCAAGGCAAGTTTTACATGTTTTTCACCTCATTAACTTCAATAATTTTAGTATTGATTCACCTGATGCTTTTTTCACTAGTTCAATTGAGATTATTCTCACAATGGGCTCTTCCCACCGTCGTCTGCTCAGTCACGTGATAGAGGAAAACGAATAATCTAATTCTGAGAATCGAATTCAATTAAGTGTTGTTCTTAAGAACAAAAGTATTAATATTTAATATAAAATAAAATAAAAGTAATATTGTGCATTTGTAAACAGTAGAATAATTGTATTTGTAAATTTAATAATTTTTAAAAAAACACTTTATGTGTTTATTTATTTTCAACCGTAAGAATCAATTTTTGTATGTTTTTGTGTAACTATTACATTAACTGATCTAGCAATAAATAATAGCTTGTTCTTCTGGAATGTTTATGGATTATAATTTGAAATTTTAAAATGTTTTCATTTAATTGCATAAAGGTGTTACAACAAGTTAATTAACTTAGTTACTGGTCTAAATGGATTTACGTAGTACGATATTGCACTGTCACTGATTTAATTACCAAAAATCAGAGTATTTAACATGTTCTTCAGGAACATCAATAACAAATATAAACTAAATGATGATTGTAAATATATACAGCGAACAAAAGATGATGAATAATGATATAAAATGGATTAAAAATGATGTATAAAAAATAATACAGATTAAATACGATTGATCAAAAATAAGAATAGAAAATATGTTATTTCAGCAATCGCTCTAGATAAACAAGACTTCGTCTGCTATTTGTTTTTCCTCTATCATGTGACCTCTGACGTCAGGTGGGAAGAGCCCATTATATTTTCTACTTAGACAAAATGCTGTTGGCAACTCCTTTTGTGTAGATTTGGAGTTTGCAATACATGGGGATAAAAACAATTTTCTTTCTTGTCTTTTGATAAGGTAAATATTTCTTTATTTCCTTTTAAATGTTGGGTATTGCCGCAAGATACGAACATACACTGTATTTGGCTTGATACAGCTATGCAGTTTTTGAAATCTTGCGATATTGCACCTTTTATTGAAGGATTGTATGTCCCCTGAAGAAAGAGTCCTTCTACTTTTGAGCATTTTCCAATTCCAATTTCACATTTTTTTCGCTCCATTTTTTCTTTTAAACTTATTGGTTTCTTCTTAAAACTTATTGCTTTTTGATGGATATTTTTTTTTCTGTTTAAATCGAGACATTCTTTCGATAATGGGGTAGGCTTAATAAGTGATAATTAGCATAAGTATAAATTCAAATTTAATCACTGAGTCTTCAATTATTTAATTTTTTTAAATGCAGTTGGCATTAATATCTCGTGTGCTAATATTTACCCTGATTTAAATTTATTTTTTGAATATAGTTGGCATTAACAATATGTATCTCATGTATGCTAAATTTTATAATGATTTACAATTATCAACAATTATATATATATATATATATATTAACGAGTCAGTCATTTTTAGAACACGTGATACATAGAGCATTGCCAGATTTGGAAACTTTTTTATTCAATAGTCTCCACTAAATTTTAATCACTTTGAAGATTAATAGTCTATATTGTATATGTCAAATGACACTTCGCAAAATTATTGGTGATAGTTGAATAAAAAATGTCCCCAAGTCTGGCAACACTGGATACATATTAATAATTAAATGCTGTCCTTGTGTTACAACAAAATACAAAGCACAATGGAAAAGATCTCTCTTTTATCGGGTGATCAGTTATAAATTATACTAGTACGAGGGTTGCTATTTATATTTCTGGCCTTGGCAACAGTAAGTGTTGCTAGGCGACCGCAGACGATTTTAATCGAAAGTTTGATATTTTTAAACGTAAATTCAGCAGACGATTTACCATTATAGCTTTATTTGTGTTGTTGACAGTAAATTGAAAAGTTCTTCTCTTTCAAAAAATGGAATTGAATCGTGAAAATTTTCGTGCGATTATTTTTCATAACTTTCGACATGGATTGTAAAGACAAGAGTGCTTCGATGAACTTAATTCTTTATACAGCGATAAAGCGCCATCCTACAGCACTGTAAAAAATTGGTATAACGAATTTAATCGTGGTCGATGTTCGATCCAGGACGAATCCCGTGCAGGTCGTCCAAAATCCGTTGTTGTGCCAGAAAAGATCGATGCTGTGCGTGAACTGATAAAGCAAGATCGTCATGTGACATACCGTGAGATTGAGGCGTCTTTGGACATTAGTATGACTAGCATCAATAAAATATTGCATGAACATTTGAGCGTAAAAAGAATTTGTTCGCGTTGGATCCCGCATAATCTGTCAAACGCTCAAAAAAAGGCTCGTGTCGATTGGTGCAAGGAAATGTTGGAAAAATACGTTCAAGGTACATCAAAGGCTGTGTATAACATCTACACAGGTGACGAATCATGGATCTATGCATATGAGCCGGAAACAAAGCAGCAATCAACTGTATGGGTCTTCCAAGGCGAGGCAAAACCAACAAAAGTTGTTCGAGGAAGAAGCACATCGAAACAAATGATTGCCTGTTTCTTCGGCATTAACGGTCATGTGGCAACAGTGGCGTTAGAGCAACGCAGGACGGTCAATTCTGAATGGTACACGACCATTTGTTTGCCAGAAGTCATCGGAGAAATTCGAAAAAAGCAGAAGAACAGGCGAATCATTCTTCATCATGACAATGCGAGCTCTCACACATCGACTCAAACAAATGCATTTCTGACTGAGCGAAAGATCGAACTGATGGGTCATCCGCCGTACAGCCCTGATTTGGCACCCAATGACTTCTTCTTATTCCCACACATCAAAAATAAATTACGTGGACAACGATTTTCGACCCCCGAAGAAGCGGTTGATGCATTCAAAACACATGTTTTGGAGTTACCTCAATCGGACTGGAAAAAGTGCTTTGAAAATTGGTTCAAACGCATGCAAAAGTGTATTGATCATCATGGAGAATATTTTGAAAAACAATAAAACCAATTTCGATCCTGCATATTTGTTTTTTCCTTATTAGGCCAGAAATATAAATAGCAACCCTCGTATATAAGTTTTGCCTGTAATAGTAAGTGATCTTTTCTTAAAATTGAAATTATAAACTGTGTGTTAATGCAATGTTTTGGAATCTTTTTTATTAGAACCCTTCAGGTGCATATGGATAAATTGTAGTGCAAGTTTCCCGACGTCGAAGTTACTAAAACTACATAAAAAAAGCCATCATGTGGAAGATGGCCCAGAATGCCCCGTGTGTGGCATGGTATTTAGCCGTGGAGATGTTATGAAAAGACATCTGAAAACAATTCATAGAAAATTAAATTCATAAAATTTTACAAAATTTTATGTTACAAAATTTTGATACTAAAATTTGTTAAACTGTTATTAGAGGGTATTCAACTGTGTTATTGATTATTGTTGTATTTATCTATATCTTTATCTATAATATATAATAAGAAACGTTTAACAGTTCTGTTTTAAATTTATAAACAATAATAAAATCTATAATAGCATTGTATTATGTTTTAAATTTTCTGCTTAAAGCCTTCATATTAATAGATATATTTATATACAATGCAGCTACACTGTAAAAAAAAACTCGTCAAAAAAACGGAAAAAAATTGTCAGCCAGGAAGCCAATCATAATCCGTTTTCTTTATGGGGAAAAAATGTTTAAGAAAAAACAAGAAAACCGTTATTCTTAACAGAAAAACACTGTTATTTTTTAAGAGAGTTCTGTAAAAATTTACAGAAAAATCTGTAACTTTTACGGAACAAAAATTTTTTTCTCTGTAAAATTTACAGAATTATCTGTAATTTTTACGGAACAAAAAATTTTTTCTTTGTAAAATTTACAGAAATATCTGTAACTTTTACAGAACAAAAATTTTTGTTCTGTGAAATTTAAGGAAAAATCTGTAATTTTTTACAGAACAAAAATTTTGTTTCTTTTAAAATTACAGTGTACTTCTGTTAACATAACGATATTCCTATGTTAATATAACAAAATTTGGCTGTTCTTAAAAAAAGTTTTATCCCATCAAGAAAACAGTTTTTTACTGGCGTCCGGGCTGACAGCTTTTTTCTGTAAATTTAACAATTTTTTTTTTTTTTCCCTTTTCAAATATAGTCACATTTTGATTGCTATTTCAATAGGAAAAATAATTTCAACAGAAAACAGAGAAATCTTTTTTCGTTTAGCAAATGAAACATTATTAATAATAAACAATACAGATTCTTTTTATTTTGAAGAATTTGTTCTGATAAATACAAAAAATTTAAAAAGAAATATTTTTCTTTTAAAGGAATTAAATAAAAAATAAATTGTATATTGGTTACTGCCAGGAAACGCAAAAGATTGAAATGTAAGAATAAATTTAAGAAAATGAGGCAGAAAATTCAATTGATAAAATTCATGATAATAATAATGCATCACTGTTACAGAATAAAAATTTTCAGGATCTACAATCATGTCAGTGCTTATCATGCACATTTTTTTTTTTTTTTTTTTTTTTTTTTTTTTTTTTTATGGAAGATGATGCTCCTCTAAACATTACAGGAGTGAAACTTCCTAACATGCAATAACTTTGAAAACTATTACTTGCATGCAATTATGTAAGACTCAGTAATGATATACCAAATGACTACCTATAATAAGTGATATTTAAGGCAAATTATAAGCATTTATAACAAGAAATTTACATAAAAACAAAGTATTTTATCATGAAATTCAGAGACCAAAAATCTTCAAAATTCTTGAACTTAGGGTATGCACCTGAAAAGTTTCACTATTGATATTAAGACAACCTGAAAAATCATGTGTCATCAATTATCACTTTCATAATCTGTGGTCTTCCCAAACCCCAGCCTTAATCATATGGGAATTTTGCCTTTGTGAGATGGGTATTTGAAATATCTAATAATATATGAAGTGTATATTAACTGTTCAATTAATTACAAAACTCTCTGGTGACGAAATATTTTTTATTAGCTCAAATTAATTCCCATCTTCTCAATTCTATATACACAAAATTTTATAATTTTCTGAACATTGTTTTGTCTGTAGACAACTTTAAAATAGTCATTTAATTATGGACATTATTCCCCCCCCCCCCACTTTTATGACCTGACGCAACAACACATGCCACTTGGACTTTTTGAACCACCCTGTATATTCCAGCAAGAAAAATCTATATATTTTTTTACTTTATTCAAAATTTTGAAGACGCATAAAACAACAGGGGTCAATCCAGATTTTCATTTTTTGGGCCTACTTTTGGGAAAAATCAAAAATTTTCTGATTTTTTAATTTATTTTTTGTGAAAAAGAAAAAATATATATACACACATATATATAACACATTTTATAAATACTGTGAAGAGGACTATTTTATGGATATGAATTTTGTAAAGGAGGCCTTATAATATGGAATTTCGTGAAGAGGCATAAAAAAAACTAATTCTTGTCTGGATCAGGGGCGTAGCTTGAGGGGGGGGAGTCTCCCCCCCCCCAATGTTTTAAAAAATAGGGCGGCATATTGAAGTTTCTGGGGGCGCTGTTTTGCAACTAAAAGTTCATTTGAAAGTGGATCATAATTTTGTTAATTATCGTTAGTTACCAAAAACACTTAAGAGTTTTATGTATCACAAGCTGACCAACTGGTTCACCGACCAACAAAAAAAGTTGTGTCTGACTGTAGCAAACTCCCGTTTAGTGGCGCCTGCGGCGCCCTCTAAACTAATTAGACGTCTAAAACAGCCTGTTTTCCTATCGTGCAAACGGCCCTTGAAAATTCTCATTGTATTCACGACGCTTAAAAAAATCTGATCATAACAAATTCCTGTTTTGAGGGCGCCTATGGCAGGATTTCCCGTTTTGTTCACTTACAATAGCCTGTTCGCTTACCGTACAAAAGACAGTTGAAAATTCTAATCGTATTCGGGACCCTTTAAGAGTAGCAAACTCCAGCTGAGCGGCGCCCTTCCCTATCCAGGCACCTTCAAAGGCATAATGAGGTTTCTGGGGCGACGTTTTGCACCTTGAAGTTCATTTGAAAGTGGATCATAATTTTGTTGATTATCGTTAGTTACCAAAAACACTTAAGATTTTTATGCATCAGAAGCTACCTTCGGCGACCAACTGGTTCACCAACAAGCAAAAAAAGTTCGCATTAAAACGTCTGACTGTAGCAAACTCCCGTTAGGTGGCGCCCTCTTAACTAATTAGATGCCTAAAACAGCCTTTTTAAACGTGTATAACAACCTATTTTCCTACTGTGCAAACAATCCTTGAAAATTCTCTTCGTATTCACGACCCTTAAAAAAATCTGATTATAACAAATTCCTGTTTGGGGGCGCCTATGGTATGATTTCCCATTTCAAACACTTACAATAGTCTGTTCGCTTACCGTGCAAAAGACTGTTGAAAACTTTGAATGTATCCAGGACACTTTAAGAATAAGTTTGCAGCAAACTCCAGCTGAGCGGCGCCCTACCCTGTTCAGGCACCTACAACAGCGTGTTTGCTTACCATGCAACGACCCTTGAAAATTCTGACCTTAACAAATTCGCGCTCTGTGGCGACTGCGGCGCCCTTCTCCCATTTCAGATACTTACAACTGACTCGTAAGTATGTGCAATCGCTTTCTCACCTCCAAAAACTTAAAATTACGATTTTTCAAGACCTTAGCTCGAAAAAAAAAAAAAGCAGTTTATTGTACGTTATGGCTATTGTATAAAAAAGAAATTAGATGAGGTTTGATTTGGTTATAACGATTTCTCACTAACAATTTTTGATTCTAAGTGATCCTTTAAGCAATTTTTTTATTTTAGTTTCATCGCTTACGGGTTTTGAAATATTTATAAGTCTATAGAATTCAACTAGTGTTTCTTGACATGAAATAGCGCGAGGAAGCTGATTTAACGTCACATTAATAGGCACATATTGGGCAATTGGCGACGGTTTGGGATTAATGCCCCAGTTACGATCTGAAGACAAGCCATCACAATTTTTATTTTCTGCGGAAGAGGGCTCCCCCGCTTCAGTATCTCCCAGAGGTATTATTTGCACGGAGCATAGAGGATATTGCAGCTACATCAGAGTTTACGTGCACCAGAGACTGACTTTCATGATAGTCTTCAATTGGCTCGATTATTGAATCCGCAATCTTTCTGTCAAGCTGGTAGACATGAGGTGCCGAGTACGATCCCAGGTCGCGCTTGTCGCCTAGCCGTTCGGGATTTTCCATGGTTTTCTCCGAAACTTGCGTAAATCCCTTAGAACCTCCACAGAAGGCATTCTAGGCCTAGGTTCCTAGAGCAGTCACGCAGTCTTTTTCCCAAACACTGACACCAACACCTAAGTAAGATATAAATATCTGTATAAAAAAGATTTAATTTTAGACAATGGGACTCTTTTTTAGTTTTTTCTTCCACATAAAGGCATGCGGTAATTCTGTCGCGTTCCTTAGCAATGGCTACTACATTTCTTAAAATATTTTTCCCACAATATGGGAAAAAAGAAAAACGTTTTTTAATTGGTTTAAATATGTAAAATAACAATAATAAATAAATTACTGATTTTCTTTTTCCTTAAGAGTGAACAATACCTAATTTCATAATTAGGAAACACCACAGAACTGGCGTTTAAAAGCAATAATTACAAAACTTTGAATAAACACCATAAAATTCAATAAATTTGCAATAATTGTTTTGGTTCAAAAGAACACACGATCCTTCGTCAGGCGAAAAAAGTAGGTACAAATGCTGCAGTCAAAGCAGCAGCGCACAAAACCGTTTTAAGTGAGCAGCAAAAATACATACAGATGAATGTAAACATAAATACTGGTGTGAGGAGAATAGTACTGACTCTAAAATAAAAGGGCCGCCTGAGGGAATTCAATAAAAAAGGCCATTATTTGCATAATTTGCAGTGTTCTATGTTATGATTTTTGTACATAACAAAAGTAAATTACTACTTTTCTTTTTATATATATAGGCTGTATGCATTTGTTATTCCAGGAATGCTGAAGAACTATTGCTAAGAAAGTTTAAAAGTCAGGGAAAAAAATCTAAAGGCCTCTAAACATTTAAAATGTTAGAAAAGGCTACTTTGTACCAAAACGTTTTTAAAAGGGCCACCAGGTGCTAAAATATGTTGAAAAAGGGCCACAGGGTGCTAAAAACTGTTTAAAAGGGCACACTGCCAAATTAGCCTAGAGTTAGCCCTACATAATTATGAAATAAAAAAAGGAAATAAATAAATTAATTAATTAGATTAAAAAATGTAGCAAAATCTAAAAATTTCAAAATTAAACGAAAGTCGAACTTATGTGAGTAATTTGAATTTCATAGCATCAGACAAGAATGAAGTGGAACAAATATCATTAACAAGATTTTTCGAATTTTTAAATGTGTAAAAATCTTCATGGATATTAAAATGGGAAGAGAAGACAGGAGATGAAATTATGCTAGTTTTAGAAAAGTCAAAACGATGACCATGAGCCCAGCAGTTGGAAGCAATAGAAGATTTAGAGATCTCTTCAATACGAACATTTCGACGGTGCTCATTTATTCTATATTTCAAACACCTTCTTGTTTGATCAATATAAACTAAACTGCACGACGAACATAAGACTAAATAAATGCCAGAACGGTTTTCAGTAAGAATGGGATCTTTAAGAGAAGATAATTTAATTTTGTTGACGGGTTTCTAAATGACTTTAAAACCAAACGGAGAGAGAATTTTAGAAGTTTTAAAAGAAAGTGATAAATAAAAAGGTAAAACAACTGGAATGAGACTGTGATCGTTCAATTTGATATCAGAACATTTAGATTCTTGAATTTATATAAAGCTTTATTAATAATAGAGTGATTATAGCCTCGAGAAAGAGCAAGAGATTTTAAGTAATTAACTTCTTCCGAAAGACAAGACGGATCAGAACAAATGTGTAAGGCTTATGTTTTTCTGACTCATTTTCCAAAAATTGATAAAATTTTAATATTTCATTTTGCAGTTAAAAAAAAAAAAAAAAAGAAAGAAAGAAAGAGAAAAATGTATATATTCAAAATTCAGATTTTTGAACTTAGAATTGCATTAAAAATAAAAAATAAACGATTGTAAATTTTTTTAATGTGAAAACAGAATTTAAATATACATTATGCATGGGCGTCGGCACATTGGGGCAAGGGGGGGCACTTGCCCCCCCTTGGAAAATTCTAGTAAGCGTTTTTTTCTTTAACTTTAAAACTATGCTATCAGAATTTTATTAAAAAACAATTTTTTTTTCCCGGTTGTGCCCCCCCTTGAAATTTTTTTCTGGCGACGCCACTGACATTATGTAATGAGTAATCATGAAATCAAACTTTTCCATAGAGTAACATGGGTCACGGCTGTTGGTGAGATTAGGTATTATCCACTCTAAAAATATAAAGTTGCTTTCCTTAGCAACAGTTACTACTTTCATTTCTTAAAATTTATTTTGAAATTTTTATGTTTTACCTGAATTATAATGTAATATCTTTAAACTTGTTGGAAAAGGGGGAAAAATCTTTTTCAATTGTTCTACTTTATCTCAAACCAATACTCTGATTGTCCTAAGAAAGATGCTTTTGCTTAGTCTCATACGAGAATACATATATATGTATTTATTTCTGCAAAGCACATTTACCATATCTTTCGAATGATACTACTTGTAAGCCCTTCCGTTTATCGAATAGGCTGAAAATGTAAGAGGAATTTCATGTGTGCGTATTAATATATAGATTCGCTGAAAAAATTTAGAATGCTCCAAAGATGTATTAAAAAAAAGCTACTAAATGGAGGGAAAAAAAAAAACAGCTTTTTTTTTTTTTTTTCTTGGCAGATTTTAGGAATATGCCCCGAAGGAGAGGGGGGGGGGCACGTATTAACCGACGAAAGGGCCTGTGCTCTTGATCCCAAAGATGGCAACACTCTTGAAAGTATGTGGGTGGCATTTTCAGGTGAGGAATACGAAAGGGCGCCAAACGTCAGGTCTCCCCCCCAATCAAATTTTCACGCTACGCCCCTGGTCTGGATTGACCCTGAGTAGGCAAATGAAATTAAAACATTTATTCATATAAAATACATAAATAAAATATATAAAAATTAAAAATTCTTTTTTTCTTCCAAATTTATTTTGATCTTCGACTCCGATTAATTCCAAGAAAACACCTAAAAAGAAACATATTTACTTTAGCAAGTTAAAAAAAACATTTCTGTAAAATAAATAAATAAAATAGATAACAAATAAATATATATATTTTCTATGTAAATGAATAAATAAATATTGCAAATTGGAAATAATCGTATACATCCATTAACCCTTGCTTTCCCAAGATTTTGATTCCATTTTGAAGATGAAATTTAGTTTACCCCGCCTCATTCGAAAAGTGCACTAATTCGTCAGAGATAGCAAACATAACCAGTGCAGTGCCGCACTGGTGATTTTCGGCAAACGTGCCGAGCGGCACCTGAAAGCAATTTTTCTGCAGTAACGCCTTGATCTTGGGAAAGCGAGGGTTAATTCCAAAATCCTATTTTCAAAATTAATTTATTTCATACAGGGGCATATTCAGGATTTATTTCGGGGAGGGCTGAGTTAAGTTTAATAATGTTTCCCAATGTACAGAATTCATGCATATTATTCTTAATCTTTATTCTTTTAAACTTTCTGCAAAATTTTGGAAGGGGCTGCAGCCCATCGGCCCCTATATGCCACTGATTTTATGTCTTAAATACTTTAAAGCATAACTAATTTGATACACACCGGGTGCAATCTAATTTGGTATCAACTTTTAGCCACATTTAAAACTTAGTTAAAACTTAACTTTATCAAAATAGATAGTAATTTAAAGATAAAAATGATATATTTTAAGTAGTGTGTGTAGACCTTCCAACTGGGGCCCCAAACTTCATCATTGCTATGATGATCTTTCTCTGATTTGGTAAGCAACTTCTCTTCTGCTGTTACTTTCAGATAAACGAGGCAGTACCATTGCACATCTAAATTTTAGCTGTGTTCGACACAATCATATCTTTGTTCGTTAGCTAACATTTAGACTGTATCTTTATTGATTTAAAAACACTTAAAAACCTTGATAATTAAGAAGAAATATATTTATGCAATCACTATAGAAATGGTCAAAATTTTATCCAACAAATGTAACTAACTGTGCCAAATCCAACCAAAATTTGGACATGATATGGTGCTGTGTTCTTGAACAAAAATAACAGCAGAAGCAGATTTGCCAAACCAGAGAAATAGCATCAAAGTGATGATGAGAGTCAGTTGTTCCCTAACTAAAAGATATATCCACATTATTTCAAGTATGTCACTTTTTGTTATTAAAATAACAAATATTTAACTTTATATATATATATATATATATAACAGTTTTGCAATATTCTTCCCTTGTTTTAATCAATTTTTAATCTTTTGTTTCTAAATAAAGTGCATACATTGACTAGAACCTGCCTATTTCTTTACGAGCTACTTTCTCCATACCAGAAAGACAGTATTTTTTTGTAGCAATATTAGTTTCCGCTATCTTCCCCACAGCATACCCAACTCTCCATTTAAATTTAATATTCTTCTTCCTTAAAAGAATGATTTTATAATATTAATTACTGCCTTTTGAAAATGCTTTGAAATGCAACTTGCAAAAACTTTTTTCTACATTGCACGAAATGCGCTACCTCATGTTCAAAATTTAAGCCCTTAATTCTTATTTTAGATTTCGCTTTCCCTTAGTCCACACAAAACATGTACTAAGTTTTAACAAAATACATCTAATATCACATGATATATAAAGGTCTAAAAAGGTCACTTTAATTATAATCACCGTGTATTTTTCTTAACATTTGAGCAGGCACATGAGCAAAAAGAAATTTAACATAATTAAGTTCTAATAAATATATAAAATATCAACAATTAACTATTGGGAAATATAACATTTAGTTACACATGTGTATGTTTCAAAATACAATAATCTATGAACAAAAACAAGTTGCATCACTCAAACAAAATAACATACTATCTTAAATGTACAATAAACACAAATACCAATAAACAGGTTTTAACAGGAGGTACATGTTATCATCAGTTTCAGTTCACCCTCCTTGATTAAAATATAATCCTTACATAGATACTGCTTGTGTGTTGCACATGTGTTAATATAATAAAGCTCATTCTTAGTCCTCTGATGATCAGTTGGAGTTGGAAAATATATTGCTCAAAACAATTAACCATCTGATTGTCAAAAATAAATTCAAAAACTGGCGTACAGACAATAGCAAGAAATTAAAACTTCTTCACACACCATAAATTTTAAATCAGCACAACCGGTTTCGAAAGGACGTAGCCTTTCTTCATCAGGTGCAAACACGTGCAACTGCCTTGGAGGCAAAAGCAAGACTGTTTTTGCCTCCAAGGCAGTTGCACGTGTTTGCACCTGATGAAGAAAGGCTACGTCCTTTCGAAACCGGTTGTGCTCATTTAAAATTTATGGTGTGTGAAGAAGTTTTAATTTCTTGCTATCATCTGATTGTCACTAACGGATATAATCAGTCATTGAGTTGTTCTTTTCTGTCAGATACACTCATAATTCAAAATTATATATTTAAGAAATTTTAGCTTGTTTTTCAGGTTTGAGAGCCTTTTATAAAAGTCATCAGGAATATTATGATGTACACAGTTACATTTTTAATCTAAAGTTGAATTAAGCATATTTTAATACATTAAAGAAACTAAGCAGCAAAAATAACATATCTTTGCCCTTTTCAAAGGCAGTCAAAGAATTAAAGGATATTGTAAGTCTTATATAAAACAACAGTATCAGAAAAAAAAACATTTTTTTAGAAAATAGAAGAAAAGAGTCACAAATAACAAATTTTTCTCATTTTCAAACTTTGGAGTATGCATATTTCTAGATTGACATAGATCCATATTCAGAAAGTGTGTTGTCTCAACGAAGTCATTTAATCTATTCAAAAGTTTAAAGAGTTGTTGATCAGCTGGAGAAGGGGGGGGGGGAGTGTAAACACAAACTACAGTCGCTGAAATCATTGGAGTTTCACAAAGTATGATTTCCAAGATCTAAAACAGATATTTGAAAACTGAAAATGCAGGCTAAAGATAAGGGCAGGTCGTAGATGTGCAACAATGCTCAATAAAGATAGATATTTAATGCTAAAGGCTCCAAGACATTGAAATATGAAGGCCACTCTTCATTAACACATTCGTTCAGCTACTGGCACCACAGTTTTGACTCAAACTGTTCGAATCTGGCTCAACACTGTAGGTCTGTATGCTCAACTGCCAACAGTGTTACATTAACAATAAGGCACTGATGTGCCACAGGGCATGGGCAACAAAGCCTGTGAACTGGTAGAGAAATGAGTGGTGCAACATTATTTTCTCTGATGAGTTGCATTTTCCTGTTCATCATGATAATAGGTATATTTTCCCCTGAAGGGAATGAGGAGCTAGAAACAACCCAGCATTTGTGCATGGAAGTGTCAGATTTAGAAGTGTGGGTAATGATCTATGCTGCCATCTTCAATGATGGACGCACCAATTCCCACATAACTCAAAATGAAGTTCTGACTGGTCATCAATACAGGGATAAGATCCTCAGACTTATTACTGCACTGTGGGGCTTATTGTGGACAGTTTGGGCCAAAATGTTGCTCCAGTAACCAAGAGAAGGTGTTGTTGAAGAAGACTGGCATTCATAATACGGTGTGTCTCCATGCTGTTAGCATTAAATATCGATATTCAATGGGTGTTGTTGCATGTCTATGACCTTGCCCTGGTCTTCGGCTTCCATTTCCAATCTCCAAAAATCAGGTACAGATCCTGGAAATCACACTTTGTGAAACTCCAGTGACTTCAGCTTGTGTTTGGACACTTCCCCATCTAACCGACCAACAATTATACTCATGTTCAAAATTAAGGGAACAACCTGCTTTTCATGTTTTTTTCTTCTTTTGCACATAGCTTTTAAATGATAATCATATGAAGGTAAAATTTAGATGGCATGTTTATTATCATTAACTGAATTTTATACAATTTTAGCGTAAGTAATAATTTTTAAACTAATAATTATTCCTTTTTTTCACAAAAGTAAGCTTTGGAAAAAATGAAAATTTCAACTATTATAGAAAATAAAACTTAATGAAAAATGGTGCTAGGAATGAATTACAGATGCGTGACGACGCACATGTCTCTACATGTAAAACAAAATCCTGATTTTTTTTTCTGTATTTACTTTTATAATGGAATTTTGGAAAAAATATAGTTACTAATTTGTAAATTAAGATAATCAGCAGAATAATAATAAAGCCGAGAAATAATTTAATAAAGAACATCTTATCTGATTTTCATGTTTGTATGTACATATATATATTTTTTTTAACTAATTCACATGCAAAGAAAAAAAAAGAGAAACAGAAAAATTAATACAGGAAAAAAAAAAAAAAAAAAAAACAGTTGCAAACTCACACTGCACTTGCATTTTCACCTTTCTGAAATGCATCCTTAACACCATTTTTCATTAAGTTTTCTTTTCTAAAACTATTGAAATTTTTCTTTTTTCCAAAGCTTACTTTTAAAAAATTGATTAATTAATTAGTTTATAAATTATCACTTATGCTGGTTATATGAAATATGATTAATAAATAATATGACAACAAACATGGCATCCCAACTTTTTGTTTCTGTGTTTATTTGTTTAAAAATTATATGCAAAAGAAGAAAATGAGAAAACAGATTACTGCTTTAATTTTGTACATCAGTATATTCCGAGCTTTTGAACATTTTAAAAAACTACTAAATAAACCTTAAATAAGGCGTCTTCCTGAGTCATTTTCAGGGTGGCCCCATTTATTATCAAAGGCGGTCTTTGTGGTAGTATTTCAAGTTCCAAGTGCGCTTGTGCCTTTGTTGTTGGCTCCAGCTGACTGATCCTCCAACATAACAAACATATAAGTCAGTGGTCTGGGTCCGTTAAAAGACCCTCTACAAAATTTTCTCCCTTAAAAACAGATCTTTGATAAATGTGTTTCATTTTGAAAACTAATCTTCCGTCGTACACACAGGCCGCCTGAATAATATTGAATGAGATCTGCTGTATTTCCATGGAAAAGCTGATATTCAGTTTTTAATTTATAAAAGGTTTCTATGCATATGTGTGAGCTTAGCTCTATAAAAGTGAACCACCATTGTCTAAATTAAACCTTAATTGAAATTTTATTTTGCAAAATTACATTTTTCACAAAAAGAGCACCTTAGCCGAAAAGTTTGAAAAAACTTATTTTCACACTAAATTTAGAATCACAAAATTATGTGTAGATTTTTTCCAATTTCACAAAAACAGGACCCTGTCTAAAAAGTCTGGACAGACCCCTGTAAGTAAGCAGAGATTTAAAGGAAAAATAAGAAATGTTTGATGTATTTGCAAACACTTTCACATCTATTTAATATCTGACAAGGGTAGTGATGTAAAATATACGGGTATTTATTTTTAAGGGTAATACCCAGGGTATTTATTTTTCAGTGAACTCTAATAAAATACATACATTTGTGTTATGATATTGTATTGATATATAATATATAAAATCATTGAAGGAGGTGTGTTGCTCAGCCATTTTTGTTTCTTTTGATACTTTTGTCCCTTATAGGCACTTATGTGAGATGTTCAAAACAACTTTTATTTTTTCTCTACTATTAAACTGGGATTTCACACAGGTCATTAAAAGTCGTTCTCCTGGTCAAAAATGGGATTATTAAACCTTTATATTTTGACACAAATCTCTTTGAATAAAATGTATGAATGCTAATTTTAAATATTAGTATCAAAGTACATAAGATAAAGGTGCCACAGGCTTAATTACACTGCTGTACCTTGATAACTAAAATAATTACTATAGCTCAAATTTCAAGGTCTAACATCAAATTTTTGTCAAATTCGATAGTGAATACCTCTTCTAGGGAACAAAACCACAAAATAAAATAACCCACAAATTTATCTCTGGAATCACACGAATGAGAAAATGTAATTGTAACTGTGTAGTATTTAACCCTTTAATGTTTACAGTCCCCTGAAATGTCAGAAAAAGGACAAAAATGACATTTTCAAACCCCCATAAAACAAAAGGAGATTGGACAAAAAAAATCTTTTCCAATTTACTATTCCATTATATTAGGTCGTTGTAAAGGTTCGTGCGGACACGAATCATTTTATTGCCTCCAAAGACAAGAGCTTCTATCGTGGTATACATTTGATACCCGAAAAATGGGCAAAGGTTGTAGAAAGCAATGAAGAGTATTTTGATTAAAAATTGTCATTTGATTTGATGTATTTTTATGAAAGGAAGCAATAAAAATACCGCATGAACTTTTGCAACGACCTAATAGTACTACACATACTGTATGTATTGTTTTGTGTTTTAGATTCATATAAAAAAGAAAAAAAATAGTTGTTTTAATTTGCATAATTTGGCTGATTAACACACATTAAAGTAGAAAATAAAACATTGAAATTAAATAATTGCAGACTAATTTTTTTAAACTAAAATGAGCTTTATAATAATGCAAAATTACTTCAATGAAATTATAATTAAATAGAAAATTTTTTTGCTCTCTTTTTTTTTAAATACATATTTAAGTGTTATTCCATAAATATTGAAAATTGATTGTAAAAGATAAAGAAAAAGTATTGCTCACTTTTAATTTATAATTATTTATAAATAATTAAATACTTGTAAAAATTTGGTTAGTTAATACATACACTCTAAAGCAGAAAAATAAAGAGTGAAAAATCAATGCACATTTATGCATTATACTATATAATCTATATACTGAAAAGACATAATTATGAAAAATCATTGACAATGATAGATAGATTCAAGTGATTTTTTTTTTTTTTAATGCACACTTCTTTATACTTTTTACTGTTAGACAATTTTATTCTGAGCAGGGTTGGCAAGTTTCTGCCGGGGTGGTTAAAACCGCTGGTTATAACTGGTTAAAACTGGCAATAACTGGCAGAAACTAAGAAATAATGATAATAAGAATCTGCAATACCATAAAAGGCAAATCTTAATATATATAAATCTCGTGTCACAATGTTTGTCCTCAATGGACTCCTAAACCACTTAACCGATTATAATAAAATTCGCACACCATGTGCAGTTCGATCCAACTTGAGAGATAGGATAGTTTAAATCTCAAATTATAGTCGCAATTTTAATTTATTGCTAATTATTTGTCTGTTATTATTTGACAGTCACAATTATCTGTTAACTCCAAATGATTCTAACAGATGTCGATACCTTTCGACTGGGTTGAAATGAAAGCTGAAATATATTTGGTGCTGCCATCTACACAAAGAATCTTCAACTTTTTAACCTATTAATAAATTTCGTATAATTCAATTATTTCCACTTTTTAAATTTTTGGTGTTAGCATAGCCGGCCACGTGTTACTTAGACTGAAGTGTAAATTGAATTCATATTATAATGAAGATAATACAGTGAAATTAATCCTGTTTTTTACTTATTTGTGCTTCATTGATCAAAACTTTATAATTTAATATAATATATATATATATATATCTTTATATATAAAATTTATTATGTTTGTCCGCGATGAACTCCTAAACTAATGAGCCGATTTTAATGAAATTTGGACACTGTGTGCAATTTGGTCCAACTTGAGAGATAGGATAGTTTTTATTGCAAAATTCGCCTCCCAAAAGGGAGGGGGAGGGGCCAAAACGTGATTTCACAAACAAACAACAACAACCAAAAAAAAAAATAGAAATGCAGATAGACTGTTCAAAATTGGTATAGAGAGGTTTTAGAGGCCTGCAAATCGAATGAGGATATTTTCGAAAGTGTAAAGTTATTAGGAGGGGCGGGTAAGGGGGCGGAGCTGCAAAAAAATAAAAATAGAGTTACATCGCTAAAAATTGGTACATAGAAGTTTTTGATACGTACAAATCGATTGCAGATATTTTCGAATTTGTAAAATTATTAAGAGGAGCGGGAAAGGGGGGGGGCAGAGGAGCAAAATATAAAAATGGAGTTAGATCATTCAAAATTGGTGCATAGAATTTTTGATACCAACAAATCGATTGCGGATATTTTCGAATTTGTAAATTTATTAGGAGGGGCGGGAAGGGGGGCAGAGGGGCAAAAAATAAAAATATAGTTAGATCGTTCAAATTGGTGCATACAGGTTTTTGACACCTACAAATAAACTGTAGATATTTTCGAATTTGTAAAATTATTTAGAATAGTGGGAGGGGGGAGGGCAAAGGGGCAAAATAATAGAAATAAGAGTTAGAACTTTGAAAATTAGTATTATTAAGTTTTAAGGCCCGATAAATCGATTGCGGATATTTTCGAAAGTATAGAGTTATTAAGAAGGGCGGGAACGGTGGATGAAGAAACGGTGCGCATGGTTTGCGCAGGTATACACTGCCGCAGGCAGTGGGGGTCCGAACAGATTATTCCACCAATGAGAGAAGATTTTTTTGTATTTTATATCATTTTCCTTTCGATAATATATGGATTCATTATGAGTGTCGAACATTTTTCCCGATCAGATTTTTTTTTTTCTCTTTTTTTTTTCACATGTTAAAAATTAATGCAATTTTGAGAATTCTTTAATTATAGTGAATCATTTAAAAATAGGGACCAGCGAAGCGGGCTAAGTCTGCTAAGATCAAGGATGTTATCAAGGATGGTCTTTATTCGTAAATAATAATTTTAATATATTGAATATTTTACTACATTATAATTCAACGTATAACATAGCCACAGCAACGCGTGGCCGGGTCTGCTAGTCAGTATATAAGCATTAATCAAAAAAAAATTTTAATGATATATGAGGAGCAAACATTCAAACCGTGTTTTCTCCAAAAATAAAAAAAAGTGAGTTAGGGATTTTTCTGTGAACTCAACGTTAAATAGCACAAAATTACACTATTATTTTAAACCAAAAAAATTTTTATCCCATTATAAACGCTCCTAGGAAGTCGAGGTTTCAATCAAACAGTGTTTCCTCCAGAGCCTGCTTTCAGTCAAACTGTGATTTCTCCAGCCGACCAGTCAGAACTGTTCTTTCTGGTCGCATGACTCGTACCTGTACCAGCTTTTTATGTTTGTTTATTTCGGTAGTTCTACAATAACATCAAATTGTAACAATAACATCAAAGGAACAATACTATGAACTGTATCAGACAGTTGGTAAGGTAAAAATGTTGGGGATTGATTGGAAACTTTATAATACGAAATCACTTAGAGCTTATTTCAAAAATTTACCATACATATCAGAACTGAAAAGAATAGTTTTAGAGAAAAAAAAAAAAAAAAATGGAGAAAGTGTGATGGTCAAAGGATTCAAAAACTATAAATTCGAAGGTATAAAAGAACAATCTGGAACAAAACCTTTCTAGGAAGGGGATTAATACTGATATTATACGAAATGTTGTCTTACAATGTCTTCCTCTGAGTTATGGAATATCACTTGAAAAGAAAAATGGCGTAGACAAACTTTTAAAATTGATGTATGGTGAAGAGTGGAAAAATCAGCCTGAATTTAAATGGTATAAAGATATCATTACTAATAACTTTCATGTAGAATATGAAGAAACAGAAGAAGCATGTAATTGCTTAAGTGAAGATATTGGTTTAAAAATTTAAATTTTAAATTGGCTTAAAATTTTTAGTTCTTCCCTACAATTTGCAGGATGATTTTTCACGTGTAAATATTTAATTTATTTTTATAATTACATAACAAAGTCTGTTCTGTTAATTAGTTCTATTACATTAAGAATGTTATTTCATCAATATGCGAGTTACATACTTTTTCATTCAAAAAATGTTTTGTCCACATTGGAAACATTCAAAACATGTTTTCTCCTCTGTGTTTCGGTCAAAACATGCTTTCTCCAAATTTCAAATGCATTTTTCTAATTAACTCTAAGTTTGTTAGGTAAAGTATGCCTACAGATCTTCCTAGTAACCAGTAATACAACTAAACGAATGATAATTAGAGTCTAAGCAGGGTTATTTTTTAATTTATCAGTTTTTTGTGTTTTCTGAAAAATTGTATTCGAAGGAGAAAACACGGTTTGAATGTTTGCTCCTCATATGTATCTCTTTTACTTGATTAAAAAATATATATAGTAGTTTCAAGGCTAACAAATAATTTTCTTTCACATAAAAACCAGGTATTCAACATGTTTAATTCATTAATGTTATTCTATATCGTTGAATTTTTATTTAAAAGTTCTTTTTAACACGCTTATATTAGCTTCACCTGTATGTATGTATGTTTGTAACTTCTCTGGGAGCAAAACGTGATTGCACAAAATCCTTCATATCTCAAACAAAAAAACAGATATCCGTAAAATTTTTGCTTTAAAATATAGCTAATACAAATGTCTAAAAATCGGTTTCTGGAATTTTTGAAATTCGGTCCCCAAGGGGGGAGGGGGGCAAAACGTGATTTCGCATAATCCTATATATCCCAAACAAAAAAAAAAAAAAAAAATAGATATACGTGAAATGTTTGCTCTAAAATATAGCTAAGGCAATTATCTAAAAACCAATTTCTGGAATTTTTGAAATTCAGCCCCCAGGTGGGGCAGCAGGGGGGGGGGGGGGGGGGGAGGGGCTATGGAGCAAAAACAAATAGAAATACAGTTATGCCGTTGAAAATTGGTACAGATAGGTTTTAAAGTTCTGCAAGTCGAATGGGGATATTTTCGATTGTGTAAAGTTATTAGGAGGGAGAGGGGCGGGGCAAAAAAATAAAAATAGTGTCAGATCGTTCAAAATTGGTACATAGAGGTGTTCGATACTTACAAATCGATTGCGGATATTTTTGAATTTGTAAAATTATTGGGAAGGGGGGTGAGGGGGTAAGGGGGGCTATGGGCCAAAAACAAATAAATACAGTTAGGCCGTTCAAATTTGGTACAGATAGATTTAAGAGGCCTGCAAGTCGAATGGGGATATTTTCGATTGTGTAAAGTTATTAGGAGGGGCAAGAGGTGGGGGAGGGGAAGGGGAGGCAAAAAAATAAAAATAGTGTCAGATCGTTCAAAATTGGTACATAGAGGTGTTCGATACTTACAAATCGATTGCGGATATTTTTGAATTTGTAAAATTATTAGGAGGGGTGGGTAGGGGGGTAAGGGGGGGGGCTATGGGGCAAAAACAAATAGAAATACAGTTAGGTCGTTCAAAATTGGTATAGATAGATTTAAGAGGCCTGCAAATCGAATGGGGATATTTTCGATTGTGTAAAGTTATTAGGAGGGGCAAGAAGTGGGGGAGGGGAGGGGGGGGGCAAAAAAATAAATAGTGTCAGATCGCTCAAAATTGGTACATAGAGGTTTTCGATACTTACAAATCGATTGCGGATATTTTTGAATTTGTAAAATTATTAGGAGGGGCGGGAAGGGAGTGAGGGGGTAAGGGGGGCTATGGGCCAAAAACATAGGTGTCAACTTTTTAAAAAATCTGGGGGGGCGAGTTTCAGTGGAGCTATGTTCAAATAAGATTTAAAAAACTTTAGAATTTATATATATCGCATGTGATACCCCTCTTGTGGGCCCCTCGCATGTGATACCAACAATACGGCTATTAAAATGCATTCTTTATAAAAATTTTAACTTTCTATAAAAGGAAAAACACAACTGATTTAATTGTGAAGCAATGAACAAAATAATGAAACAAATCAGTAGGCAAGAAAAAGGAAAACTGATCTAATTGTGAAGTAATGAACAAAATTATGAAACAAATCTGTAGGCAAGAAAAAGAAATATTTAATCCGAACTGATATCAATCTTATCAAAAAGTAATAAGGAGAAATACAATTTCCGTAACTTTAAATTAAAAAAATTCTAAAGGTGATAAATGACTGGATTGAACCTGGCTACTGAACTAATAAGTTCATTAATGAAAATAGAGACTAATTTCTTTTCATACATACATATAAAACTAGTATGTTGTGGCCACCACAAGACTTTCTTCTATATTTTCCTATATACATATTTAATCAGTAACAATATTAAAAAAAAAAAAAATCTGATGTGGGCACCACGTGACTTCCTTATACACTTTTAGAAATATACATAATGTTAAAAAACATTGACATTGGACCCGAAACAGTTGGCTAAAAATATTTAAAAAAAAAAAGAATTATCACCGTGTTCTGAGCTTTTCTGAAAGTTAGCTAAAAACCGATTGCAAGATTTGTACTGGTAACGCTGACGAAGGCAGCAGGGACCCGAAAACATTGGCTAAAAGTATTAAAAAAAGGAATTTTACCATGTTCTGAACTATTCTGAAAGTTTCAAATGTCTACCTAGTCGGGAAGTTAGTTAAACAATTTTTTTGTTGGACCATATAAACGCTGCCGAAGGCAGCAGGGACCTGAAACCGTTGGCTAAAAGTATTAAAAAGATGCATATTCACCGTGTTCTGAACTATTCTGAATGTTTCAAATGTCTAGCTAGTCGGGAAGTTAGTTAAATAAATTTTCTGTTGAACCATGTAAGCGCTGCCGAAGGCAGCAGTGACGCGAAACAATTGGCCAAAAATATTTTAAAAATGCATTGTCACCGTATTTTGAGCTTTTCCGGAAGTTTTAAATGTCTAGCTAGTCGGGAAGTTAGTTACAAATCGATTCCAAGATTTGAACTGGTAACGCTGCCGAAGGCAGCAGGGACCCTATACAGTTGGCTAAAAGTATTTAAAAAATGCATTTTCACCGTGTTCTGATCTAATCTGAAAGTTTCAAATGTCTAGCTAGTCGGGAAGTTAGTTAAATAATTTTCTGTTGAATCGCATAAACGCTGCTGAAGGCAGCAGGTATCGGAAACAGTTGGCTAAAAATATTTAAAAAATGCATTGTCAACGTGTTCTGAGCTTTTCTGAAAGTTTCAAATGTCTAGCTAATCGGAAAGTCAGTTAAATTGCAAGATTTGTCTAAACCGTTTTTGAGTTATTACCGTTTTTTGATACATTATGGCCAAATTTTTGTCATTATGAACCTAATTTTCCTAAATATCTCCAAAACGGAAAATCATAGAAAGTCCAAAAAGGGAGGTGCACAACTAGATGTTATAACAAACCTATGTACCAATTCGCAACTTTCTACGTCCAACCGTTTTTGAGTTATGCGACATACCCACACACAGACACACACACACACATACAGACGTCACGAAAAATCGTGTAAAATCCCTTATATCTCTAAAACGAGAGCTCGTGTTAAGATGACACTTGCAGGTGTGCAACTAGACATCATGAAAGTCACACGTATAAATTAGCAACATTCAGCGATCATTCGTTTTCCAGCAATGTGAAATACAAAATCCATTTCGCAAATCGGGATTACTATACTTCCTTATACTTTGTATAAGGAAGTAAAAATTACGATTTTTTTTTTCAAAGTTTTTTTTTGTTAAAAGTAATACATATTCAATCAGTAACAATATCTAAAAGAAAAAAAAAATTTTTTTTCTTTTTGCTAAAAGTAAAACAAATCGATAACTTTGTTTTAAATTATCACAGATTTATAGTTCAACCATTCATTTTAAAGGTATTGACGAGATCTTTCGAAAGATACCCATCTTTCGATCGGGGGGGGGGGGGAAGTGATGCCCCCACATGCACAAAAATTTTTTCCTAGTTAACTATTACTATTATCAATAATTCATATTAATTTTACAATCACAAGTTAAAAATAACTCTCATTATGTACATTTATACGAAATTTTGTCCTATATTGCCATGTTAAAAATTTAGAAAACATGGGATCACAGCGCCACCTGTTGAGCGATTGATCCTCAAATGTAATCAGCACCAGTTTATGTCAGGGACCAACTAAATACCAAGTTTGGTTAAATTTCATTTAAAAAAAAAAAAAAAAAAAAAAAAAAAAAATCTGTTTTTTTTTTTCATTAAAAGTAAAAAAAAATCGATAACTTTGTTTTAAATTATCACAGATTTATGGTTCGACCATTCATTTTAAAGGTATTGACGAGACCTTTCAAAAGATACCCATCTTGAAACTTTGCCCGGGGGGGGGGGGGGGTACTGCATGCACAAACTTTTTTTCCCTAGTTAACTATTACTATTATCAACGAGACCTTTCGAAAGATATTGTTTGTTTTCGTTAGCTGTGACCCTGCTCACCTATGCGCATGCGTGAGGTCTGCATTGATTTTGTTGAAATAGGGTAGAAGCGTAGAAGATGAGAGAATGTTTACATTTTACGAGTGAGAGATAATTTGCGGTTTCTTTTTTCTTTTTTTTTCTTTTCAGGACATTATTGAATTTTGAGGCGATACTTCTTCGTTATATTCGTATAAAGGCAAAATGCTGATTTTTCCCCCTTGTAATTTTTAAATAAGTGTAGAAGATCAGTTTTATTCTTCGATGCAAAATAAAATCCGTAAACTTAAAAGTAAATGCCTGTTTTCTTTCTTCTTCTTCTTTTTTTTTTTTTTCAGTTAAAATTATTTTTATTTGCTTACTTGATCTCTAAATTCGTACTATATCTGTCATACCTGAACACTTGTTTCATGCACTGATTATAGTAGTAAATTAATTAAAAATGACTTAAATTAGGTAAAATTTACATAATTCATTAATAAAAGAAGAGAAAAAGAACAACGTTTACAGTAGACTTTACCTGTAGTAAAAGTAATATATTTTTTTCTTTTAAATTATACTGCTAAAATAAAAATACCATATTTTTGGATCTCTATTTTACATAAATTTACAGAAAATCGTATTTAAATCAAATCATTAGATTTTTTTATCATGATTATTTTACACCTTTTATTTTTCGCGCATATTGTCATATAAATTACATTAAATAAAATATTGTTAATTAAAATTTACCTTTAAATATCATCGTCTTCATCCGCATCGTCTTCTTCTGCTAGGACGAAAAGCGCATTTGGCTAAGTGCCCATCTCATTCAACGCATCACCCCTTTTCCGAGTAGGATCGTTCCGCGAGAGGTAGACATGGTTTACGAAAACGGACAGTACCCATCTTGAAAATTTATTTCCCGGGGAGGCCGCCCCCCGAAGATTTAAAAGTGGGGGGGGCAAGCCCCCCCTTCCCCCCCGTAGTTTACGCCTATGGCCAAAAACAAATAGAAATACGGCTAAGCTTTACTATACGGCACCCATTGCTTATTGCCGTTGCCGATGTTTTGGTTTTGATCGCGTGATATCACGGTGATTCGAGACCCGAATCAGAGTATCGATACTTTTTTCTGTTGTATCGAAACGTAACATTTACTGATTCATGCATCGCTAATTAGGGGTATCCAGTGATGTTTTTTTTTCTGGTTTTAATGCTCGCGAAGTGAGCAAACAGCAGAAAACATAGTGACCGCGGTTCTATGAATTTTCATACTTTTACTGATTCATGCTCCACGAATTAGGTGCGTCCAGTGATGTTTTTTTTGGTTTTAATGCTCGCGAAGCGAGCAAACAGCAGAAAACATAGTGACCGCGGCTCCATGAATTTTCATGCATTTACTGATTTATGCTCCACGAATTAGGGGCGTCCAGTGATGTTTTTTTTGGTTTTAATGCTCGCGAAGCGAGCAAACAGCAGAAAACATAGTGACCGCGGCTCCATGAATTTTCATGCATTTACTGATTCATGCTCCACGAATTAGGGGCGTCCAGTGATGTTTTTTTTTGGTTTTAATGCTCGCGAGGCGAGCAAACAGCAGAAAACATAGTGACCGCTGCTCCATGAATTTTCATGCTTTTACTGATTCATGCTCCACGAATTAGAGGCGTCCAGTGATGTTTTTTTCGGTTTTAATGCTCGCGAAGCGAGCAAACAGCAGAAAACATAGTGAAACATAAAAAAAATGTTTCATAATAATGAAAAGTATTGTTTCATGACATTTTGATTCGATTCACGACATTGTGAAACGATTTGCAGTACCGACTCACAAACAGAATCAAAACACCATCATGCCACGTGATCAAAACATCGGCAACAGCAATAAGCAATGGGTGCCGTATAGTAAAGCTGTTCCAGAAATACAGTTAGGTCGTTCAAAATTGGTACAGATAGATTTAAGAGGCCTGCAAGTCGAATGGGGATATTTTCGATTGTGTAAAGTTATTAGGAGGGGCAAGAAGGGGGGAGGGGAGGGGGGCAAAAAAAATAAAAATAGTGTCAGATCGCTCAAAATTGGTACATAGAGGTTTTCGATACTTACAAATCGATTGCGGATATTTTTGAATTTGTAAAATTATTAGGAGGGGCGGGTAGGGGTGTGGGGCGGTAAGGGGGGGCTATGGAGCAAAAACAAATAGAAATACAGTTAGGCCATTGAAAATTGGTACGGATAAGTTTTAAAGGTCTGCAAGTCGAATGAAGATATTTTCGATTGTGTAAAGTTATTAGGAGGGGCAATTAAGGGGGGGGGAGAGGGGGGGGCAAAAAAATAAATATAGTGTCAGATCGTTCAAAATTGGTACATAGAGGTTTTCGATACTTACAAATCGATTGCGGATACTTTTGAATTTGTAAAATTATTAGGAGGGGCGGGAAGGGGGGTAAGGGGAGGCTATGGGCCAAAAACAAATAGAAATACGGCTAAGCTTTACTATACGGCACCCATTGCTTATTGCCGTTGCCGATGTTTTGGTTTTGATCGCGTGATATCACGGTGATTCGAGACCCGAATCAGAGTATCGATACTTTTTTCTGTTGTATCGAAACGTAACATTTACTGATTCATGCATCGCTAATTAGGGGTATCCAGTGATGTTTTTTTTTTTTGGTTTTAATGCTCGCGAAGTGAGCAAACAGCAGAAAACATAGTGACCGCGGTTCTATGAATTTTCATACTTTTACTGATTCATGCTCCACGAATTGGGTGCGTCCAGTGATGTTTTTTTTTTGTTTTAATGCTCGCGAAGCGAGCAAACAGCAGAAAACATAGTGACCGCGGCTCCATGAATTTTCATACTTTTACTGATTCATGTTCCACGAATTGGGTGCGTCCAGTGATGTTTTTTTTTTGTTTTAATGCTCGCGAAGCGAGCAAACAGCAGAAAACATAGTGACCGCGGCTCCATGAATTTTCATACTTTTACTGATTCATGTTCCACGAATTAGGTGCGTCCAGTGTTGTTTTTTTTTGTTTTAATGCTCGCGAAGCGAGCAAACAGCAGAAGACATAGTGACCGCCGCTCCATGAATTTTCATGCATTTACTGATTCATGCTCCACGAATTAGGGGCGTCCAGTGATGTTTTTTTTTGGTTTTAATGCTCGCGAGGCGAGCAAACAGCAGAAAACATAGTGACCGCTGCTCCATGAATTTTCATGCTTTTACTGATTCATGCTCCACGAATTAGGGGCGTCCAGTGATGTTTTTTTCGGTTTTAATGCTCGCGAAGCGAGCAAACAGCAGAAAACATAGTGTAACATAAAAAAAATGTTTCATAATAATGAAAAGTATTGTTTCATGACATTTTGATTCGATTCACGACATTGTGAAACGATTTGCAGTACCGACTCACAAACAGAATCAAAACACCATCATACCACGTGATCAAAACATCGGCAACGGCAATAAGCAATGGGTGACGTATAGTAAAGCTGTTCCAGAAATACAGTTAGGTCGTTCAAAATTGGTAGAGATAGAATTAAGAGGCCTGCAAGTCGAATGGGGATATTTTCGATTGTGTAAAGTTATTAGGAGGGGCAAGAAGTGGGGGAGGGAAGGGGGGGGGCAAAAAAATAAAAATAGTGTCAGATCGTTCAAAATTGGTACATAGAGGTTTTCGATACTTACAAATCGATTGCGGATATTTTTGAATTTGTAAAATTATTAGGAGGGGCGGGTAGGGGGGTGAGGGGGTAAGGGGGCTATGGGGCAAAAACAAATAGAAATACAGTTAGGATGTTTAAAATTGGTACAGATAGATTTAAGAGGCCTGCAAGTCGAATGGGGATATTTTCGATTGTGTGTAAATATTTTAAGCAAAAACTTACATACTGTAGCTATTTATGTGATAAATAATAAAATAATAAATATAGTTTAAAAAGCATGCTTTCATAGCACATCGAACTAAAAAGTGAAAAATAAATATAGTTTAAAAAAACTAAAAAACACGCTTTTAAAGCACATCAAACTAAAAAGTGAAAAATAATTCTTAATATAGGCTGAAAACAATAATGAACGAAAAATACTAGTATAATTGTGAAAAAAGCGTGGGTTGCTCGATATATGAAAAATATGGCACAAAGCACCCCACGCTTTTTTCACAATTATACTAGTATTTTTCGTTCATTATTGTTTTCAGCTTATATTAAGAATTATTTTTCACTTTTTAGTTTGATGTGCTTTAAAAGCGTGTTTTTTAGTTTTTTTAAACTATATTTATATTATTTAAAGAATAAATTTACCATTTACATATGTTACCTTTTTCTCCAAGCATTCCATAGCATATAACTAACTTTGCTAATCTTTCTGAACCCAAATTATTTTTTAATTGGTTCTGAATGAAAGAAAAGTGTGAAAATATAATATCTAAAACCAACATTACTGAAGACTGTATTATAAAATATGTGTTTGTTAATGTAATTTATGAATTGGTTTGTTAGTGTAACAGTAAATTACAATTACTATGAAAACTTCATTGTTTGATATAAAAAGTTAAATCAAGGTTCTCATCAGAGGAAAAAATTCATTGAGGATTTCTCACACTTCCTCAAAAACAAAGTGAGACTTTTAAGAACTATGTGAGATTTCTGAAAATTGAGATCCCAAATAAACTTCGAATAATAATAAAAGGTCTTATGTAAACACATAGAATTTACACGAATTAATTTTTATAGTTTTTGAATTATGTGTGGTTTTTAGTTTCTACAGTAGGCGCAGAGTAGAGATAACTAGGGCGTAATTCCTACTCCTCTGAGCTGTTTTTTCTTCTATAGGGCAGATTTCAGAATATGTTTATGAAGTGTTAGGGCATTTGCATTTTTTAGAATAGCAGAAGTTTTTAGAGTTTTTTTTTTTTTTTTTTTTTTTTTTTAATAGATTCCTGAAAAATGAAAGTGTGCATGAACTTCTCGCAATATTAAAATTTTTAAGTGAGATAATGAAAAAATATGAGAGGTTCTTGCAGTCTCGCAATCTAATGGGAACCCCGTTAAATTCAATTTTCTACTTTTATTTATAATACTGTAAAATACAAATTGCTATAAATTGTGCATATATACAATTACACAGTTATATTGTAACAAACAATAATTGCATATTTTTCTTATTAATATATATATGATAAAGTATAATAGTTGAAAAAAAAGATAATAATAAATTCACATATTAAAATGAAAACTACAAGATTACATGTTAGGGAAATAAGGATATTAGTGAAAAAAAAGTCATAAACTTTCCTAATATAATATATATATATATTAAATCAAAGTATTCATCATACTTTATTAGCAATTTCTTCTGAATAAAATGTATTTAAAAGTTCGATACTATTATAAAGGTTCAGATAATGTCATAGAAATATTTTTTGCCAGTTACTGGAAGATTCTGCCGGTTTAAACCGGCCACCAGTTATATCCAATTACTGCTATTGACGAGGCAGAAAGCCAACCCTAATTCTGGGTATACTCAAACTCATTGGAATAAAACAAGGGTTAGCTCTTATATTAGGAATTTTATTGGCAGAATCAATCCTTTCCTGAAGGATTGTTTAAGAAAGTTCAATACATTGTGTGCTTTCATATATGAACTCAATGCTTGTAATAGCAGTAGTACAGAAATTATACATTTCTATTGGTTAAAATATGATTTCCTGTAGTGCTTTACAAGCTGGCCTTTGTACCAATTGGTTTTGTGCTTCCTCCAATTCCGTTACATGGTCCTTTACTGTGTGATGTTGCATAGACATGCCATTCAGCATTCAAGTGAAACTTTTTTTTTTTCTTTTCTTTTTTAATAACAGCATAAATTACCAAATTTCTTTCTATTTTTATAACGTGAACAATAAATTTTTTCCATGTTAGGAATGGTAGATTTTACAATATGTAGTACTTCTTTTTGAAAAGCATAAACTGCTATTGTAGTGTGACTCAAATAATCGCTTATTATACAAATGCTCTTTGTTTTTAAATCATTATTGTTATTCTTGTAATAAATTACAAAAGGATGTAAAGTAGTTTATTTATTAAATTAATCCAATGATAACTTTACATTTCATCTTGTACAATAAAATTAAAATTTTCAAGTATTAAACACATTCACTGCTTTTTTGTTTATACAAATTAATGTTTAATACTTGGGGATTTTTTAGTGCATATTATAAAAATAGAAAAAACTTTGTTAATTTATTAATTTATGCCATTATAAAAAAAAAAAAAAAAAAAGTTTAATTTAAAGTAGCGTGTGACGGAATCGGAGGAAGTGCAAAAAGAATTATTACAAAGGCCAGCTTGCAAAGAACGACAGGAAATCATATTTTAACTCCAATAGAAATGTATAATTTCTGCACTACTGTTATTACATGCATTGAGTTCATATATATAAGCACACAGTGTATTGAACTTTCTGAAATAATAATGCTTCAGGAAAGGTTTGATTCAGCCAATATAATTCCCAATACAAGAGCTAGTCATTGTTTTATTCCAATGAGTTTAAGTACACTCACACTCAGAATAAAATTATAGTCCAACCCAACAGTAAAAAGCATGAAGAAGTGTGCATAATAAATAAATAAATGAATTTAAAAAAAAAAAAAAAAAAAAAAAAAAAAAAGGTCACACGAATTTGACTATTATTGTCAATGATTTTTCATAATTATATCGTTTCAATTTTTATTAAAATCACACATCAACTGTGGAAGAAAATCATATTTATTGAAATTTTATTTTTTCCGACTGAGTGAAAATAATGCCTGGACCGGGAGTCGAACCCCGGATCTTTGACTTACAAGGTCATGGCTCTACCAATTGAGCTATTCAGGCTGACAACCCGGTCAGCATTACTCACTCGGACAACCTTTAGGCAGAAACATCTCTGGTCTATCATGTAGATAGCTCAACAGAAACCTGCGGCTTATTTCTGTTGAGCTATCTACATGATAGACCATAGATGTTTCTGCCTATAGGTTGTCTGAATGAGTAATGCTGACCGGGTTGTCGGCCTGGATAGCTCAATTAGTAGAGCCTTGACCTTGTAAGTCAAAGGTCCGGGGTTTGACTCCCGGTCCAGGCATTATTTTCACTCAGTCGGAAAAAAAAAATAATAATAATAAAATTTCTATATCTTTTCAGTTTATAGATTATAAGTATATAATGTACAAATGTGCAATGAGTTTTCATTCTTTATTTTTCTTCTTTAGAGTGTATATATAAACCAAATTTTTACAAATGTTTAATTATTGATAAATAAGTAGAAATTAAAAGTGAGCAATACTTTTTCTTTATTTTTTACAATCAATTTTCAATATTTATGGAATTGGAATAATGTTTAAATATTTATAAAATAGGAGAAAAATTTTTTGCTATTTAATTAAAATTTCATTAAAGTAATTTTGCATTATTATAAAGCTCACTTTAATATAAAAAAATTAGTCTGCAATTATTTAATCTCAATGTTTTATTTTCTACTTTCATGTGTGTTAATCAGCCAAATTACGCGAATTAAAACAATATTTTTTTATGTATCTTATATTTAATTTTTAATAATATAACTTCAATATATTTTAATTTCAATTATAAAATCTGATTACTTACATAAATAGCTGCAATGGTGTCGAGTACAGTGTTTCCGATATAATTTGTAGAGAAGTCCAAAACAGTCTTAACCTTTTCTCTTTTGGATTGACAAACTCCATAATGCACAAACCCACAGTAAAAACAGTTGGAGAACTTTAAATAGAATTTTAAAGAATAATAACTTTTATTTAAAAAATTAAATTTTACGTAAAAGAAAAGAAATTAAAAATATATTTTATGCTAAAAAAGAAAAAAAAAAAAAAAAGTAAAATCAGCTTTTTTTATTAAAAAAAAAAAAAAAAAAAAAAAATTACGACTCAAGAAATGCAATAAAACATTTGAAACTGGTTTTTAAAGTAGAAAAATTATAAATTGTTTCAAAATAAATATTAAAATCTGCAAGATATTTGTCAACAAGAGGTATTTCTTAAATCTAGTTCTCTCTCTTACATATATTTATAAGCATTAAAAGAAATTCTTAAAATGAAGTACAAAATTAAAATATTTTTTACAAGATATACTGGATCAGACCCATCACATTCAATACATAAATGCGAATGAAAATTTAAGATAATTTAATTTAGATTCTATAGGTTATCTAAATAATAATAATAATAATAAAATAGTACATTTACAATTTACAATATAATATACTCTTCATTTATACTTTATAAATAAAAGTAATTTTATATGTTTATTTTACATATTTATTTATCTATATTATTTTATTTTTATTTATTTATTTATTTATTTTGCTTTGAAATTAAATGACTTTTCTGTTTAAGGATTGCTATTTAACAAATTTGGTGAATTTCTTTCAAAACCTCTCTTGATAAAGTGCCAAATTATGTTCCAGACATTTAGCTGAATTAGAATGCTAAAACAGGGCCTCTACTAAGTATTTGATAATTAATTTTTATTAAGGATTTCTTAAAAAATTTCTGACCAGTGATGCTGTGGACATGCTAGAGTAGAGTCCATAAAATAGGCAGTGAGAAAAAAAAGGGAGGGGAGGGGGGACGCAAATAAGTTTTTAAATGTCCCAGAAAGTCTAACTCTAATTTTTAGTTACTTGTTCAGGGGTGATTGTGACTCAAAGTTAAAACCGCTGAAAATTAGAACCTCAAATTAGAAAAGACCCAAAATATCAAATAATGCTCAAACTATTTAGGCCAGAAGCCCTCAATCCTTTTACATTTCATTCACATATCACCTGGATAACAAATGAACAACCAATGAAAGCAAAAGATGACTTTATAGGAAATATGAAAATACAGAAGGGTTAAGAGTAAAAACCCTGAAATCAGGGGTAAACCCTGAACATTAACACCCATGCTTTTTGGAGATTTTAGGGATTTTGGTGACCAGTAGACAGCCTGTAAAAAGTAATTAAAATTATTATAATAAATAATTTAGCAATAATATAAATAATAAATTCAAATCAAATCATTTTGCAACTATCTCATATTTTAATTATATATTTATTATTACAGTGAAACTTGAATAATTCGAACTTGTTTAAATCGAAATTCTGGATAATTCGAATTTTTTACTCGGTCCCTTGAATTTTGTATTAAAATAATGTTAAAAAATCATGAATAATTCGAATTCTATTTTGGATAATTCGAATTTTTCATACGATTACCTTTAAAATATTACAGTAAAATTTGTTCCCGAGATTTTCCTCAGCTAAATTGAATCTTTTTTTTTTTTTTTTTACATTCTTTTAAAAGAAGGATAAGGAAATTTAAAAGAAGCCCCTACCTAGTACATCAGAAGACATGGTCTATATACATGAACTTCGAGATTTTTTTTTAATTGAAAGTCATGTCTAATGTAAAAGATTCAATTTTTGTATCAATTGATAGGTTGAAGATCATATGCTATGACACAAAGATTGTACTTAAAGAAGCAATAACAAATATCTGACTATTTTTGAAAAAGAGTTGAATAACTAAGCTCGCAGAATTCTTAGGTATAAATTTTATGTGTTAATTTAATAAAATTAAACATAATTTATATGTCTCATTAATATATTAAAACCAATGTAACATTTAAAATGAGATAAAAGATACAAAAATTTAAAACTTTAAAAATACATTTTAATTAAAAACCATTAAAACATAAGAGAAGACAGACGTTTCGGCTAGAACACTAGCCCTCCTCAGTGTCAAACATACAAGCACAACATTTACAAAAATTCTAAATACATCATAGCAAGATTAAATATTCAGGAGGAATAGCTTTAGCCTCGTTCAAGGCAGAATGTTGCATTTTAGTAAAAGCGCCCTCTAGGAAAATACGGGATTCATAAGTATTTATATTAGAAGGTAAAATTTTAAAGTTTTCAAAATCTGGAATATGATCACTATTGAGAGAATGGATTACGAGTTTAGATCTTAAATCTCCTATTTTATATGAGCGTTTATGTTCCTTTAGTCTAATTTCACCTGTTCTGCCAGTTTCACCGATATATGTAGAATCACAATTTTTACAAGGAATACTATACCCACACAGCACATACGTCCAAATTTTGTTCATTTCTCGTCTCGTACGTTGAAAACACGTCCCTCCAGAGAACTGACATCCCATTTTTGTCACATGCTCACATAAATTCAACCATCATGTTGAAAGTATGTGTCGTGAGTAACCAAATTTGGACATACATTATTAGAAAAATATCTTGGAAGTAATGTGTTCCACAATTGAGCGAATTCATCCCCAATGAAGTGTCCTTTTACGTTGAATTCAACAAGCATGCAGCGTACTTTTTACTAAAACGGAACGAGCAACTGGGCATGCGCATTCAACCAACCATTCCACTTTTCCTCTCGTCCATCGCTTCGCTCGCCGCCATGTTATTTTTGTAAAATGTGAAAGAATTGCGCTGTTTAATTAATATTGTGATTGTCACATTACCGTAGATTTGACGAACCATTCTAGCATGCCTTTATTTTAAGCAGAAATGAAATTATATTACAAGTAAACATTATACTGTAAACTTAATCAGAGTTTCCATTGCATTTTACCCATTCGAAATCGTCACATTTGACAAACATCTGAGATGTGCATTTCATCCTAATTATGTGTTTCTGAAGTGAAAACAATTTTACATTATCGTTCTGTACAGAATACGATTTGATAATAATTATCATGTAAGTATATAAAATCATTTAATTTTATTTTCATTTCTGATATTTGACTTTAGTGTAATAATGCATATTATCCCTGAAAAGGTTTATTATTTGTAAAATTTAATTTCATGGGTGGTTTTAGTTTTTGCTTGTTGTGTAATAATTTCTTATCCGTTGATTTATAGTTCCATAAATATTATTACATGGCCAAATGGACCTTTCTTTTATTTTAAGCAGAAATGAAAATATCGGTACGGTACAAGTATTTTATTGTAAACTTAATCGGTATTTCCATTGTATTTTAACCATTCAAGCATGCCTTGATCAGTTGTTTACCTTTAATAAACAATCCAAAAATGTGTTCATAAAAGCTTAAATTTATTTTAAAACTGTTGTAATTTTATTTAACTCTCTCAAATTATTAAAAAAAATAAGATTGATTTCATTAATGAAAGGTGTTATTTAAGTATGAGAAATTCATGAATGTGATTCCGAAGTTAACTTATATGAATAACAACTGTAAAATTTTCTAACGAACAACGAACCATAGAAAATGAGAATAAACAAAGATTTCTCATGAGCTGCTTGTACTGGTTTGGATTCTCTTATCTAGAATATATGTATACTCTTTAACTTGTTTTTCACGAGTAATTTTTTTCCTAAATATTGTAAATATTATATATTTATATATATTAAATTTTATATATGTGCAATTTACAATTAGAAGCCAAACCATTAATTTCTCTTTCTCTTATCTACAATATGCATACGTTTTAATTTATTAAATTTAGTTATGTTTTTCTCAAGAGTAATTTTTTCCTAAATGTTGTAAAAATAAAATATTTGTATATATTAAAAATATATGTGCAATTTACAATTAGAAGAGAAGCCAAACCATTAATTTCTCATTCTCTCACTTTTTATTTAATGATTTTAAATTGATATTTTTAGTCTTCTGCTATTTATGTGTTAATACCAATAGCAGAAACAGTGCAGCTAACACTGCAGTTTAATTTAATAATCTATAAATGAGATACGCTTAGCAATTTTTCTCCTGAATGTTGTAAATATCATATATTTATATATATTAAATATCATATATATGTGCAATTTACAATTAAAAGAGAAGCCAAACCATTAATTTCTCTTTCTCTCACTTTTTATTTAATGATTTTAAATTGGTATTTTTAGTCTTCTGCTATTTATGTGTTAATACCAATAGCAAAAACAGTGCAGCTAACACTGCAGATTAATTTAACAATCTATAAATGAGATACACTTAATAATAATAATAAATCAATGTCGTAGCTAAAGAGTTATACTTTCTCCTTTGTACAAGCAAATTTTGCACATTTTATGAATTATATTATTTCTTTTTATTATACCAGACCTGATCCCAGATTCTGTGATTGCAGAATTTTGTTTTATTGTAGATATATATAAAAAATTCTTCCTGTGCACATGTGTATACGCATATTTATATAAAGTCTAAAATTACAGTTAACATTACATAAACTATGAAAATTGTAACTTCGTGTTGATGGTATTTTTTGATTAGGCATAATTTTTGTTTTTAAAAATTTGATTTCTCTTGGAGGTAATTATTAAATGTAAAATATTACTCATGCTATGTTTTTTTTTCCCTCTAAAGTTGGAATATAAACTTTGAAATGTTTTTTTTTTTCTTCCTGTACTATGCAGTATTTATAAGCTATTTTTTTTTTTTTTTTTTAATTTTGGCCTTTTGTATTTTTCTTCCCAGATTATTTATTTAAGAAGTTTATGAAGAATATGTAAGGAATCTAGATTTGGCCTGCAGTTTCCTAGCAACCCTTCAGTTTTAAAAGCTTGCAAATTAATTAAGTAAGATGCTTACTTTCTGCATAATTATAACACTACTATTCTTTTTTAATTCACGATTCTCAATGTTTCTTGAAAGTGGCATTTTGGGCTCTCTTTATATTGGTGGCTAATAACAATACATTATAAATGACATTTATTTCTTTTATTGATGAATTTCAACAGTCAATGAGATAATGAGCTTTTTACTATAACAGATAGTTTTTAGCCATTCACGTAGAGATAGATCAAAATGCTTTATTTATTTAAATGTTATTTTACAACTATGTATATAAGCTTTTAAATTATATTAATAATGTTTCTGTAATTTAGTATACTGGTTATACAACTATATTGATTTATACAACAGATTCTTTTTTTACGTATGTTTAAAATTATTTTAGACATATTTATCAATGTACATGTATGTAGTGTGCACCTATACATATTCATTCATGTTCATAAAAAAATCATGTATGTATTTTGCTTAAAATCAAAACAATCTTTCAAGCTATTTCAAAATTTTGTAGTAAGCATGACTAATAATCAAGATTACTAAGTATTGTACTAAATGCTAATAAATTAAATTGTATTGTATACACTTGTGATTTAAGTTATACAGTTATATAAAACGTTACTTATTTTTAACTGTTAACTTCAATACTTAACTTTAAATCAAAGAAAAGTTCAAATTAAAGCCAACTATTTTATCTTTATTTCGTAGTAAAAATAAACTGTAATAACAATAAATGGTTTTATTTATTAAGGATATAATAAAAAAACTAAATGTTTAAATTAAAATACAAATAAAACTGAAATATTTTTAATTGGTAATTGCAATACTTAACTATGAATCAAAGAAAAGTTCATATCAAAAACATAGTATTTTACCTTTATTTCACAGTAAAAAAGAAACTGTAATAATAATAAATGGTTTTATTTATTAAGGATATAATAAAAATGTATGGTTGAAATAAAATATATAATAAAATTAGGACAGTAATGCTATGTACATTATGCTTTTAAATGTTATAAAGCGTTTTGCCAAGAAGTTTGGATGAAATTTCAAAACAAATAAAAATAGTAAATTAAATATGCTTATTTAAATATATATATATATATATATATAATTAAAATCAGGTTTATGTTAAAAATGATATAATTTGTAGTCCAAATTAATCAATATAGAACAAAAAATGTCCTGATCCGTAATTCCCCCGGGGTCAGGGTGTGATCGATACTTACCCGGTTGCTGGGGTAATTACTGATCAATGAATTTTTTCAATTAATCAAACTTTTGAAACATTTTAATCAAACTCTATATTTTATTGAATTGACACATGGTAAAGCTTTAACCATGCTGAATTTGGTTAACATCAATTGTGATATTTTTAGAGTTATTTAGATGTTTTTATTTTTTTGATCGGGAATTACCCTCGTCCACCCTAAAATCTTATCCATGCTATGGAACTGATAAAATAATTTTGAAAAAGGGTAATTTATTAGGGAAAATGACATCATAATCTGAAACAATGTATTAAGAGGAAACTTTTACTCATACTTCCCAAAGAAAATAGAATAAAGAGTTAAGAAAAATAAAAGTAGGATATCTTAAAAAACTTATATTTAGGCTAAACTAATATAATTTGAATCAAGAAAATTTTTTCACGCTATACCCATTAACAAAATTCACATTTTCATTTTCATCTTATTACTTTCATTTATTCTTTTAACTTTTCTATATTGAGTCGGGACAATTCATTAAACAAGCAGTGACAGCTGACTTGAACTGTATGTAACTGATTATATGTAATTAAATGGGTATGGAGTTTTTAAAAAAAATTTGGAGGCTTCAGCAGGGACCGTTTTATTCCTGTGGAGCACTGTGGCACTCATGTTTAATGGACCCCTCCTTCTCAAATTTTAATATTTATATTCTATTAATCTATACAGAGAAAATATTTTAAAGGTAAATATTTTTTTCTGCACATGATTATACAGTTTACGAAAGGATTAAACACTGATTATCTATATTTAAATAATTGATAACATACTATCATTTTACGGCAAAGTATCTATTGTTCGAAAAAATACAAACAACGTTCAATCTTCCATAGTGCACACAATGGAAATATTCTCAATTAGTAAAAAAAATTGTATTTTATGTTATAGGATAAAAAATCAATAAACAAAAAAGTGTAACTTATGATGAAGTGTAACTTACAACTATTTTAATTATAATTAATATGATAGTTAATGTAAGATTTATTGTTCTGATTTTGTTTATTGTGTGTACATGTATGCAATCAGATTTAACATTATTTTTATTATTGAATAAAAAGTTCAGCCTTTTTTTCTGTAAGCTTGTACCATGTCTGAAATTTGAAAATTTTATGGATTTTAGTTTTTTTTTTTACTTTTTTTTAGTATAGACAAATAGTTTTTTTATTCGTTTTATTTTTATTCTTTGAAATTACTTTTTATTTAAGCACAAAAACTTTTTTATAAATTTCATTGTTTACTTTGGTTGTAACTTTATTTATAATTTTAGTAATACATATTAGGGTATTTATTTGCATTGTATAATTTTATATTGCTACTATTCAGAAGTTCTTAAAACATTGTTTTTATCATATTAACTAGTATGCTGTGGCCATCACAGGTCTTTCTTCTATATAATCCTGTACATATTTACACAATATAAATTATTTGTTAAATTATAATTTATTAAAATTATTTTGCATGATGGATGCAGACGATTTTTATCTGAAAGTAGTTTAATATTAAATGCCAAAAGAAAATCAGTTTTGTTCAGACATGAGAAGAAATGAATTTTCTTCCCATTATTTCATTTATTTATTTTTTCATTAAAAATGGAAAAAATCAATAACTTAGTATAAATTATCACTGATCTATTGTTCGATCATTCATTTAAAAGGTGTTGACGAGTTCTTTCGAAGATACCCATATTGAAAATTAACGAAAGGGGGATGGAGCAGAGCAATGTTCCTACATGCACTTACCTTTTTCCCCTAGCTTACTACTACTGTTAGCAATAATTCATCCAAATTTTACAATCATGCTTAAAATAATTCTCATCATGTTCATTTATACAAAATTTCGTCTTGTATTGCCATGTTAAAAATTTAGAAAGAATAGAATAACAGCACGGCCTGTTGAGTGTTTAATCCCCAAATCTAATCATTACCAGTTTAGGTAAGGCTCCAACTAAATACCAAGTTTTGTTCAATGGTTTTGAGATACAGTACCTACAAAGTTTGTAACACACACGCAGACAGACATTTTCTAAAAGCAGTCAAATTGTGATCAGGAAATCTCAAAACATGTAAATACGTCAAAAACTGTTTAAAAATTTTCACAAAACCAATATTTCCTTCTTACATAGAAGACAGTAAAAATAAGATTTTTTTTGCTAAGTTTTTTATGGCAAAAATGAAAGAAAAAATCGATAATGTTGTTTTAAATTAACGCAGATCAGTGGTTCAGCCATTTGTTATTTATTTTTTTCTTTTTCGTATGTATATAAAGAGAAAGTATTGCATTAGTAAAAAGTTTCAAACTCCAGTTTTGATGGATTTACACGTTTCAGGATATTCTGACTTCTGATCACGATTGAACTGATTTTAGAAAGTGTCTGTCTGTCAGTCTTTCTCTCTGTGTGTGTGTGTGTGTGTATCACTAATGTAGTAGACACTGCATCTCATTAACCAATTAACAAAGTTTAACCAAACTTGGAATTTTGTTGAAACCTGACATAAACTGATGCAGATTTGATTTGGCGATCAATTGTTCAACAGGTCGGGCTGTAAATTTTTAACGTGAACAAAACAAAATTTCATATAACTCTAAACAATGTAATTATAAAATTAATTGTTAATTAATAATTGTTAATCAATGATTGTAAAATTAATATAAATAATTGATAATAGTAGTAATAAATTAGGGGGGGGGATGTGCATCTGAGAACTTCGTTTCCTGTAGTGATGTAACTCTGTTAGATAAAAATCGTCTACATTTATATGGAAAATAATTTAATAAACTTCTATTTTATGATTTTGGTGTATAATTAAAATTATACAGAAGAAAGTCTTGTGGTGGCAATATCACACTAAAGGTATTGATAAGCTCTTTTGAAAGATACCCATGGTGAAAACTTGTCCCCTCTGGGCAATAAATGTAAAGGAAAATATATTCCATAGTCTGCAGAACTGCTTTTCTTTTTCTGTTTTTTAGTAGCTTTTAATATAATTTATATATATTTTTCCATACATTTGGACAGTGATCATTGTATTATGTGATCTGTATAAATCATGTTAAAAAAAATCACCTAGGAAGATCTATAAATAAAGCTTATAAAATAAAATTTGATTCGTAGAGTTTAGAGTGCTATTCAGTCAAATGTGATATCATTGACAGTTTATTATCTACAATTTGACAGTAAAAATATAAAAAATAATTATAATAGAACTAACCTTTAATAGCTATTTGTTTTTAGCATCATGAAGTATATATATTAACATTTATCAATAATTGTTTCAAAATTTTTAAGTTATAATGATGTTCTATTATTATTATTATTATTATTCACGTTTAATTTTAATATGTTTGTCAACTAATTTAAAACTAATATAAGGTTATTATTATCATGTTTCAATTAATTAAAAAATGATGAAAAATTTGAAAAATCGGGCTTTAAAATGCACTAGGATGATGTCTCAGTAAGCATCTTCGTGTTGAATCACATGACTGTCTTTATGACCATTTTAGTGCTATGCTGTCTGGAGACACGTCCAGACACTGTCTTTTTTATATATGAAGATTTACTCGTATTATTGAAAAATCTAGTACTTATTGTAGATGAGAAAATTCAAAACTGATTGGTTTCAATTAAATAATCATACAAAATTGTTTCTTATAAATACCATAACTTGCATATTGTTATTGAGTATAATTTTTGGTTTATGGGAGGACATAACTGTCAGTTTTTATTTATTTATTTATTTTTCCTTTTGAAATGTTTATTTTCTCTCTCTGCAGGTGCTGCGAGAACTTGTCTATTACAGAGAAAAACATTAGATGTTGAATTAAAATAGTAATGTTCAATTAGCTTCGCTATGCAAATAAAGAAATTTTATGTAATTTTTAAAATAAAAATGCATAAATACATATTGTTTCTTTTGATTCTTTTTGAAATTTGAATCTCAAACCAATACAGGTAGGTTGGAAGTCAGTCCTTCATGGTATCTTGCCGAACAGTCTACAATTTGTAGTAGTTAAAACAAATTCAGAATATGGAACAAAGCACAAGTTTGATTAATATGTTTAATCAAATAGAAAATACGTATGTATATATATAAAAAAAAAAACATATGTTAAAAAAAAAAAAAAAAAAAGTTAAGCAAATCACTTTTGATAAAAATATGTGTGTTTTTAAGCTACGTAAGTACTTTCTAATTTTTTCTTTTGTTTTTATATTTTATCTAAAAATTGCACTGAGTTTAATTTTGTTTCTAATTTTGACATTCACTGAGACTTGATTCTTGGCTTTTTCTTTTTAGCTGCATTTCATTGATACAACCTGTCGTCCGAAAAAGTGGGATCATATTAATTATAGTTTAGTGATTACCTCTACAGTTTTACATCACAACCATCATTATGCATCACGATGTGAAAACATGGAGGTAATCAGGAATTTAACTGCCTGTAATTAATGTGATCCAACTTTGTTGAATGCCAGGTGGTATGAAATGCTACTAAAAAAAAAGTCAAGAGTCAAGTTCCTTGAACGTCAAAAGGGGATGCAACTTACTTGGAACAATGAGAATGAATATGTTCATAAAGATAAAATTTATATGGTGGTATTTAAAATATTTGAAAATTGTATATACAGTACACTTATTATGCTGCTATTGCACAAAAACTTTTTGCACAACATTTGAACCGGTTTTTGCTCTAATTTCTGGAGACTGAAAAAAATTTTTGGTTCAGAAAGTTCTCCAAAATACTTCAGATCTCAGTGGATGGTGTCACATTCAGTCTATGCCTAGAACCGGTTTGTAGCTGCATCTATAATGAACCAGTTCTGGTCCTAGACTGAAAGTGGTGCCATTTACTCAGATAAAAAAAGGAGAGTGACAAAAAATCAGTTTCAACTGTCAACATCACCTAAAACATGTGCTGAGGAAGTTCTGGATGCAAAGAATGATATACATATAAGCTCTGAATAAAGCTATTAAGTTTTATCTTTAATTACAGTATAAAAGTTTCATGTTTTTTAGTAATAGTAAAATGTGGAATTGATTCATTTTTCTAATTTGGATTCTGTGTCTCCATTTGACATATTTGTGATCCATGTTAGTTAAATGTAAATTGGAAGAATGTAATGTTTTTATTATAAGCTTTTAAGACAAAGTTGTAGCAATTCAAAAATCATGAGAAAGGCTCAAAAAATGTTTAAAAAATTGCTTAAAATTATTTACAAGGAATTAGGTGAATAATAATTAATGTTCATTAGTTGTTAATTAAAGAAAACACTGTTATTTATTGACATAAATTTTACTATTAAAGATGTGATTCTTTAGATTAGGTTAATGCCCAGTGGGTGATCCATGTATGCTAAATTAATTTTATATTCAAAAATCTGGAGTAACTCTGTTTGACTTTCTGATAAATTAAAGTAAAAGAAGTTGTTAAATGAAGAGAAGAGTAAATTATAATAGGGCATTTGAATAATTTTCTCCATATAGTGTGTTCTTTAACATTATTGCACTTTAAAGAATTAGCCTGTAGATCATAATGTTAAAGAATTTCGCATTGTGTCACTATAAAATAACTAAGCTCTAGATACTCCAGAATCAATAGGTCTTGTGTTACGGTGACCTATAGCATATATACCAACATTCAGGTAAATTCATCAATGCATTCAGATGCTATCATGTTCACTCACACATATATACTACACACACATGCATATAGTACCGTGAAAATAGCAAAAATGAACTCTGAGACCTCAAAGCCTATCGAAATACCAAAATCTCAAAGTAAAATTTTTGTCATGATTACAATATTTTCTTTACATATATATGTTTGTAGAGTATAAGTAATATTGCTATTGCTAGGGGATAAGGCTGATTATCTATTTTATGAATTTAAAACTGCAGGGATACTTTTTTATATTTGTGTGTTGGGGGGGGGATTTACTCCCCAACAGACAGAATTTTCTGTAATGATTTGCAGACTGCAGTATAGAACTGCTAAACTAACTTTTAAATCACATGTAGCTATTAGCACTTAATAAATTAAGTAATATCTGCATATAAAAGGAAAACGAAGAATGTACAAAAGAACAGTAATCTAGAGACATGATGTAAATTGTATTACTTTTCTTATCTGTATACATGGTAGAGAAAGTATTGTTTTTGGATCAAATAGCTGAAATTGAGTTTTTGTTAAATTTAAATGTTTTGAGGTCCCCTGAATCTGAAAATCATGTTTTTAGCAGTTAGTCTGTATATCTGTCTGTTATCAACATATCTCTAGAACAAATAGTAGCAGAAAGTCGAAACTGTAATGTACAAAATGCGCATCATATAGACGCTACACTAAACTTTTCTTTGAGATCAAGCAAGTAGTTCATGTACAAGGGCATCCAAGAGAATTCAAACATATTATCCTTGGAAAAATTTCGAGTAAGTACAGTGTAACAGCATTAAGCTGACAAAAACAATTTTTTTTTTTTTTTTTTAATGCATAAAAACATGTTTTGTGTATATTGTGATATGGAAATCATTCATCTGTTGTGTACAGGGCTACCCAAAATATTTGGATATTTGGGGCTATACTTATATTGACCAAACGTCCCCATTTTCTGGGGACAAATGGGTACTTCCTTTTTTTTTTGAAGGCATTTTTCTAAGTTTTAAATAATTGTAGAAAGTAAATTATTAATCAGTAATACTTTATTTTTAGTCCTTATTTATTAGGAATGAAAAAATACACCCATAATTGGATAATTGTAGCAATTTTTAACGCTTCTCTATTATAAAGATATTTTGATCTGGTCAGCCTAGCTATATTTGAAAATTGCTGGAATAGTAATTCATTTTTTGTTAGGTGTTTTTTGTTTGGGACTAAATTTAAGTACACAATATTATTTATAGACAATATGACAACAGAGCTACCAAAAATTGAGCTAAATGTTCTTTTATATTCAATGTAATTGATGGAAGTGCTTCGATGCACGTTACTGTGTCGACAAACACTGCTCAGAAAGAAAAATTAGTGTTTCAAATTCATACTGTAAAAAAAGTAATTTTTAAAATTTAACTTTGTTTTTTCTTGTATAATATCATGTTTTGAGGTAACCTGATTACAAAAGTCCAATTTTTAGTGATCAATCTGTATGTATTTATTTATATTACCATATCTTAAAAAATCTGGTGTGTCACACACATCATTTTCTCTTACCCTGCATTTCAATATTATAATGATTGATTGCATATTAAATTTTAAGTTCAATAGCATAAGATAATAAAATTCAATATACTTTTAAAACATTCTAAAATAGTTTTAAAAACAATTTTATTTGATATACAGTTCTGTGCATAGAATTATTACAAAAAAAAAACCAGGCTATTATTAATTTACCTTCAAACTTGCCAGTATTTATAAAATTTTTGCCGGTAACCTAATATGAAATTCAAAGTGCTAAATTTGAATTTCCTGCAGTTATTTACTATTAAGTTATGCGATAACAGATACACATACAGACCAACTGCTAAAAATTGGACTTTCATAATCAGGCCACTTCAAAACATGATATAATACAAAAAACAAAGTTGAAAATAAAACTTCAAAAATTACTTTATTTACAGTATGCATATGAAACATTAATTGTGCAGTGTTCGGCACCATAGTAAAATATACAAACCACTTCTGTTAATTAGATTCAATAGAAAAGAACATTTTGCTTAATTCTGAGTATCCCTGTGTATTGTCTATAATCAATATGCACTATTAAGAATACTTTGTATTAAAAATTAGTCTTCTTTGAAAAGCATTTAACGCAAAAGGAATTATGATTCCTCCAAGTATAGCCCCATCCAAATACTTTAATTGGCCTTGTAAATGAATGATGAATAATTTTCATACCACAATCTACACAAAACATGCTTTTAAGAATTAAATATATATATATATATATTCCATTTTGGTTAAGTCAGCCTGTAGATGTTACACTGTATTTGCCATATATTTCCCCTTAGACAATGTATTTGAATTCACTTGGATGTTCCTGTACACAAACCATTTGCTTAATCTCAACGAAAAGTTTACTGTAACATTCCTATATGATACGCATTTAGAATACTAAGTTTGAACTTTCTGCTATTATTTGTTCTTGAGATATGCTGATAACAGATACACACTCAGACTAACCGCTAAAAACATGGTTTTTGGATTCAGGGGACCTCAAAATGTATAAATATGATAAAAACACACTTTCAAAAATTTGACTGATAAACAATACGTTACCTATATACCCCTTTAGAAATATATACATAATGTTAAAAAGCATTATCATTAGCTCTGAGACAGTTAGCTAAAAATATTTAAAAAATGCATTGTCAACATGTTCTGAGCTTTTCTGAAAGTTTCAAATGCCTAACTAGTCAAGAAGTCAGTCGATTGCAAGATTTGTACTTGTAACGCTGCCAAAGGCAGCAGGGACCTGAAACTGTTCTCTAAAAGTATTTAAAAAAAGCATTTTCACCATGTTCTGAACTATTCTGAAAGTTTAAAATGTCTAGCTGGTTGTAAAGTTAGTTAAATAAATTTTCTGTTGAATCATATAAACACTGCTGAAGGCAGCAGGTATCCAAAACAGTTGGCTGAAAATAATAAAAAAAATGCATTTTGAATGTGTTCTGGGCTTTTCCGAAAGTTTCAAACGTTTAGCCAGTCAGGAAGTCAGTTAAAAATCATTTGCAAGATCTGTACTGGTAACGCTGTTGAAGGCATCAGGGATCCGAAACAATTGGCTAAAAGTATTAAAAAAATGCATTTTCACCATGTTCTGAACTATTCTGGAAATTTCAAATGTCTAGCTAGTCGAGAAGTTAGTTAAATAAATTTTCCGTTGAAACCGTATAAACGCTGACAAAGGCAGCAGGGACCCGAAACAGTTCTCTAAAAGTATTTTTAAAATGCATTTTCACCGTGTTCTGAACTATTCTGAAAGTTTTAAATGTCTAGCTGGTTGAAAAGTTAGTTAAATAAATTTTCTGTAGAATCATATAAATGCTGCTGAAAGCAGCAGGTATCCGAAACAGTTGGCTTGTTGGCTAAAAATAATTTTAAAAAATGCATTTTCAACAGGTTCTGGGCTTTTCTGAAAGCTTCAAATGTCTAGCTAGTCGGGAAGTCAGTTAAAAATCATTGCAAAATGTGTACTGGTAACGCTGCTGAAGGCACCACGGATCCGAAACAATTGGCTAAAAGTATTTTAAAAATGCATTTTCGCACTGTTCTGAACTATTCTGAAAGTTTCAAATGTCTAGCTAGTCGAGAAGTTAAATAAATTTTCTGTTGGAACCATACAAATGCTGCCGAGGGCACCAGTGGCCCTCAACTATTTGCTAAAAATATTTAAAAAATGCATTTTCACTGTGTTCTGAGCTATCCTGAAAGTTTCAAATGTCTAACTAGTGAGGAAGTTAGTTAAAAATTGATTGCAAGATTTGTACAGGTAACGCTGCCTAAGGCAGCAGGTATCTTAAGCAGTTGGCTAAAAGTATTTTAAAAAAATGCATTTTCACTGTGTTCTGAACTATTCTGAAAGTTTCAAATGTCTAGCTAGCTGGGTAGTTAAATAAATTTTCTGTTGAATCATATAAAAGCTGCTGAAGGCAACATGTATCCGAAACAGTTGGCTAAAAATATTTAAAAAATGCATTGTCAACGTGTTCTGAGCATTTCTGAAAATTTCAAATGTCTAGCTAGTCAGGAAGTCAGTTAAAATTCGATTGCAATATTTGTCCAAACAATTTTTGAGTTAAAGTTTTTTGTTACTTTATGGCCAAAAGCTTTGTATTTTTGGTCATTATGAACCTAATTTTCTTAAATATCTCCAAAACGGAAAATTATACAAAGTCCAAAAAGGGAGGTGCACAACTGGATGTTATAACAAACCTATGTACCAATTCGCAACTTTCTACGTCCAATCGTTTTTGAGTTATGTGACACACACACACATGCGTACGACGTCACGAAAAATCGTGTAAAGTCGCTTATATCGCTAAAACGAGAGCTCGTGTTAAGACGACACTTGCAGGTGTACAACTAGACATCATGACAGTCACACATATAAATTGGCAACATTCAGCAACCATTCGTTTTCGAGCAATGTGAAATACAAAATCCATTTCGCAAATCGGGATTACTATAATTCCTTATACTTTGTACTTTGAGTACAAAGTATAATTCCTTATACTTTGTTGGAAGTAAAAAATGGTGCAGAATTTTATGAAACCAACTAGAAATTTTCAAGGAATTTGAAGAAATAATAATTGTTGCCTGTACAAAAAAACAAAAACAAAAAAAAACAGTATTTTGCAATGAGCAAAATTATGTCTCATATTCTAATAAGATGATATACAAAGTTTTATCTGAAAAACTTCCAGGTGTGATCTGAAAAAAAAAAAAAAAAAACTATCTTGCCAAATTTTCTGCCTGGGTAATGAATTCCATTAAAATCTACCAAAATTGGATATGGAATATACATTTGGATTTCATCCAAGTTTTATAGAAGTTACATACAATCAGCATAACTGATGCATTTTTCTTTTTTTTTTCTTTCTCTTTTAAGCATTTTAATGCACTTATTTTAAACAGGGAAGCCAAAAGCATTGGCCATGCTTTTTATTATGCAAATATTAATTTTAGACAAAAATATACAGGTATTGATTTTAAGCATATATTTTTAAACCCTGATATTGAAAATCAATATCACACTTATGTTTAAAATTAATCTCTGCATTATAAAAAACAAGGTCAATGCTTTTGGTTCCCCTGTTTAAAATAAGTGCATTAAAATTCTTAAAAGGAAAGGAAAAAGAAAAGAAAAATGCATCAGCTATGTTGATTTTACGTAATTTCTATAAAACCTGGATGAAATCTAGATGTATATTACATATTCAATTTTGGTTGATTTTACATGATTTAGATGAGATCTGGATGTATATTTTACATCCAAATCTAGTTGATATTACATGAAATGGCTGAAAACACAATGTTTCATTTACATCCAAATTTGGTTGATTTTACATGAATTGGACAAACTCTGAATGTCTTACATAACAAGTTGGTTGATATTACGTACCAACTAAGTCTCATTTGGGGCCATGTTACAACTTTGCTTGTGACATTTCAACCAAAAATCAACCAAAGCAGATAGCAAATTTCAACGTAATGGGACGTGATATTTGATCGCGATTACGTAATATCAACCTAATCGGGATGAAGTGTGTTGTGTGGGTAGATTACACCAAGACGTTTAAGAGGGGGGACAGCGGGTTTAAAGTTTGAGAAAAAGTTACTAATACGGAGTCCCCCCTCTTAAACGTCTTGGTGTAATCTATAGTATTCCTTGTAAAAATTGTGATTCTACATATATCGGTGAAACTGGCAGAACAGGTGAAATTAGACTAAAGGAACATAAACGCTCATATAAAATAGGAGATTTAAGATCTAAACTCGTAATCCATTCTCTCAATAGTGATCATATTCCAGATTTTGAAAACTTTAAAATTTTAGCTTCTAATATAAATATTTATGAATCCCGTATTTTTCTAGAGGGCGCTTTTACTAAAATGCAACATTCTGCCTTGAACGAGGCTAAAGCTATTCCTCCTGAATATTTAATCTTGCTATGATGTATTTAGAATTTTTGTAAATGTTGTGCTTGTATGTTTGACACTGAGGAGGGCTAGTGTTCTAGCCGAAACGTCTGTCTTATGTTTTAATGTTTTTTAATTAAAATGTATTTTTAAAGTTTTAAATTTTTGTATCTTTTATCTCATTTTAAATGTTAATTGGTTTTATGTGTTAAATCTTTGATCGTAGGGTTTTATTTTTTTTTTAAATTTATCTCTTCTTTTTGACAAAATAGTATACGTAATTCGAATTTTTGGATAGATACTTCGAATTTTTCTCTGGTCCCTTCAATTTCGAATTATCCAAGTTCTACTGTATTTAATTTATTTAATATTTTGATGCCAACTGTGCAAATGATTTGGTCTTCAACTTCATATTATACATTGTCATTAAGTCTCACCATGTTGCATGAACCAATGAACATAATACATACCAAATAGTATGGTGATCATCAAACTAACAGTAAATATTGATTTAATATTTAGAAACAAAAACATTTATAGATTTTGATTTGGAAACTTGTTTTAAACTGTAATTTATTCAGCAACTTCTTTTCCATTTTAAAATAAAAATCAGTTGTAACTAAAATAACAACATAAAATAAAACATGTTTGGTTATTATACTTACAGAAGACAATATGAATTCTCGATTTTTTTTTCCTGTAATGTTCTGATAGTTGATGTTAACTGCTGCAATAACTCTGTATTTAAACTATTAACTGGAGGTCTTTGCATGATAACTGTAGCAGTTTCTAGATAATACAGATTAAAAAACTTTAAATGTATATATATATATATATGTATATATATATATATATATATATATATATGAAATCTGAATGTGTTTTTATTACACTGGTAGGTACATGGCATTTTTTATTTTGTGGCCCATAGTATAGTATTTTTTTTTTTAGCAACTTCACAGTATTAGTAGCTTTATATAATCATTCTATTTTAAAGTGGCCCAAGGGACTGCTAAAAAAAAAAAAAAAAAAAAAAAAAGTACACTATATTATATTGTTTTTGATAGCTGATGATTTTTTCACTGCCGTTAATGGGAATTTTAAAATTGAGACAATCCTAGAATACAGTATTTAAAATTTATGTAAAATTTATTCTAATATTCAATTTACCATTGCAACTGAAAATAACAAACATAACTAAAAAGTTCTGTTTGTTATTTTCGTCTAAAAAGATGTAACTGTAATCAGAGCCGGAGCACAACACAGCGAAATAATAAAATGTTGCATGTAAATCTCTTTATAAATATAATTTTTCGGTCTGCTTTTTCATCTGCTAAAAATTGTGATAGGTTAATAAATAAGCATTTTTGTTGTTGTTGTTGGGGGGGGGGGGGAGAAGTCTAACTCTTCTAATGGGGCATGAAAAATTTAAAGTATCATGGACACAAAATTTTTTTAGTCAAACCTGGCTCCAATTAAGACTTTAGCAAGAACATTTAAAATTTACCAATGTTATATTTAAATCAAAATAATCCACAATATTTTATTATTTAATACTATTAATATTTCAGATAATGTGATAAAATGGGTTTTTGCCAGTACCAACAGTTATAACCACTTTTAGGGCAAAAAATATTTTTCGCCAACAGAAAACCAACCCTACGCCAAAGTGTATTTAATGCATGACAGAAGCATGCATTACATGTAGTACTTTAATAGAATAGTAAATTGGCAAAGATTTTTTTTTAAATCTCTTTTTGGTTTATGGGGGTCTGAAAATGTCCTTTTTTCTGACATTTCAGGGTTAAATACCACACAATTACGATTACATTTTCTCAATAGTACGATTCCAGATATTAATTTGTGCAGGGATGAGATTAGCAAAAATACAAAAAAGCTAAACTGTACGCAAAGGCAACACATTGAAATGAAATACTAGAATTTTTATGACAAAATCTATTCTGTTAGAGTAATAAATATTTATTTTAATCTTTAATGTATAAAAAAAGAACAAATGCACATCAGAAACATAAAAAAAAAAAAAAAAAAAAAAAAAGCTGAAAAGCTAAATGTACAAAAAAGCTGAAAAATCTCATCCCTATTTCTGTAATATTTTATTTTGTAGTTTTGTTCCCTAGAAGAGTTATTCACTATTGAAATTGACAAAAAATTGATGTTGAACTCGTAATTATTTTAGTTATTAAGGCACAGCAATGCAACTAAGCATGTGACACGTTTATCTTATGTACTTTGATACTAATATTAAAAATTTTCTCTCATAAGCTTTCTGCATAAAATATTTTATCTAGAAATCAACCCTTTTTGAATTATAATGTATTTGCTGACTTGTTAGAGAAATATTAATTAATTTAAACTAAAAAGAAAATGTTGAGTTTAGTTCTAAAATAATAACACTTGAAAAAAAAAAGGGGGGGGGTTATTGCAAAACTATTTTAAAAATTCCTGAAAATCATTGCAGGGTTATTTGAAACCTTCTTAAAACTAAAATGATCCCAAAGTAACATTAAAAAAAAAAAAAAAAAAAAAAAATGGGTTGGTTTATACTTAAAATGTTTACTATAGCTATTTTTCTCAAAGTAACAAAATATATTACAAGTTATGTAATAAGTTCAAAAGTAAAACATATTACAGGTATATTGTAAATTTTGATTAAGTGATATTTTGCCTATTACAAATTCAAAATAAAATATTAATATATATATATATATATATATATATATATATATGTGTGGGATGGCACACTTTTGTAGGCGTTAAACAGAAAACTAATACTTATTTACTAATTATAAATTTAATAAAATATTAAATTGTAATTTACATATATACAGGAATGCTAATAAGCATTAAAATTAACTATCGAAGTAAGTTCAGCAGTCAATAATTACATCATTTAGCATTTCACTAAAATCGTCAAACGTAGAAAAACGAAGTAATCTAAAAACAGTCATTACGTCTATTGAGCACATTGCTCCGTCAAAAGTCTCGTCGAAAACTCAAAAGAAAACAGTCAATACGTTCCATCTGAACGCCCCGTCGAAAACTGAACGTCGTTCCTTCAGCGGCGCTTCTAGCTGCGCCAAAACAGGAAGTGACCCCATCCACGTCAGCAGTAGGCACTTCCCTCAATATTCCGCTACTGCGTCACATGATCGGCTGGCTACGGGAAAACAGAAACTAAACTGCCTTGGATTTCAGGAACGGCAAAGAGAAATCAAATAGCTTTAGGTTCCAATGTTGCGGGAAAACCAGGTCAGGGGAAAGAGAAGAACTTGCTACTACAGGATCGGCCGTCCTGCATCCGGCTGGACCTCCAGGCGGTCACACTGAAAAATACAAAAAAAAAAAAAAAAAACACAAAAGCAACACAAAATAAAAACAAAATATTTACAACTTATTTACAAATTTTTGAGAATTTTCATATTTTGCTTTTAGGCCATCCACTGTTTGAAAAACTCAACATGAGCGGATGTGCAGTGGGGGCCTTCATGGCATCCATTTCTAACTTTTTCATCACTATTTTCCTTTTTAAATTTCACTGTTTTAAAGTCATGAAAGAAAGTCAGTTGTGGGTTTACGGCAACTTGGTTGCTTACGTTGTCAGTTTTTCGTGGATGTCTACTCGACTTGCATTTAGCTTTATTTTTCTTTTTACCTCTAGAATATTGTTTTTTATCATGTGTACTCAAATCTTTACTTTGGGGTTCAAAATTATTTTGGGACTCGAACTCGAGACCCTCCAATCGATCATTTTCAGTTTTAATGCCTCTTAAGGCTTCTGTAGCATCACGTTCGGTCAAAAAGTCTATGATAGCAGTCTTATATGCAGGGAAAACTTCTAATTTTATTTGCACAGCTTTAGGAAATAATATGGCTATTTCACCAATCGTGGTTTTCAGTGGAAGTGATGGAATGAACAACTTTCCTAAATTGACACTGGCAGTCTCCTCTTTAGGCATATTCTGTCTTTTACACTCGATGGAATCTATCGTCGATGGCTTTTTTCTGGATTTCTTCCTTTTAAGGAGTTTGGAATTTTCGTCAACTTTTTCTTTTAATTTTTTCAACTCTTCGGCTAACTGTGAAATTTTTCTAAGTAGGAATTGTTTTTCCTCTCTCTTCAAATAAGTGTTTTTAAGGTTTAGTGACTTCATTCTGGAAACATTCGTCTGACTTCGTCCCTTTCGTCGCGGCTCCTCCTCTTCATCACTATCATCATCTATTTGGATAAAGCTCGTTTGGTTTTGTCTCTGTCGTCGAGGCTCCTCTTCTTCATCACTGTCATCATTTACACTAATATCATCCTTTAAAAGCATCTTATCGTCATCACTCTCGTCGTTTTCGTCTTTATCGTCATTTTCACTTATGGCTTTTTCGGGAGATTCTAATGATTTTTTGACAGCATAACAAGGTTGGGGAGTTTTAATTTCACAATTTTCAACACTATTCACTGTTCCATTTATTTCTAGGGATTTTTCAAAATTTTTGTTCTTAAAATTCATAGGGGCATCAACAACAACATTCGTTTTAATTTCACTTTGATATTTATCTACAGGGAGTACTGTTACTAAATTTACCTCTAGAGAATTACGCTTATTTTTTACAAAAATACCTTTTTCATTAATTGTTGTTTCACCCAGCATTAACACATTCATGCCGAGGATTATATCATAGGGAATTAAATCATGATGTACAACATAAACATCAGTCTCACATTGTAATTCATCAATTTTGAGATTCACTTTAATTGAGCCTAACGGCTTTAGAGAACTTTTTCCGATCCCCCTCAAAGTGGTACTTATTAAATTCAATTTATTTACATTCAACCTATCAAAAGAACTTTTACGCAATAATGTTGCTTCACTTCCTGTATCAATGATTCCAATAAAATTTACATTATTAATCAAAATATTTTTGTTCAAATTATGATTTATACTAACACATAATGTTTCAACTTCTTGTTTCGAACCTGGGCACTCCGAACTTTTATGCCCGTACTGCTTACACGTAAAACACTTAAGGCCTTTGGCCTTATGAGGGCAATCTCTAGATAAGTGGTTTTTTTCACCACAATTATAACACAATTTATTATTTACTTCATTTCTAGAACTAAATTTCTCATATACATTATGGGCTAAATGCTTCGGTTTTGTGCTATATTCTACTTTATGCATTCTATCAAATTTATGTTTAATTTTTTCAGTGTCTCTTTTGTACACTTCATATAATTTCAATTTTTCTTTAAATTCACGAATATTTTTTGCACCATAAAGAATTAGTTTATTTTCACTTTTATCATTTATTCCTTGGATCACGTAATGCATTAACGCGGCATCTTCAATGTGCCCGTTTTTTGCCAGTTCGCGCATTTTAAAGAAATACTCTATAACCGTTTCATCAGGCTTCATTTTCTTTTTACACAAAATTTCGTGTAAAGAGGCAGAATTAATTTCGATTCTAAATTCCTCGATTAATGCATTTTTTAATTTTTTATAAGTAAGTAATCCCTTTTCGGATTTTACAAATAACAGAGCATTTCCGCTCAACGATCTTTTACAGAAAATTATTTTTTGTAGCTCATTAAGATTAAACATTTCTGACAACTCTTCAAATTCGTTAAAAAACTCGATAATATTCTCATGCGGTTCGCCGCCAAATTTAGAAATATTGTTTTCAAAGTCATTGAAAGAAACAGTTGCACCAAGTGATCCAAAATTCACATTATTACAATTTATACTTTTTTTACCCTTATTATAATCATCAATAACATTATCATTATCATTATCATAATCATAACACTTATTTTTGCTGATATGGCATTGCACAGAGGAGTCAATTTTTTCAATATCATTATCGCCACTACTTTCGGATTCACTGTTCGATTCGTTTTCCGAATCTTCCTCATCCGAATTATTTTCAGAATTTTCCCGTTTTAACAATTCTATATCGCACAGATTCAGCAACAATCTATCTCTTAACTCATCTTTACTCCCATCAAAAGGGACATTTAATACATTACTAATAATAATCAATTCATTCAATGAAAAATTTTCGTCGATAAATTTTTGTTTCTTTATATAATTTTCATCATCTACGAAAAAGTTAAAGCCGGAAATTTTTTTTATTCTGCATCGGCTTTTACGATCTCCTTCGTCATTAAAGAGAAACCGGTGCAGAATTTTAATTTTACTGTACTTTTCTTTTCCTAGTGCAATACCAATTTTGGGAATATCTCCCAGAGAAACCATTTTGTAGGAAGATAAAGTGTACGTACCTTTGTAGAGTCGAAACAGCTGTTGTTTTAAATTTTATTTAAAATTCCCATTTAGTCGACTTGCTGTTTTAATCCTCGAGAACCTTGAAGAACATCTTTCTCACTTTGTAGAACAGAAATTTCTTGTTCAGACCTTTATCCAGACGATCCGTAGCTATTCCGTAGCATCCACAGAACACACTTTACGTATTTTATCATCCACTATAAATTGCAGAATAGAAAAAGCACTCCGCACAGAAGCTTCAGTGTGATTCAACACCGTAGACACACAGTTCAATCACAGTCTTAAAATCAATTAAAAGTTCAGTCTATAAAAGTTTATATAAAGTTTGTTTTTTAAAGTTCGTGTTTCTCGAAAATTCACGTTAAAATCAAAATTCACTTTAGAATTAAAATTCGCGTTCTATCCAAACTTTAAATTAAAATTAAAATTCGCGTTCTATCATTTATGAAGTAGATTTTATTCTTTATCCAGTAGATTTTATTCTTGATCCCACTTCTGACTTGTGGGATGGCACACTTTTGTAGGCGTTAAACAGAAAACTAATACTTATTTACTAATTATAAATTTAATAAAAGATTAAATTGTAATTTACATATATACAGGAATGCTAATAAGCATTAAAATTAACTATCGAAGTAAGTTCAGCAGTCAATAATTACATCATTTAGCATTTCACTAAAATCGTCAAACGTAGAAAAACGAAGTAATCTAAAAACAGTCATTACGTCTATTGAGCACATTGCTCCGTCAAAAGTCTCGTCGAAAACTCAAAAGAAAACAGTCAATACGTTCCATCTGAACGCCCCGTCGAAAACTGAACGTCGTTCCTTCAGCGGCGCTTCTAGCTGCGCCAAAACAGGAAGTGACCCCATCCACGTCAGCAGTAGGCACTTCCCTCAATATTCCGCTACTGCGTCACATGATCGGCTGGTTACGGGAAAACAGAAACTAAACTGCCTTGGATTTCAGGAACGGCAAAGAGAAATCAAATAGCTTTAGGTTCCAATGTTGCGGGAAAACCAGGTCAGGGGAAAGAGAAGAACTTGCTACTACATATATATATAATAATCTGGTGTGTCACTCACACGACTTTCTCTTACCCTGAAATTTAATACTATAAATACAGGTTGAAGGTAAAATAACGAGTACTAACATGTAAACCTATGTTAAACAATTCAAATTAGGCTTCAGAAGTGTTTTATATAATAATTAGTTCTGTGTGAGGGAGCTACCCCCCCCCCTCGTTTCATTAATGCACCTACATTCATATAGAATTTAATTCTGTTATTAAAATTAAAAGTTTACTTAAAATTATAGACAATTTTCACCTGCAACATTCATTGAAACTTATCAATCTCGATCAAACTTTACTCTAAGAGACTCAGACAAAGATCAAACGTTAAAAAACTTGACAACGGTAATCAGGAAGCCTCAAAATGTGTAAATATACAAAAAACAAGCGATGAATATTTAGCTTAAAACATACATTATTTACCATATCTCTATGAGGAATTTATTTCAATTCCCAAAAAACTTTCCTGGAAATGGTAAAATGTTATTAGTAAAGAAAGCACATCCACTAACAACAAATAACTAGTGTGTTGGGGCCACCATGCGACTTTCTTCTATATTTTCCTATACAAATTCACTCAATAAAAATAATTTATTAAAATTATTAGTTAAAAAAATTATCTTCCATGAAAATGCACACGGTTTCCATATTAGAGAAGTAGTATAACACTAAATATCAAAAAAAAAAAAAAATTGAATTTATTCTCAATATTACATTAAAAAAAAAACTGTAAAAAGAAAAAAAAAAAAAAAAAAAAAAAAAAAACAATAACTTTATTTTAAATTACCACAGATCGATGGTTTAACCATTCGTTTTAAAGGTATTGGTGAGTTCTTTTGAAAGATACCCATCATGAAAATTTACTTCCCTCGAGGGGGGGACTTCCCCCCAGGGGGAGGGGAGGCTCCTACATTCACAATTTTTTTTTCTCCAGTTGACTATCTCTATTACACAAAATATATATTCGTTTCATTTGGTTTAGTGCAGTCTATAGATGTTAAACTGTACTGTCCTGCAATTTCTCCCATAGTTGTAATGATTTTGAATACTTTTGAGTGTCCCTGTACACGAACCATTTGCTTAGTGTAGTATCCCTATATGATACACATTTAGAATACCGAGTTTGGAATTTCTGCTACAACTTTTTCTTGAGATATGCTGATAACAGACACACAGACCATTCGCTAAAAACATGATTTTCGTATTCAGGGGACCTCAGAACATGCGAATATATCAAAAACTCACGGTCGAAAATTTGACCCTAAAACAATACTTTCTCGACCCTATGTGTAGAAAGTCCATTAACACATATTGTTATTTTGTCCACTTTGTTGTGAAAAGTCCGGGACACTGGACAAAACTGGAAAAAAGCACACAAAAGGACCCTTCTCAAAATTCAAAAATTCATAAAAAAATAAATATAGTTTAAAAAAACTAAAAAACACGCTTTTAAAGCACATCAAACTAAAAAGTGAAGAATAATTCTTAATATAAGCTGAAAACAATAATGAACGAAAAATACTAGTATAATTGTGAAAAAAGCGTGGGGTGCTTTGTGCCATATTTTTCGTATATCGAGCAACCCACGCTTTTTTCACAATTATACTAGTATTTTTCGTTCATTATTGTTTTCAGCTTATATTAAGAATTATTTTTCACTTTTTAGTTTGATGTGCTTTAAAAGCGTGTTTTTTAGTTTTTTTAAACTATATTTATTTTTCACTTTTTAGTTCGATATGTGCTATGAAAGCATGCTTTTTAAACTATATTTTAAACTATATTTATTATTTTATTATTTATCACATAAATAGCTACAGTATGTAAGTTTTTGGTTAAAATATTTACACACAATCGAAAATATCCCCATTCGACTTGCAGGCCTCTTAAATCTATCTGTACCAATTTTGAACGTCCTAACTGTATTTCTATTTGTTTTTGCCCCATAGCACCCCCTTACACCCTCACCCCCCTATCTGCCCCTCCTAATAATTTTACAAATTCAAAAATATCCGCAATCGATTTGTAAGTATCAAAAACCTCTATGTACCAATTTTGAACGATCTGACACTATTTTTATTTTTTTGCCCCCTCCCTCCCCCCCCTTCTTGCCTCTCCTAATAACTTTACACAATCAAAAATATCCCCATTCGACTTGCAGACTTTAAAACCTATCTGTACCAATTTTCAACAGCCTAACTGTATTTCTATTTGTTTTTGCTCCATAGCCCCCCCCTTACCGCCCCGCGTATCTCCGAACTGTTGGCGCACGCAGAACAAATTCACAATTTTTCGCCAGAGAATGCGATTTTCGCCAAATCTGGAAGTGCAAAGAGAAACTTCACGCCGCTTAACCTGTATAAATAAACATCCGGCGTTTTTCTTTCTTTCTTTTTTTGTTATTAATTTTTTTTCTTCTGATTATTAATGTAGGATTTAAATCGCAAAACGAAACATATCTTGAAATTGAGAAATAGTTATCCGAATAGAGAAGTAGATAATAATAATGGTAATATATTAGCATTGAGATCCGATTTCATGTATAAGGCCAAAAAGTTTGTAAAAATTGTTCAAACAAATTACAAATTCTTAGTAAAATGCATGAAAAATGTTCATAAGTCCAAATCAGTAGTACGCCATTTTACATTTCAACTATTTTTATTGTCATTTTGTATTTAAATTTTTAAAATGTATGACTTTATAAAATATCTCTCTTACGATGCAGTGCTTGAATTTTCATAAATTATCACCTTATATTTATCTATTATGTATTTTTAAAGAGCATCTTAATCATAATAAAATAGATATTTCGTGTTAAATTTTATGGTTGAAATTCATAAAGTTTTCTAAGTATAATTTCCTCCTCGGACATGTCCATTTCTCATTCTTTACCCCCCCCCCCCCCAACCCCAACATACAAAGTTATAAAATAAAACGTTAAACATTTTATTAATGCTATTCTATTTGTTTTTCAGTAATCATAAACAATCTAACTTAATATGTTATACAAATCAAAGTAATAATGATGCGCATAACCATTTTCATCCTATATTTATTGTTACTAATTTCTATTGAGAGCGAAATGTATTCAATTAAAAGGAATGAGTATGATAGAACACTCAACACAGTCGCAGACTGAAATGCCGCACCTCATAGGCTACCCTCTATCCGATTCGATAAATTTGATTTATCGTAATTAAATGACTAATTTTATTAGGATTGTTTTCGTACATTAATTTCCAACACAACTGATCCCCATATTGCAAGTTCGTGGGAAGTATTGGCCTAATTTGTCAAATGAAGGAAACACAATATTTAATTACTAAAGTTTCAAATTAAAATGTTCATATTTAATGAAGTGTATTAAAAAATATATTTTAAAATATTAGTCTGACATGTTTACGACAAAATATTGGCATAATGGACGTTTAAACGAAATTTTGCTCTATTTTGCCATGTTAAAAAGAAAACGTAAATTTTGAATAGCATGTGAAGTTTACAACTTACATTGTTCCAAAGCAATATTGTCCTTATCAATGACATAAGTGATATTTAAAAACTGATGCATCCATTTTACAAACTCAATATCTGTAATACACACAGACAAGTCACATAAACCAACCACTAAAAACATAATTTTTGGATTCAGGAAACCTCAAAACATATAAATGTAACAAAAATTCAATTTCGAAAACGTGATCCGAAAACAATACTTTCGCGACCTTTTACGGATAAGATAAAGTAAATTAGAATAAGAGAATAATTTTAAATTAATTAAACTTTAATTGCATTTATTACATTGATTTTTATTTATAAAAAGAAATGCTTTTATTTAATTTGGGGTAGACCTGTATATTTACTATATATTTTACAAACACATTATAGTATACTAATTTAGCACAGAATTTAAAACACATAGCACGACATGAAATGACCTTTCAGCAATTCCATTGTATGAATATATCTGAATTCTTTTGTGGGGTTCTGTGTAAACTTCTAATAAAGGATATACATTCTACATTGTATACGAAACATTCTTTCATGCACATAAAATAAATGTTCAATTTTTTTTTTTTTTTTTTTTTTTTTTTTTTTTCATCCAAAAATATTAAATTGTATTTACCAGAAAATTCACACATAGACTTAATGAATTTGAATTCTTTTCTTAGTCACTGCACACGAATTACTTAATATTTCATCCGAGTCCCAATATCTATTCTTGAGGCATGGTGATAACAAACACACAGACACACACATTCAGGCAACCGCTAAAAACCTAATTTTTTGTTTCATGATATTTAAGCAAATGTAGCAAAAACTCAATTTCGAAAATCTGAATCAAAAATAAAACTTTTCTTACAATATATGGGTAAAATAAACTAAATAATGATGCGTAATAATGATAATCTGGTGTGTCACTCACACGACTTTCTTTTTCACCCTGCATTTCATGCACATTAAAGCTTAAGATCAATAGCGTAAGAATGTAAAGTTTAATGTACTTTTCAAATAATCTAAAATAGGTTTAGAAACAATTTTATTTGACGAAGAGAAAGTAAATAATAATAATAATAAAAATAATAATAAAACAGAATAAAATAAAATAAAATAAATGTATTTCAAGGATAATTTTAAAAGCTTTAAAATCATAATATTACAAATATACTTCTTCATTAATCTTGATAAAATAAATTTAAAGGGTTTTCTAATAAATTTTGGCATTAAATTATATTATCTAAAAATAACGATACAAAGACTCCATTGACACATTTTTAACAATTATGATTCAGGGAGCCTCAAAACGTGTATATATAACAAAAATTCAATTTCGAAAATTTGACCCCAAAACAATACTTTCTCTACCATATATGTTGGTAAGAGAAAGTAAAATAAATAAATAAATAAATAAATGTATTTCAAGAACAATTTTAAAAGCTTTAAAATTAGAATATTACAATTTTATTTCTTCATTAATCTTGCTGAATTAAATTTAAAGGGTGGAGGATTTCTAATAAATTTTTGCAGTAAATATATTATTTAAGAATTACGATACTAAAACTCCACTGACACATTTTTAATAGTTTATTCTCATGGGAAAAAAAAAAAAAAAGATTGCTCAAATCCTTAACGAATCATGAATGAAATGGAAAGAAGGGTTGCTTTGCGACAGAGAGGGTTTTGGCGCGAGCTACAAAAATTCGCCAGGTTGACCTGTATGCGCCAACATTTCGGAGATACGCTACCGCCCCACCCCCTACCCGCCCCTCCTAATAATTTTACAAATTCAAAAATATCCGCAATCGATTTGTAAGTATCGAAAGCCTCTATGTACCAATTTTGAACGATCTGACACTATTTTTATTTTTTTGCCCCCCCTCCCCTCCCCCACTTCTTGCCCCTCCTAATAACTTTACACAATCGAAAATATCCCCATTCGACTTGCAGGCCTCTTAAATCTATCTGTACCAATTTTGAACGACCTAACTGTATTTCTGGAACAGCTTTACTATACGGCACCCATTGCTTATTGCCGTTGCCGATGTTTTGATCACGTGGTATGATGGTGTTCTGATTCTGTTTGTGAGTCGGTACTGCAAATCGTTTCACAACGTCGTGAATCGAATCAAAATGTCATGAAACAATACTTTTCATTATTATGAAACATTTTTTTTATGTTTCACTATGTTTTCTGCTGTTTGCTCGCTTCGCGAGCATTAAAACCGGAAAAAACATCACTGGACGCCCCTAATTCGTGGAGCATGAATCAGTAAAAGCATGAAAATTCATGGAGCAGCGGCCACTATGTTTTCTGCTGTTTGCTCGCCTCGCGAGCATTAAAACAAAAAGAAACATCACTGGACGCCCCTAATTCGTGGAGCATGAATCAGTAAATGCATGAAAATTCATGGAGCCGTGGTCACTATGTTTTCTGCTGTTTGCTCGCTTCGCGAGCATTAAAACAAAAAAAAAACATCACTGGACGCACCTAATTCGTGGAACATGAATCAGTAAAAGTATGAAAATTCATGAAGCCGCGGTCACTATGTTTTCTGCTGTTTGCTCGCTTCGCGAGCACTAAAACCAAAAAAAACATCACTGGTCGCACCTAATTCGTGGAGCATGAATCAGTAAAAGTATGAAAATTCATGGAGCCGCGGTCACTATGTTTTCTGCTGCTTGCTCACTTCGCGAGCATTAAAACCAAAAAAAAAACATCACTGGATACCCCTAATTAGAGATGCATGAATCAGTAAATGTTACGTTTCGATACAACAGAAAAAAGTATCGATACTCTGATTCGGGTCTCGAATCACCGTCATATCACGCGATCAAAACCAAACCATCGGCAACGGCAATAAGCAATGGGTGCCGTATAGTAAAGCTTAGCCGTATTTCTAATTGTTTTTGCCCCATAGCCCCCCCTTACCCATTCACCCCCCTACCCACCCCTCCTAATAATTTTACAAATTCAGAAATATCCGCAATCGATTTGTAAGTATCGAAAACCTCTATGTACCAATTTTGAACGATCTGACACTATATTTATTTTTTTGCCCCCCCCTCTCCCCCCCCCCTTTTTTTTGCCCCTCCTAATAACTTTACACAATCGAAAATATCCCCATTCGACTTGCAGACCTTTAAAACTTATCCGTACCAATTTTCAACGGCCTAACTGTATTTCTATTTGTTTTTGCTCCATAGCCCCCCCTTACCGCCCCACACCCCTACCCGCCCCTCCTAATAATTTTACAAATTCAAAAATATCCGCAATCGATTTGTAAGTATCGAAAACCTCTATGTACGAATTTTGAACGATCTGACACTATTTTTATTTTTTTGCCCCCCCCCTCCCCTCCCCCACTTCTTGCTCCTCCTAATAACTTTACACAATCGAAAATATCCCCATTCGACTTGCAGGCCTCTTAAATCTATCTGTACCAATTTTGAACGACCTAACTGTATTTCTATTTGTTTTTGCCCCATAGCCCCCCCTTACCCCCTCACCCCCCTACCCACCCCTCCTAATAATTTTACAAATTCAAAAATATCCGCAATCAATTTGTAAGTATCGAACACCTCTATGTACCAATTTTGAACGATCTGACACTATTTTTATTTTTTGCCCCCCTCCCCTCCCCCACTTCTTGCCCCTCCTAATAACTTTACACAATCGAAAATATCCCCATTCGACTTGCAGGCCTCTTAAATCTATCTGTACCAATTTTGAACGACCTAACTGTATTTCTATTTGTTTTTGCCCCATAGCCCCCCCCCTTACCCCCTCACCCCCTACCCACCCCTCCTAATAATTTTACAAATTCAGAAATATCCGCAATCGATTTGTAAGTATCGAAAACCTCTATGTACCAATTTTGAACGATCTGACACTATATTTATTTTTTTGCCCCCCCTCTCCCCCCCCTTTTTTTTGCCCCCCCCCTTTTTTGCCTCTCCTAATAACTTTACACAATCGAAAATATCCCCATTCGACTTGCAGACCTTTAAAACTTATCCGTACCAATTTTCAACGGCCTAACTGTATTTCTATTTGTTTTTGCTCCATAGCCCCCCCTTACCGCCCCACACCCCTACCCACCCCTCCTAATAATTTTACAAATTCAGAAATATCCGCAATCGATTTGTAAGTATCGAAAACCTCTATGTACCAATTTTGAACGATCTGACACTATTTTTATTTTTTTGCCCCGCCCCCCTCCCTTCCCCCCCCCCTCCTAATAACTTTACACAATCAAAAATATCTCCATTCGACTTGCAGAACTTTAAAACCTATCTGTATCAATTTTCAACGGCCTAACTGTATTTCTATTTGTTTTTGCTCCATAGCCCCCCCCCCCTGCTGCCCCACCTGGGGGCTGAATTTCAAAAATTCCAGAAATTGGTTTTTAGATAATTGCCTTAGCTATATTTTAGAGCAAACATTTCACGTATATCTATTTTTTTTTGTTTGGGATATATAGGATTATGCGAAATCACGTTTTACGCATGTGAAATCACGTTTTGCCCCCCTCCCCCCGCCCCCCTTGGGGACCGAATTTCAAAAATTCCAGAAACCGATTTTTAGACATTTGTATTAGCTATATTTTAAAGCAAAAATTTTACGGATATCTGTTTTTTTGTTTGAGATATGAAGGATTTTGTGCAATCACGTTTTGCTCCCAGAGAAGTTACAAACAAACATACATACATACAGGTGAAGCTAATATAATAAGTATAAATAAGTATAGTTTAAAAAAACTAAAAAACACGCTTTTAAAGCAAATCAAACTAAAAAGTGAAAAATAATTCGTTATATAAGCTGAAAACAATAATGAACGAAAAATACTAGTATAATTGTGAAAAAAGCATGGGGTGCTTTGTGCCATATATTTCGTATATCGAGCAACCCACGCTTTTTTCACAATTATACTAGTATTTTTTGTTCATTATTGTTTTCAGCTTATATAACGAATTATTTTTCACTTTTTAGTTTGATGTGCTTTAAAAGCGTGTTTTTTAGTTTTTTTAAACTATACTTAATTTTCACTTTTTAGTTCGATGTGCTATGAAAGCATGCTTTTAAAACTATATTTTAAACTATATTTATTATTTTATTATTTATCATATAAATAGCTACAGTATGTAAGTTTTTGGTTAAAATATTTACACACAATCGAAAATACCCCATTCGACTTGCAGGCCTCTTAAATCTATCTGTACCAATTTTGAACGACCTAACTGTATTTCTATTTGTTTTTGCCCCATAGCCCCCCCCCCTTACCCCCTGAACCCCCTACCCGCCCCTCCTAATAATTTCAGAAATTCAAAAATATCCGCAATCGGTTTGTAAGTATCGAAAACCTCTATGTACCAATTTGAATGATCTGACACTATTTTTATTTTTATGCCCCCCCCTCCCCTCCCCCACTTCTTGCCCCTCCTAATAACTTTACACGATCGAAAATATCCCCATTCGATTTGCAGGCCTCTTAAATCTATCTGTACCACTTTTGAACGGCCTAACTGTATTTCTATTTGTTTTTGCCCCATAGCCCCCCCTTATCCCCTCACCCCCTTACCCGTCCCTCCTAATAATTTTACAAATTCAAAAATATCCGCAATCGATTTGTAAGTATCGAAAACCTCTATATACCAATTTTGAACGATCTAACTGTATTTTTATTTTTTTGCCCCCCCTCTCCTCTCCCCTCTTCTAGCCCCTCCTAATAACTTTACACTTTCGAAAATATCCCCATTCGACCTGCAGGCCTCTTGAACCTATCTGTACCAATTTTCAACGGCCTAACTGTATTTCTATTTGTTTTTGCCCCATAGCCCCCCCCCTTATCCCCTCACCCCCCTACCCGTCCTTCCTAATAATTTTACAAGTTCAAAAATATCCGCAATCGATTTGTAAGTATCGAAAACCTCTATGTACCAATTTTGAACGATCTGACACTATTTTTATTTTTTTGCCCCCCCTCTCCCCCCCCCTTCTCGCCCCTCCTAATAACTTTACACTTTCGAAAATATCCCCATTCGACCTGCAGGCCTCTTGAACCTATCTGTATCAATTTTGAACGGCCTAACTGTATTTCTATTTGTTTTTGCCCCATAGCCCCCCTTTACCCCCTCACCCCCTACCCGCCCCTCCTAATAATTTTACAAATTCAAAAATATCCGCAATCGATTTGTAAGTATCGAAAACCTCTATGTACCAATTTTGAACGATCTGACACTATTTTTATTTTTTTGCCCCCCCTCCCATTCCCCCTTCTTGCCCCTCCTAATAACTTTACACAATCGAAAATATCCCCATTCGACTTGCAGACCTTTAAAACCTATCTGTACCAATTTTCAACGGCCTAACTGTATTTCTATTTGTTTTTGCCCCATAGCCCCACCCTTACCCCCTCACCCCCCTACCCGCCCCTCCTAATAATTTTACAAATTCAAAAATATTCGCAATCGATTTGTAAGTATCGAAAACCTCTATGTACCAATTTTAAACGATCTGACACTATTTTTATTTTTTTGCCCCCCCCCCCTCTCCCCCCCCCCCTTCTTGCCCCTCCTAATAACTTTACACAATCGAAAATATCCCCATTCGACTTGAAGACCTCTTAAATCTATCTGTACCAATTTTGAACGGCCTAACTGTATTACTATTTGTTTTTGCTCTATAGCCCCTCCTTACCGCCCCACTCCCTACCCGCCCCTCCTAATAATTTTACAAATTCAAAAATATCCGCAATCGATTTGTAAGTATCGAAAACCTCTATGTACCAATTTTGAACGATCTGACACTATTTTTTATTTTTATGCCCCCCCCCCTCCCCTCCCCCACGTCTTGCCGCTCCTAATAACTTTACACAATCGAAAATATCCCCATTCGACTTGCAGGCCTCTTAAATCTATCTGTACCAATTTTGAACGGCCTAACTGTATTTCTATTTGTTTTTGCCCCATAGCCCCCCTTACCCCCTCACCCCCTACCCGCCCCTCCTAATAATTTTACAAATTCAAAATTATCCGCAATTGATTTGTAAGTATCGAAAACCTCTATGTACCAATTTTGAACGATCTGACACTATTTTTATTTTTTGCCCCCCCTCCCTTCCCCCCCCCCCTTCTGTTGCCCCTCCTAATAACTTTACGCAATTGAAAATATCCCCATTCGACTTGCAGACCTTTAAAACCTATCTGTACCAATTTTCAACGGTCTAACTGTATTTCTATTTTTTTTTGCTCCATAGCCCCCCTCCCTTGCTGCCCCACCTGGGGGCTGAATTTCTAAAATTCCAGAAATTAGTTTTTAGATAGTTGCCTTAGCTATATTTTAGAGTAAAAATTTCACGTATATCTATTTTTTTTGTTTGGGATATATAGGATTATGCGAAATCACGTTTTACGCATGTTAAATCACGTTTTGCCCCCCTCCCGCCGCCCCCCTTGGGGACCGAATTTCAAAAATTCCAGAAACCGATTTTTAGACATTTGTATTAGCTATATTTTAAAGCAAAAATTTTACGGATATCTGTTTTTTTTTTGTTTGAGATATTGAAGGATTTTGTGCAACGTGTTAAATAAAATATAAACCTATTTGTATGCATTTGCAATTGAATTTAACAGTTGGAGAAGCTAGCGAAGTTAGGTGTTCCATGCAGTGGAACACTGAGTGGCAAAGGGTTAATGCACCTACATTTATATACAATTTAACTCTGTTATTAAAATTAAATGTTTACTCAAAATTTTACAGACAATTTTCCAACGCAACATTCCTTGAAACTTATCAATCTTGATCAAACTTTTCCAGCAAAAAACTTATATTAACTTCAAAATACAACATTCGGATCTCCTAAAATTATCCATTTTTAAATCACTCTAAGAGACACAGACAAAGATCAAACATTATAAAACTTGACTATGGTAATTAGGAAACCCCAAAACGTGTAAATATACAAAAAACAAGCAATGAATATTTAGCTTAAAAAATACATTATTTACCATATCCCTATGAGGAATTTATTTCAATCTCTGAACAGCTTTCCTAGAAATGGTAAAATCTTATATATATTATAAATGTGAATGTCCGTTTATTTGACTGAGTTTCACGCTAAAACTGCTCGATGGATTTCGATAAAATTTGTTATGGAGATAGTTTATACCCTAACTTAAAAAGTTGGCTGCCTTTTATTCCGAAAAAATACTTTTTTTTGTTATTTTTATGCATAAAATAGCAATTTTCTAAGCTAATAATAGCAAAAAATTAGCCATTTAAATTTTAACTATAATTTAATTGTTGCCAAAATTAAATTTAATTATCCTTAATTTAATTGTTGTCGAGTTTATTTATTTTTTTTTTTTTTCCAACAGGAAAATAAATACATTTATCTAAACGTGAACAATAAAAAATAAAATAAATAAATAAATTATGCATCTCACAAAAACTGATGTCATTTAAAATTTCTTTTACAAAGTGCTAATATAGTTTACGATGCTAATGTGTGTTGTACTAAAATCAGTCTTATTTATAGATCCTCCTGGGTGATTTTTTAAATTGTTGCGTTGAAGTACACCGAACTTTTTTCGCCAAGAGGTTTCATTTAGCAACAGCGATTTTAATCTAGGTAGTTCAAGAAAAATATAAAAGAGGTTTAATTTAGCAACAGCGATTTTAATCTAGGTAGTTCAAGAAAAATGTAAAATTAATAAACTTCTGTAGCACGATAATGTTTATTTATTTATTTATTTTTTTTATATACCATTCACTACGCTAATTTAACATACAAATAAATGAGCTGCTGTGTGTGACTGCACTTGCACGCTGTCGGACAGAAATATTTGATTAATTCAAATTAATATTTAAATAACTAAATAAAGATATGTTTAATAGAAAGCATAGTCTTGGAGACAAACTTGGCGAGTGGGCGACCAAATTTGGTGAAAAATGATAGTTTGGGGTTCCCGATGTTTCGAAGCTCTCCGACACACGGGAAGATAGACCTTGAGCTTACCAAGGGATTCTCGATGAAGTCATCTCCAAGCCCCATCGCCAAAAGTTATAAGTAGGTGTGAGTTGATTTTTGCGGAAGAGTATGTAGTCACTGCGATCCAGAGTTATTCAGAGACCTATTCTGAGTCATTGCACTTTAGGGATTGAGCTCTAAGCAACTGGACATTTTTCGTGAGTGAGTGAAAATTTTTGCTCTGGTGTAGTTGATGTTATTTGCTTTACTCCTGTGGAACAAGTGACTATTTTTTAGGCTGTCCCAGAACATTCATCGAAAAATGACTTATACTGTACGAGTAACAGCTTCAACTGTTTCCAGAATATTCGAAGAATTAACACCAGCTATTGGACTATTTTCGAAAATATTTGTTTTAATAATAGTTTTTTTGTACAGATTCGAGAAGTTCAAAAAATGTTTGATAGTGCCAAGGAGGTCCCATTCTAAAGCTGTGACGAAAATAGTCGCCAATCGAAATATATTCAGTTACAGAGAAATCATTTAAATATAGTGTCCAGCGAAGCGGGCAAAGCCTGCTAGTATTATTAATAAACCACATCCACTAACAACAAATAACTAGTGTGTTGTAGCCACCACACGACTTTCTTCTATATTTTCCTATACAAATTCACTCAGTAAAAATAATTTATTAAAAATATTATTTAAAAAAATTATCTTCCATGATAATGCAGACGATTTTCATATTAGAGAAGTAGTATAACATCCAAAAAAAGTTTTTATTCTCAATATTACATTAATAATTTAAAAAAAAAAAAATTGTTTCGTTAAAAATGAAAAAAAAATCGATAACTTTATTTTAAATTATCGCGGATCGATGGTCCAACCATTCGTTTTGAAGGTATTGGCGAGCTCTTTTGAAAGATACCCATCATGAAAATTTACTCTCCTCGAGAGGGGATTCCCCCCCCCCAGGGGGGAAAGCGAGGCTCCTACATACACAAAAAAAATTTCCCAGTTGACTATATCTATTACAAAAAATATATATTCGTTTCATTTGGTTTAGTGCAGTCTATAGATGTTAAACTCTACTTACCTGCAGTTTCCACCATAGACGGAATGTATTTGAATACTTTTGAGTGTCCCTGCACACAAACCCTTTGCTTCATCTCAACAAAAAGCTTAGTGTAGCATCCCTATATGATACACATTTAGCATACCAAGTTTGGAATAAGGGCAAAAGTAGAAAAAAAAAAAATTGTTAAGGCCTTTTTCGAAACACTGGTTTTCAGTTAAATTTCCGATTTTCACCAAAATTTCGCAAATATATTGGTACACTGGAAACAAACTAATACATGCAGAAGGACATTTAAAAAAGCATTAATAAGGTGATTTGAAGAAAATCTGTACAGCCATTTTTTAAGACTTCCTTATTTTTTAGACCTAAAACTAGCTTACCATTAGAAAGGTCATCTAAAGAGGGATACAAATATAGTCGAACCTTGTTATTGTGAATCTCGAAGGGGAATAAAAATTTTGTTCATGTTATCAGTAACTCAGAAACTAATCTTCTTTTTATAGGGATTGTGGAAACAGTTCATGTTAAAAGTAATTCATGTTAAGCATGTTCACGTTAACGAGGTTTGACTGTATAGCAAAACTGAAAAAAGTATATTATCTTAAATATAGCAATATATTGTTGCGTACTTGAGGGTTCGTGAATTAACCGAGAATGAAAGGCGAAACTTAAAGAGGCTGGAAACTTTATTTACAGAAAATTCTAGAAGAATGTGGGTCTATAAACCAACGTATCAACTTCACTTTCACCAGTAAATACAGCTTAAATAACAGCTATCAACAGCAAATTCTCAGTACAAACCGCATCAGAGCATTAACATACAGCAATCGACTGCAATCCAAAGAGGCTCAGAGCTCTTACTGTGACAATGAAAGCATTGGCGAAACTCTACTGATTTGCTACGAAGCAATTCCATAAATACCAGCATAGAAAAATGTGGAGAATTCCAGAAACCTTGCAGCCAATCAATTTAGAGCTTCCAAATTTGGTATATCGATAATAAGGATTGTCTCAACAAGGTTGCCAAAAAAATCACCATGGAGCAAAAAAGTCACCAAGTTTGGTGCCAAAACATTTACTTGCCTTAAGAGGACTCTCTACTTATCATCAACAGAAGCCAACGCCAATGTGGAGAACTATGGAGAACTCTATGGAGAACTTTGTCCCATAATAACTTATTAACTAATATTTATTTTTAAATTCCGTTTTCACATTCAGAAAATATACAACTATTAAATAATTCATAGCTTTCTAAAATTTGATTTTTTTTTTTTTTTTTTTTTATAATACTTTATTTTAAGGTTGTAAAATATGAACTTTTACAATGCAAAATTTTGAATTTTTGAACTTAAAAATAAAATATTAAAAATTTAAAAAATCAATTTTTAGAAAGCAGTAAATTGTTAAGCAGCTGTGAATGAATTTTCTAAATGTGAAAACAAAATTTAAATATATGTATTAGTTTATGGGTTATAATGGGGCAAAATTTCCGATAGAATAACATTGGCTTCAGCTTTCGGAGACGATAAGTAGAGTCCCCCCTTAATGAGGCTTTTTTAATGAGTTTTTAATGGGAAATGAGCTATTTTAATGAGAAAATCAGTGGTGTATCCAGACACAAATCGTGGGAGGTGTAATCCAACTGTGCCTTAATACATCGTTTCTGGACTACAGTCAAAAATAGCTTACAAAATTGCAAACTTTAACAAAAATTGGAAATCGGTTTTAAATAGTGTGATCTGGAGTTCACTGTTCCAAAAATATTTCAATACAGTTAAAAAGAAAATATTTTAAAAATTGATCTTCAATTAAATATATTTTTCTAGCCAATTACTTTGGCATCTGCAAACACTGTCTCATAAGAAAGTGTGGTAGAGAAAAGTCTGGTCAAGAAGATACATCAAAATTATTAATATATATAATGACCCTCATCTGTCATGAACGAATCCAGTTAGTACCGCTTCAAAACAGAAACTTTCGGCAGCCATTTTTTTCCGTTTGTTTAATTCAACTTAGGAAACATACATATAATTTTCATACATGTTTTGTATCGCACATATTCTTATTTATTTCCTATAAAACCTTGAAAAACTATTCAATTGTAATGTTTAAATGTCTAAATTAAATATAACGGATCACTGGCTGTTATAAACATGAACCTATAAATAGAATTATGTAACTTCATGATTATAAACAATGCAATACCAAATAAAAACAAACCAAAACTGTTGCCATTCAGAAAATACAAATTCCAAATGGACAACTTTTTAATTCCGAATGAACGACTCTTTGACTGTTTCATTAAAAAAACGCTTAAAATATTTTTAAAACATATTAAAGCCTTAAAAATCTTAAAATATTTGTAAAAACGCATTAAAGCCTTTAAATATTTTTATCAAACTTCATTGTTTGTTTACATTGTAAGGTATGATTGGCGTCAAGTTTAGTACGTAAATGCCGCCAGTTGATTTTAGTTTTGAAATTAGTGTAAAATGATAGTTGGGATAGAATGTTTGGTTAGGCAAGTAAAAGTTACCAGTTGAAATGAGTATTGAGAGTAGTCTAAGGTGATAATGTCGAGTCAACGTAAAATGTTCGGTTGAGAATGAGAAAGTCCCTAGCTGGATCCTGGATATTTTGGCGATGTTGTGGGTGAGATAGCTGGTTGGAGGTATCGAGTAGAGGTGAATTTGGGTTAGCATGGAGTGTCTGTAGTTATTGAATAGTTAGTTAGAAAATTTGAAAACAGGATCTACGATAGTCTTAAAAAAGATTATTTTGGTAAAATGAAGTGAATCGTTTTTTCTTATTATGAGGACTTTAAATACGCAAGCGAAGTGATGACGTCACTTGCCGTTCGTGGATAGAAGAAAAATATTTCCTATGTTAAACGCCCAATGGATTTTTCATAAAAAATTATTAAAAATCGAGGGAAATTATTTCCCGATTTTAATCCCCATATTTAGGTTTAGATATGTATTAGTTATCATGTGCATGCGTTAGATTAAGTTGTTTTTGTTCTAAAATTGATAAAATTTGAATTTTAAATTTCAAAACTCTAGATAAAAAAAAAAAACTTCCATATTCCATTGAAAACATAAACATTTCATTTCAAAGGATGATATTTACACAATAAATATCCAACTAATATACTAATTAAAAGGAAAATGATAAATATTCTATCATAATTTGAAGTGAAATTTGTTTTCAAATGTCTAAATAAAGTATCTGATATAAGATACTAATATGTTGCAGCGGAATAGATTTGATATCGGTCATCCTTGGCAGAAAAAAAAAAAAAAAATATATATATATATATATATATATATATATATCGCCAAATTATCTGGCGAATACAATTTAATTCCTTTTAAAAATCATGGTTATTTTAAAACCTTATATTAAGAGAGTAATGAATAATGTGAAACAATATTTCGCACAATACATATTACGAAAATATACAACTGGCATGTATATTTTCGTAGTACGTTTTTGATCGCGAAATACAAAAACGCCAAGCACAACAGAGTTTTGAAATTTAAAATTAAAATTTTGTCAGTTTGACAGCAAAATAACTCAATCTAACACATGCACATGATAACTAATACATATATATACCCAAATAGGGGGATTAAAATCGGGAAATAATTTTCCTCGATTTTTAATAATTTTTTACAAAAAATCCAATGGGCGAATAACATAGGAAATCATTTTCTTGCATCCACGGACGGTCAGTGGCGTCACACTTCGCTTGCGTATAGAGCACTTAATGGAACACTGGGATGTGTTGTTGCTGTTGTGTTGTCGGGCCTATATTTTTTGTCAACCAGCAGTTTTTTTATTGTCATTCATATTTATTGATTAGGTAGAATTTTTTTAATTTCAGAACGAAAATTATAAAATATCAAAACACATTTGATTTATAAACAAAAATTGAAAATACATTTAAATGATCACGTGGTAACCATCATGATCTAAACATTGTTTTCAAGATTTATCGTTCACATTCCGTCATTTTTGACGGGGTTATATACTAGTAAATTATAAAGATGCAGTATTTTTTTTTTATTTTTTTTTTATCGATTTTATCAAAAATTGCAAATTAGCTATAAATAGCGATCATGAAATGAATTTACAAAAAATCACTTAATTTAGTAGAAATTTGAGTTTTAGAAAATCAAATATTTAATTAAATTCATTTGCAAACTTCTTGTCTTCTAATCAAAATGCTGGAAACTCTTCTTTTAAACTGTCACATGATAAAGAATACTGGTATATAGTTAAAGAAGCTGTAATTTACAGAAATATATTGATGCATCCATGTTTTTCATTGTTCCTCTCACTGTTCTTAACTGCTATGGAGCTTGAAAAGTATTTTTATAGTCCAACTACACTTCCTGTGTCTAGCATTAAGAACAATTCTAAAAGCTTAAAGGAATGCCAAATTGACCGATAGGTTGGTATTTTGGAAAACATCCAGTCATTCGACATTCCCTTACTGTTTTTTCCTTTCAACCACAAATGTTATCACCCCTATTTTAACACTGGACTTGTTGAGTCAGCACATAAGCAGAGGCTCTCATGGTCACAAGAAACTTGGTTGAAAAATGAGTGATTCCCCACTCCTAAAAATCTTGTAATATGTCTTTTTGAGTCCTTAACTTAAAAATTCTACTGTGGCTTTAACTATCTACCTATCTCTCCCTCTCAGGGCCTGATTACCCAAAAGGCTCAGGAAACACAAGCTTCCCCTCAAAAATTTAAGAGGGGGCCCCAAAATGACTCAAAACAGGGTCTTGAATTTTCTGTTTCATATTTTCACACTGAGATTGAATTTTTTCTGAGAAACTTCACCTAAAGCAAAATAAAATACTCACTAAAATTGAATTCACGAAACAAGAAGCAAAATTATAACTAAATTAATCAAAAACCTTACATTCTTCTTGAGTTGAGCCTTAGCACTTTCGGGAAGGGGCCCCTCCCATCATCAGAGGCAGCACGCTGGTGGCTTGCTCAGTTGTGTTGACACACTTGACTTGTTTTCTTGCAGTCTCGATGGTCCTACACCAGTTACGGTTAATTTCCTGTGCTGGGTCGTTGCCATTACAGGTAAGTGGATTTAATAAGATTTCAATCGTTTCACGATTCGCGGCGTACATTGCGTTATTGTAATCTGCCAATTTACGAGTTTCGCTGAAGTTAATATTGATGGGTGTTAGTAATTAGTCCCTTTATTAATCTCATCATCCAAGATCGATAAATCTTTATTAACAGTAAAATATAAAATAAAAACGTATCTTACCCTTTTGGAATTAATTCCATTAATAAGCAGTAATTGAATGTTTATTTTTACGTTGTTTATTTACCTTTTGGCTGTATTGCTCATTCCGGTCTTCCACTCATAACAGTCAGCAGTAAAAGAGCTGGTTCTGTAATTCACTGTAGAACTTTCGATCGCTAATTTGCTGATTCAGCCGTTCTCGTAACTTAACAGTCAGCGGTAAAAGAGTTGGTTTTGTAATTCACTGTAGTATTTGCAATCGCTGATTTGCGGATTCAGCCGTTCTCGTAACTTACCGAATTTTCGTGAATTCATCTGAAAACAGTTGAACGCCATATGCAAATCTGATGCAGAATCATCTAGAACTTTCGCTTTCAGTAAGAATGTTAATTAGGTGAAAATGGATATAAATAGACAGCTCTGAAGTTTGAGAAGTGGGAAGTTTTTCTTATTTTGATTTTTTTTCTTAATGTTTCGTTATTCACATTAGGTTTAATGGGGGATTGAGTACCTGTTGGCCTAGCGTGATAGTTTAGTATAGGTTAAGTTTATTTTCTTTCATCATTTTAGCGAAGTAAAAGACTTCAACAGGTAAAAGGACTTTATGAAGAACTTTTGACTTTTAGTTAAAATTTATTTCTTTTACTGCTCAGATTATAATATGAACTTTTACTATCGGGTCACGAAGCCATTTAACTATTTAAATATCATTTAAACATTTAAAATATCATTTTTGAAGTTTTTGACATTCTTGTCATATTTTTTGAATATCTTTATCGTTTGCAATTAAGATGCAAAAGTTAAGTAATTAATGAAACTTATTTTTGTTACAAGTTAAATTATTATATTGTTATATTTTTGTTTTACATATGTTTTTATTAAACTTTAATAAACTTATTTGGTTAATTAAAAACTTTCTGATTATTTTGTCTTCATGCACTTATTTTAAGTTGAAATGAAACTCTGCTTGCTTATACACTACAAAACATTCAGCCACGCTTCACTGCAAACATTTTTGCACTCTGCTATATAAAAATAAATCTGTTTTAGTGTGTTTGTGGATATGAAATCCTTCATATCCAACACACATTTTTAGTTATGGGCTGAAGTGTTGCTAGTGTAATTTTTCGCAGAGTTTTTATAAATCGCGGAGTTTAAATTTACTATTCTAGTGTAAAAGCATGAAGTATTTCAACACCCCCTCATTGACTTTAAGATAGTTTTAGTAGGGGGGGAGGGGACATCGTTTTATTATAAAAACGTCATTTTTCTTAAAAATTTTTCTACATTAAGCAGTAAAAGCTAACTAAACTGTAAAAAAAATTGTAATTTTTTTTTTTTGTAAAAGATAATTATTTAGTTAGTTAATTAAAAAAAAAAAAAAAAAAAATGGCTTCATACACAATCCCGAAATTGGAGGCAGATAATTATGACCAGTGGAGTCAGGATATAAGATATATTTTAATGGAAAGAAATGTATGGAAATTAATAGAAACTTCTGAAAGAAAACCTGAACCACCTGCTCCAGATAAATTAGATGATAAGGAGTATAAGAAAGAACTGAGCTCGTACGAATTTAGAGCTAATACAGCTTTATCGCTTATTTATCTCAATATATCTGAGCAGTATCGCAAAATAATTGAAAACATCAAGGATCCAGTGGAAGTATGGGCTACTTTAGAAAAGTATTACAAGCCTGACTCGAAGGCATATCACATGCAAGTTTTTAGTGAGTTGTGTGAGACTAGTATAAGGACTGATGAAAGTATAAAACTTTTTGCAGCTCGGTTATCACAGATAATACGAAAAGATTCGAAAGCTTGATTCGAATTTCAGCGAAGCTTATTTGAACTTTCAACTGTTAAGATTTTTACCATCAATATTTGATAGTATAGTTCAAGTGATTCTACGATGGGAAAGTGAACAGTTTACCTTTAAAAATATTGTAGAAACTCTTGTAGCAGAAGAAACCAGAGTCAAATTACGTGATAAAGACAGCATAAAGGTCAGCCATACTGAGATTAAATCTCAAGTAAAGAAAGCTTTAATATGCTTTAATTGTGCCAAACCTGGACATTATGCAAGATTCTGCCCTTTAAAGAGAAAAAGGAAATGTGACCGTCCATCAAGGAGTATAAATAGACGGACTAGAGGTTCTTCCTGCAGCTGTAGACGTTGTGAATCGCCAAATTCAGGAAATAGTGTTCCGCGTTCAAGTCGTCAGTACTCAGCAAGCCCAGCGTCTGACTCAAGACATCGTGTTGAAAGGACTGAGCACAGACAGACTAGACAGAAGCCAAGTCTATGTAAGTTAAAAATTTCATCTCATCTTATTACTTGTCCTTGTTTAAGTGAATCAAATGAATCAACACAATTTATTTTTGATACGGTGGCAACCCATCATTAACAAAAACTTTTTTATTGAATTTGCACCTGTAAATAATGAATCTTTAAGTGTAGCTATTGATGGAATTGATTTCCCCATAGAAGGAAAAGGTGTTTTAAAAGTAAAATTTGGTCAACGTATAATGTTTTTTAAAAATGTTATGTACACACCTGAACTTCGACGTAATCTAATTTCTGGACCTTGTTTAGATGTAGATGGTGCAAAATTTTATGGTGGGAGCGGCTTGGTAAAAGTTGTAGGTAATGATGATAAATTACTTTTTAAGGCAACCCTTAGAGATGGTATTTATTATGTGTCGCCTAAAATTTTAAGTAATAAAAAGAAAAAGGTTTCATTTGCGTCACCAACTAAAGTTAGTAATCAAACTGAATTATAGCATAGAAGGTTTAGCCATATAAATATACCCACTATGGTATATACAAGTAAAAATGAACATGTGAGGGGTATGCCAATTTTTAAAAATAATGGTTATAAATGCAAGTCCTGCAAAATAAATAAGTTTAAAAGAGTTTCGTTTAAACCAATTAATCGAATTAGGTCAAAGGGTGTTTTAGATCTTTTATATGCCGATGTATGGGGACCACAGCAAGAAAGAGGTAGAATGGGAGAACGATACTTCTTGTCCACTATCGATGACTACTCACGTAAATGTGCAGTTTATCCGATGATAGAGAAAACAGAAGTTTTCGAAATTGTTAAAAAACACATTACTAGAGTAGAAACTTTTCTTGACCGTAGGGTAAAAGCATTTCGGTCAGATAATGGAAAAGAATTTGTAAATAGTAGAATGCAGGCATATTTTACTAAAAAAGGTATCCAACACGAGCTTACCAATGTGTATACTCCCGAACAAAATGGTTCATGTGAACGGTTTAATCAGACTGTGGTTAGTAGTGCTCGAACAGTTTTAAATTAGTCAGGACTACCAGCTAGTTTGTGGCCCGAGGCCGTATTGTATAGTACTTATACATGGAATCGAGTTTGCCATAGTAAGTTAGGAAAGACCCCATTTGAGCTGTTCGGAGGTACAAAACCTTCTGTAAAACATCTTAAACCGTTCGGTGTAGTAGCATATATTGGAATACCAAGGCAACATTGGGGAAAACTTGATAAAAGGGCTCGGAAAGGATATATGGTTGGTTATGCCTTTAAGACCAAAGGTTACCGTATTTGGTTACCTGAAAATAATAGTATAGTTGAAACTACTAATGTTGCTTTTGATGAAGAAGTATATTATAAAGACACAGTTAATGGAGCAGTGCTGGAGCCCAGTAGTAGTCTTAGATCTGATGATGTATCGGATTCCACAAGTTTGAGCAAATTTAGAGGCAGGGAAATCGTTGAGAATGTCTTTGAACCCTCCAAAACCTCTTCTGAATCCTCAGACAGTCGTGATGAAATGTCTCAGTCGTCATCTGATGAGAGTGACAGTGATAGCAGTTCAGGTCTTAGACATGTAACATGGGTTAGAAAACCAGTTTTAAGAAGAGATGGCTCACGAACTGATATATACTACTATTATGAGGAAGGTAAAACCGAAAGGTTAAGGTCTTTAAAAGATGTAAGAAATTATTGTAATAAACACCAAATACACTTTGACCCTAAGTTATTTAGTTTTAAAGGTTCCAATACATACAGAGGTTTGGTAACAGGGGGGAAAAAAGGTTACTAAAGGTAGTGATAGTGATGATGATATAAGGACTGTATCTTCTAGCCTAGGTGAATCTAGTTGACTAGATAAAGTAACCATCCCTAAGACATATAAACAAGCAGTAAAATCAGATCAAAGAGATGAATGGTGTAAAGATATGCAAAAAGAAATAGATATAATGTATGAGAGGGGAGTATGGCGTTTAGTAGATTTGCCACCAAACGGATGTGCCCAAAGGATTTGCCACCTATTGGATGTCGCTGGGTGTACACCATTAAACGTAATGAAATAGGAAAAATCGTACGTTTAGTAGTTCAAGGCTTTAAACAGGTCAAGGGTGAGTCATATGATATGACATTTAGCCCAGTTGTAAACTTTAGTGTTTTACGGTTTTTCTTTTCTATTTTAGGATCATTTAATGGTTGGTCACATACAGTGCGACATTACTGGTGCTTATCTATATGCCCCTCTAGATGAAAATGTTTATATGTCGTAACCATTAGGTTTCATAACTGCAGGACAAGAAAATAAATTTTGTAAATTAGAAAAGGCTCTGTATGGTCTACATCAATCGAGTAGGCAATGGTTTTTCGAAATGCATCAGGTTTTACTCAATATAGGTTTTAAGAAATTTGAATGGTGCAATTGTGCCTATACATATAGAAATGATATAGTTTTAGCTTTATATGTAGATGATTTTGTAATCTTTGGCAGAAATCAGAGAGTAATAGATAATGTATTAGACCTGCTTAAAGATAAGTTTGATATTAAAATTATGGGTAGAACTAAAAAGTTATTAGGTGTAGAATTTGAGGAGGTAGAGATTGAAGAATCTCAAGGAGAGATTTTCATACATCAACAAACATACATTGAAGAAGTGTATGAAAGGTTTAGTAAATTTAAATTGCCAATTACCTCCCTACCCATAAGTAAAGGTTCTGTATATTCTAAGAGTACATGTCCTAAAACTGATGCTGAAATTTCTGAAATGTCTCGTTTGCCATACAGGAGCATATTAGGTTGTTTATCGTTCATATCTAATCGTACCAGACCTGACATAGCTTATGCGGTGAATGTGTTAAGCCAATTTCAATCTAATCCTGGTATGACCCACTGGGATGGTCTGTTAAAGTTACTAGGATATGTGGTCCATACTAAACACTTAAAATTAAATTTAACATGAAAAAGATACAATTAATTACCTATTCAGATGCAGATTTTGCTGCCAATCGTGATGATCGAACCTCACTCGGTGGTCAGTTAGTTTTGATAGGAAATTCTCCCATCAGTTGGCGAACGTTTAAAGAACGTAGTGTAAGCCTATCAATGATGGAAGCAGAATTCATCGCTATGACTGAAGCAGCCCGAGAATTAACTTGGTTCGATAATATTTTAAGTGAATGTTATAATCTTAAAATTATCTCTGGCAGTAAAACTCAACCTATTTTATATATAGATAATATGGCCATTATTGACTTTGTAAAATCCCCAATCGAAAATCACCGTTCAAAGCATATTGAAGTTAAATTATTTTTTGTCAGAAATATGGTTTATGAAAATAAATTTAACTTGCAGTTTGTATGTAGTAAATCTAATTTGGCTGATGCCTTTACCAAGCCACTCACCAAGAATGACCTAAATAAATTTATAAGTAATATATTTGTGAACTAAGTAATTTGCATATAATTTATTTGTATATTGTATATTTGATTAATTGGAGTACATTGTTTTATAAAAGAATTGAAATTTGATGTAATTAATGTATTGTTTAATATGGACTCTCTTTTGTTTTAAAATGCACACTTGTATATAACTACTTTGATATGCAATTTAATGTTGAAAAAAAGGGGGTTACTTGTCATTAAGTTAAGCATTTAATTTTCCTGTCAGAGTATGATTAACAGCCACTACTGAGTCATTCTCAGTTAATCAGAGCAGCCCTATGCAGCGTCTCGCAAGGGTGTCCATTGTAAATGCCAGATGATTATCATGAGATAGTGCCCACTGGAGGTTTGTTGTCATGCTAGGGCATATCGCGGGCATGTTAATATCTTTTAAGTCAGCGAGTCCTCGTTTTATTTAGTTTTTATTGGAACTGCCACTAGATCCCGCTTAACTTATGACACTGTATTTATAGTTGTTTAAATGTAAAAGAAATGTTGAAATATATTGATATAGTTTAAATTTTATAGAAACAATGATGTATGAATATATATATATATAATTTGATATTTTCTGTTATAAATCCTTCTTTTTGAGAGTGAATGGTTAGTATGAAAGTGGGGCCCCACATATAAAAGATGATGGATGAATGATCTATGAACATGTTATCCTGCATTGTTGCTTCTACAGTATATACGTATTATCATATTTAATATGCATTCAAAGTAGAGTTATATGAACTGTTATATGATGAATAAGGTATATCAATTTAGTGGTTATTTATGTTAATTGTATAGTGTGCAAATATAAGTGGTTATTTAAATGTTTGTTAAATTGATGTTATTTATAATGAATTTTTGTGGTTATATACAGGTTATATATTGTATAAAGAGAAAGAAAAATAGGTAGTTCAAAAACTGAATTTTAATATATTTTGATTGTTTTGTGATCATGATCTGATGGTAAAGAAAAATGAGCAGTATTTTTGTAAAAGTTGTAAAATATTTTCTAATTTAAAAGTAACAAATTAACCTAACTGTAAGTCATAGAGACATAATCTTTAGATATATTTAGTGGTTTAACTCACGGGAATTGAGTTAGTGTTGTCTCTCCTTTGTGCAATACGCACTTTGTCTGTAGTGACGTTGGATGATGTGAGGGGGGGGGGGAATGTTAGTAATTAGTCCCTTTATTAATCTCATCATCCAAGATGAATAAATCTTTATTAACAGTAAAATATAAAATAAAAACATATCTTACCCTTTTGGAATTAATTCCATTAATAAGCAGTAATTCAATGTTTATTTTTACGTTGTTTATTTACCTTTTGGCTGTATTGCTCATTCCGGTCTTCCAGTCATAACAGCCAGCAGTAAAAGAGCTGGTTCTGTAATTCACTGTAGAACTTGCGATCGCTAATTTGCTGATTCAGCCGTTCTCGTAACTTAACAGTCAGTGGTAAAAGAGTTGGTTTTGTAATTCACTGTAGGATTTGCAATCGCTGATTTGCCGATTCAGCCGTTCGCATAACTTACCGAATTTTCGTGAATTCATCTGAAAACAGTTGAACGCCATACGCAAATCTGATGAAGAATCATCAAGAACTTTCGCTTTCAGTATGAATGTTAATTAGGTGAAAATGGATATAAATAGACAGCTCTGAAGTTTGAGAAGTGGGAGGTTTTTCTTATTTTGATTTTTTTTTTCTTAATGTTTCGTTCACGGAGTAATATTAATAGGAGTTGAAGGTCCAATGGGAGAAAGCTACGAAACTGTGATCTAAATTTTTGGTAAATACTGAGGGCGCCACTTGTCATTCCTCCCTACCTCGGCACGGATATACTGTTGTTTTCAATAGAATTTTGCTGAAGTACATTTAAAAATTTTTATTTTAAGCAATTTAATTTCTTTGTAAGTTCTTAAAACTGCATAATTGAGATGTTTCAAATAAATGCTTCGTTCCTAGTTGTAAAACAGGCTATGATAGTGATAAGAAAAGAAAAAAAAAAGCCCTAGGAGAAAAATAAAGTCTGAGTTCGTGTTTTCTGCACCTGAAGTAAGTTTTTTTTTTTTCTTTACAAAATTTCATCCATTCTCCTTCCTCCCAATTGTCTGTTTTAGCTAGCTTCGGTTCATAAGAATCGTCATTTTTTAAAAGCTTTCTTTCAAAGTAAAATTAGTATAAAATGGCTCTTAAAAAAAACATGTTTGTTAGAATACTCTATTTAATGAAATTTGCTTTCAATCGAAATTTTTTCAGCTTGATATTATTTTTAAAAAAATAATTAAAACGAGACATTTCCCCATTGAATAACATTGCGGAAGCTGGAGAGAAGGAAGGATTGCACGCTGGCGCCATCTGTAAACATTAGAAAACAACATCACAAAATTTCAGCGTTACCTTCTTCTCCTGTCTTATTACTCCGTGGTTTCGTTATTCACGTTAGGTTTAATGGGGGATTGAGATCCTGTTGGCCTAGCATGATAGTTTAGTATAGGTTAAGTTTATTTTCTTTCATCATTTTAGTGAAGTAAAAGACTTCAACAGGTAAAAGGACTTTATGAAGAACTTTTGACTTTTAGTTAAAAAGAACTTTATTTCTTTTACTGCTCAGATTATAATATGAACTTTTACTATCGGGTCATGAAGCCATTTAGCTATTTAAATATCATTTAAACATTTAAAATATCATTTTTGAAGTTTTTGACACTCTTGTCATATTTTTTGAATATCTTTATCGTTTGCAATTAAGATGCAAAAGTTAAGTAATTAATGAAACTTATTTTTTTTACATGTTAAATTATTATATTGTTATATTTTTGTTTTACATATGTTTTTATTAAACTTTAATAAACTTATTTGGTTAATTAAAAACTTTGTGATTATTTTGTCTTCATGCACTTATTTTAAGTTGAATTGAAACTCTGCTTGCTTATACACTACAAAACATTCAACCACGCTTCACTGCAAACATTTTTGCACTCTGCTATATAAAAATAAATCTGTTTTAGTGTGTTTGTGGATATGAAATCCTTCATATCCAACAATGGGCTCGGTCGCGTTTGTCTTGATGAGCGCGGTGGTTATTTTTCCGAATTTAATATCTGTAGAATGTTCTTTAATACGTTTTTTTATTTTACGTTTGGTCATGCCTATGTAGTAACCGGTTTCTTTGTTTATTTTGGAGTAGGGGATACTATAAATTCCGGAGGTTTCTAAGGGATCTATTTTATCTTTTTCGTTTCTAATTGTTTGGTAAATATTTTTATTTGGTTTGATTGGGATTTTTATGTTAATTTTGTTGGCTGCATTTTTTATTTTTTGGGAAATTCCATGGTCGTACGTAATGGCGGGAGTGAATTTTTGTTTTGGATTTTGGAAGTTGTTTATAGTATTGAGTTTTTTGATTCTTTTCCGGTATAGTTTGTTTATTAAGTCTGACATCAAGGTATGTCAGTATAATTAAAACCAATAATCTTACCCTAGAAACAACCGTTTACCGTAAACCAAATAGTAGTACTGAAATAATTCATTGCAATAGTAAAACCCCCTATCAATATAAAACAAATACTATCCAATCCTATATCAATCGCGCCATCACCGTTTGCTCTAATAAAAATTTATTAAACAAAGAACTCAATATCATCAGAAAATTTACTACTAATGCAGGTTACAAAACAGACTTAATAAACAAACTATACCGGAAAAGAATCAAAAAACTCAATACTATAAACAACTTCCAAAATCCAAAACAAAAATTCACTCCCGCCATTACGTACGACTGTGGAATTTCCCAAAAAATAAAAAATGCAGCCAACAAAATTAACACAAAAATCCCAATCAAACCAAATAAAAATATTTACCAAACAATTAGAAACGAAAAAGATAAAATAGATCCCTTAGAAACCTCCGGAATTTATAGTATCCCCTACTCCAAAATAAACAAAGAAACCGGTTACTACATAGGCATGACCAAACGTAAAATAAAAAACCGTATTAAAGAACATTCTACAGACATTAAATTCGGAAAAATAACCACCGCGCTCACCAAGACAAACGCGACCGAATCCATCAATATTAACTTCAGCGAAACTCGTAAATGGACGACTAGAACGAGGCGGAGTTTCCTTTTGTTTGTGGGTAAAAGCTGCACTATGATTGGCTATAGTCCTTTATTTGTGGCTTAAATGAAGACTCCTATAGGTTAAATTTCACCATGATGTCGAATGACGACAGACGTTCTAATCGTCAATTGGCAGATTACAATAACGCAATGTACGTGATAGAAAAATAAGTCTTCATTTACTGCTCCTCAATCAAATTTTCACTCACAATCTATCGTTTTAAATGTAAACAAACTTCGTTTCTGTCTGAGCTTATTACTAAATCATATACATGCCTTTTGCTTTGATTTGCTAATGCTTAATGACGTCATAACAGGCGAATGCCAGTGAACCATGGAGCATAGACTTGACCATGATGTTTGTTTCATTTTTGAGCGGTTGCTGCAGATGTCAGCAGGTGGCGTCAGATGAGTATTGTGCTGTCGCTCTCTGATTCGCTGAAAAGGAGGGTGTGTAGTTTAAAACGTTTTTGAATACGAAATTAACTTCTGCTATTTAAGATGTGAAGCTAGCATTACTTGTGGCTTGCATTTATGTTATTTTTTTTAAGTTGATGCTTGGCGTTTGCTTCGGCAACGCTTTTACTTTTAGTAATGAAGTTCTTTTAACTTTTATAACGATGTAGTTTGTTTCTAGTTTAATATCGTTAATGCATTATGCTGGCAGTTTAATTCTCTGAACCAATAGTTGGCTTTAGATAAGTAATTTAATGAAGTTTTTTTTTTTTAAATCTCTATGAAGCAGCTTCCCTCTAAGTTTGAATATTAATGTTTGTTTATTAACTTTTTTGAATTTTTCTTCTGTTAAGTTTAAATTATGTTTATCATATACACTTATGTTAAGTTTTATTGTTAATAAACTTTGTTATGTTTTAAAACTTTCTGTCATCACTTTAAACATTATTTTACATACATATTAGTTTCTCCAACTTTCATAGACATCAGATAAATGATAGCTTCCAATGCTTTCTATCTGCTTAATATTATACATGTTAGATTTAGGTTTATAAAGTTTTGAAACCTATTATCGGTTATGGGCAATTGCCTATGCCGGTTGGGGAGATTTAAATTGCAAAATTAAATTGTTTATTTTTCTGTAAGTGATGTGTTAATGAGGTTTATTTTTTTTTAAGCATAAAGTTAAATTTTTATATAGAGTTTTTGAAATGGCATTTGTTTTAAATAGCTTATCACAAATTGAAAAACTTAATGCTAATAATTATGCCTCGTGGATATTAGATATGAAGTTTTTACTCTTAGAGAGGAATGCTTGGGAAATCAAAAGAAGAAAAGAATAAAAAAACTCAATACTATAAACAACTTCCAAAATCCAAAACAAAAATTCACTCCCGCCATTACGTACGACTGTGGAATTTCCCAAAAAATAAAAAATGCAGCCAACAAAATTAACATAAAAATCCCAATCAAACCAAATAGAAATATTTACCAAACAATTAGAAACGAAAAAGATAAAATAGATCCCTTAGAAACCTCCGGAATTTATAGTATCCCCTACTCCAAAATAAACAAAGAAACCGGTTACTACATAGGCATGACCAAACGTAAAATAAAAAACCGTATTAAAGAACATTCTACAGACATTAAATTCGGAAAAATAACCACCGCGCTCACCAAGACAAACGCGACCGAACCCATCAATATTAACTTCAGCGAAATTCGTAAATTGGCAGATTACAATAACGCAATGTACGCCGCGAATCGTGAAACGATTGAAATTTTATTAAATCCACTTACCTGTAATGGCAACGACCCAGCACAGGAAATTAACCGTAACTGGTGTAGGACCATCGAGACTGCAAGAAAACAAGTCAAGTGTGTCAACACAACTGAGCAAGCCACCAGCATGCTGCGTCTGATGATGGGAGGGGCCCCTTCCCGAAAGTGCTAAGGCTCAACTCAAGAAGAATGTAAGGTTTTTGATTAATTTAGTTAAAATACTCACTATTTTGGGAAAAATCTATTATTTAACCTAAAAAAATATGAAAGCTCTTAATTAATGTTATACGATTTTAATGTTGTGAGTAGGAACCACCCAGATATATAAATGAAAAAAAAAAACTATAAACACACAATTTGTGGTCTGTAGTACTTTTATACATATTACAATATGTAACATAAAAACAAGATTTTCCGAAATAAAAGGGGGCCCCGAAATGATACCGAGCTTCCCCTAGCTTCAAAGCTTAATCAGGCCCTGCTCCCTCTTACTTTGCCTTCTGTACAACCGATCTTTAGTTTAAACTTCTGAATTCCCAGAAAAAGCCTAACATTATAAAATCACTCTAACTTTACTACTGCCATGGAGCAATGTTTCCATTTTTGATAATTTCTAATCAGTTTCTGTTGCACATCATAGTAAAGCTCTATTTGTGCTCCATCAGCTAAATAAATATTTCTCTGTGCTATGCTCAAAATTATTAAGGAAAAAACATATCAAGGGATAGATCTTAAAATTGAACTTGTAATTTATTCACTAGTAACTGACAGATTTTTTCAATTTACTCGCCACTTTTTTGCAATTTCTTCAGTTACCGAAATAAATAATTGACTCGTTTCAATTAAAAAAAAAAAAATTCAAATTTTGTAAAATGTTCATTTTAAATTCCTCCTCTCTGCAGATGACCAAATTATGATGGTATGTTACCGTATGACCCCATAAGGGTGAGTGCAGATTGTTGTCAATTGCCCAATGCGTAGCTAGAGTGTGACGTTAAAATCCATTCAACCTCAATCGTTTTAAATTTAATGATTTTTATTAAGTGTTTCTTTCAATTTTGCTGATTTTATGCATGTTTCTTTTAAAAACTTTTATTTTTGCAAAAATTCAGTTTTCGAATAAGAATTTTTACTTGACAGGACAGGAAGGAACATTTTTTCTAAGTCTGTTGAAAAATTTTGCATTTTTAAAATCCTTTATTGACAAAACACAATTTTTCGCAGCCGATTGTTGAAATGTGGAACTAGTTCATCACTACTAAATACATACACTTACCTCTCACAGACAAAATTCATGTTTTTTCCCAGCTGATTTCTAAAATAAACTATTATTCCTCTGCAAAATAATGCAATTTCTGTCCTTTAGATATTTAATTTATAAAATATGCCATATTTTTGGCAGGTGTTTCTAAAAAGCAGGATAATTTTGCTGTCACTTAAATTAATTTACGGTTATTTGTAGAAATATGCAATTTTTACATGGTCGGTTAATGATATTCAATTTACTAATGGTAGCAGAAAAATTGGCATTATTTAAGTCACCTTGTAATTTTATTTAGTCACTTCGTAACTTGTTGAGCTCTTCCTAATTTAGATTGGAGGGGGGGGGGGGGTAATTGCCTCCATTACCCCTCTGTGGATATGCCAGTAGCGAAAACAAGCTAGAAATGCTGAAAATTAACATTTTATCACCTGACCAAGCCTCTTTGAATGAATTTACATAAAAATAACTACGAATTAGACATTTACAAATTCGTAACAATACATATAAAATATACTTTCTTCAATATAGCAAAATTTAAGATCCTAAAAAAAGCTGTAATTAAGATAAAGACTTAAATTAAAATATGGTCCCACTTTTTTTTTTTTTTTTTTCCTCCAATTTTCACTAAAAGTTGGCAAACTCATCTGTACATCTGACCTGTCTTAATTATTAAGTCTCATTGTTTTATCTTTTTCCATTTTGAAGATATGATAGTCAAAATAATAGAGTTTATTATTACTATTATTGTTATTTTGCATTTATGAGCAATTTGTCTTTTACTTCCTGTAGCTCTTTACACAAAAGTAAGCACTTTATTTATTTATTTTTATTTATTTTCATTTAAAAATTTTAACTATTTTTTCTCTAAATGACAACAAAAAGCTAGAAAGTACAAAAAGAAGACTACTGTTAACTATATTAAACATCTGCAAAATATAAAAAGTGAAAAATTTTAAATGTACATGAGAATAACTTAGCAGAAAGGAAATAAATAAATAAATAAAATAAAACAGTAAAAAAAAAAAAAAAAAAAAAAAAAAACAGAAAGAAAGAAAAGCCTATTCCATGTGGAACATAAAAAGTACTTTTTCTAGTAACAGATAAAATACTAATTCCACAGTATTTTTTGCAGGCAGCAAAAAATTGAGAGACAAAAATATTAAATTTTAGGGAAAGGAAATGGATTTTCAGATTCAAGTCCAATAAAACAACAACAATAATAATAAATCCATGATCAATGGCTAAAACTTTCATAACCTTTCTTGACTTTCATGACCTAATAGACATTTTGGATATAGAGAAAATGTATTATCAAGTTTAATTTCAAGGGAAGATCAAAATCATCAGCAAATTATATGGAGATTTAATCCTAATAAAGAAATGCACACACACAAATTAAAAAAAATACTCAAGAAATATAATTTTGAGATTTATTCATGGTCAAATTCAACAACTGTTTTCTCATGATTATCCAAATATCCATATAAGTAGAAAATTTTTTCTGCAAATAGAATTTCATAAATAATGGACATTGTTCACACTGGAGACATGTTCCTTCTAAAGAAAATTTTGAAGGTGTTTTAAACTTTAGTACACTAATGTTTAATGTTAAAAATGAACTCTAAAATTTTTGACAAATCTGCAATTATTTATTTATTTTTTTCGGTGTGTGTGTGGGGGGGGGGGGATCTAAAACTTCCCCTTGGCTATGCCCTTGAAGCGATTATATACCCAAATTAAGTCAGCATTCTTTGTCATAATATCTAACCTATCAAGTTTGTTGCATTTATACATTATAGAGGCTGAGATATATATAGTTTTCCCTTGGAGGAATGATAAAGAGGAGGTACAGAAAAATATGAAACCAAAATCATAAATGCAGAAGCCATTAAGTTACACAGTTATATAAGAAATTCTGCATTGTTACAGTGAAATTATGCAATATGGATCATTCAAGAACAAAAGTCATCAAACTATAGGTCCCAAAGCTGTTAAATAAATAAGAATAATAATAATAAACACTACAAGCCAATACTTGGTAGACTCAATATAGCTCCCACAGTAAGCAGCTCTGGCTGTTGTTGCAGCAGCCATCTTGATTAGTCAACAGTTAACTTCATTTGCTCTGCCTGCAGATACATCATACGTCAACTCCAACGAGATAAATAGAGTGCTAAATGGCAACACTGACAAGATCCAACATGAGTCATGTGACATGAACCATTTATGCATTGGTTTCCTTGGTAACAGCTTATTTTCAATAAATTTCTACGGCAACGGTTTGGAGATTGTTCTTGGCAAAAATCATAAGCGCCAGTGTTTTTGTTTACTTTTGTAGTTTAATATTTTTTTGTTCCAAATCATTTTAGTTTTTATTTTACTTCTTTTTTATTTCGTGTAGTCGAAATTTAACCAACAAAATATTTAAAAATAGTTGATAAGTTATTCTTTGTTGTTAAGTTTAGCTCTTCTTTGAGAACACTTTTAAACTTCGTTGGGAAATGATAAAAAAATAAGTATTTTATTATTTATTGTAATGCAAAATATGTGAAAAATTATTTTAAAAACTGTTGTGTTACTTAATAATAATATCTTGTCGAACTGAAATTTTAAATGCCAAAATAGCGATAAAGGGCCAAATATAGCAATCTACTGGTTCATGTCACGTGATTCAGCTTGAACCACGGAAAGTTAATCCTTCATCCATTGAATCAGCACTCTAATTTATTTACCTCGTTGGTCAACTCCTCTTAAATAATTCAAGAGTCTTTCAATAAATATGATAAACTGCAGCACAGCAGAGTTACCTGTTGACCAATAGACACCACATTGAACTAATCTAATATTTCATAACTGCACTTTTACAAATCAGATTTTGTGCAATTATACACAATAGAAGCTAAGATACATATACGGACTTCTTGTAATTGAGAGAAATTGCAGTACACTGCACCACCTGTTAGATGATTTGCACTAAATGTTGATAGTCATCAATTTATGTCATGTTGTAATTAAATATGAACTTTTAAGAAATTCTGTGTATTAATTCTTAAGCTAAAGCTGCAAATAAATATTTGTTATACACACACAGGCAAGCGAACATTTTTTAAAAGTGATCAAATCAGGTTCGAAATTAGCAGTTTGTCATATTTTGCCCCTAAAAAATTTAGTTTAACAACTGTAATTTTATACCCAGTTGTTATTTTTCACGTCTAACTTTACATAAAAATTTCTATTTGATAACCGTAATTTTGCACCTACTTAGTAATTGGATATGTATACTTTTTCTACTGGTGAGACGAAGATCCACTTTTTCAACTAACCTCTCATTTTCCTTTTTTCAAGCTTTGAAAAATCAGAAGCACCGATACACTTGTCTTACGAGCACTAGCAAACAAGTTGTGAATTCTGCATTTGCTTGTTTCTCTCTTTCCTGTTGTTTTGTTCACTGTGACTTTCAAAATTCCCTTCCGTATTCCCCTATCTATTATTACATTCTCAAAATTGTTTAATAATAAAAAAATATTTTCAATAATTGCTCTCAATCATTTTGTCAGTAAGATAAGACTGATAATTTTAGAATACAAATTGAAACATGCTTTTAATTTTATGCAAAACAATCTTTAAAGATATATACATGTATTAACAATTGGCAGCATTGCTTAGGCAATTTGAATTTTAAAATTTCACCTAGATAAAGCATTTTGGAATCTAGAAAAAAAAAAAAAAAAAAAAAATACTTGGTGCAAATGATGCCTAGCTTATTTCTTAACTTATAACCCTGGATCAAATGGTGTTCAGGGCATGGAAATCCATCAAAAACCGGTAATAGAAATTTTTTTTATTAATCCAATAAGTCTCTATAAATATAAAAGGCAGTAAAAAAGATAAAAATTTTTAACTGTACAAATTGATATAAATAAATTTCATTACTTTGAATGTATATAACTTTCACAAGCCTGTAGCAATGTAATCAACGGTGATACATTATAAGGAAATTCTCCTGTAACAACAAGTTTTTTTAGAGCTTCTTTCAATTTTATTAAAGTTTCTATCACTATCAAATCTTGAGAAAAAATCTTTTCAGTTCTTTTGTTGTCACATGGTGTATCTTCTTCAGAACTTGAACTAGAATATGATACAAGTTTCTTAAAACACAATGTGTTTGGCGATTCTAAAAGTTCTTTTTCATCTGTGTTGGAAGAACTGCATTCAAATACATCACCACTTTTTTTAATTAAATTATCATGAACTTTTACAAATATGTCCCATTCTTGAAGAAGTAATTTTAGATATGTTGTTAAGTAGAGAAGGAAACATGTTTCATCAGATGTTAAAAATGCTATTAGTTCATTGTAATCAAAACCTAATCTTTGGAGAAAATGGATAAATATTTCATGAGGATTTAAATAATTCTGTAATTCAACCTGTTTTGAAAAATCCCTGTAATAAAAGAAAATAACTATTATAATTCACACAAATTAAATTTTAACAAGCCATAAAACATTTCATATAAATTTAAATGCAGAATAATGGGCTCTTCCCACTGTCGTCTGCTCAATCACATGATAGAGGAAAACGAATAATCAAATCGAATCGAATTCAATTATGTATTGTTCTTAAGAACAAAAATTTTAATATTTAATATAAAATAAAAGTAATATTGTGCATTTGTAAACAGTAGAATAATTGTATTTGTAAATTTAATAATTTTTAAAAAACATTTTATGTGTTTGTTTATTTTTATCTATAAGAATCGATTTTTGTATATTGTAGTGTAACTGTAACATTAACTGATCTAGCAATACATAATAGCTTTTTGTGGAATGTTTATGGATTATAATTTGAAATTTTAAAATGTTTTCACTTAATTTAATTGTATAAAGGTGCTACAATAAGTTAATTAACTTAGTTACTGGTCTAAATGGATTTACACAGTACGATATTGCACTGCCACTGATTTAAGTACCAAAAATCAGAGTATTAAATATGTTCTTCATGAACATCAATAACAAACATAAACTAAATGATAATTGCAAATGTATACAGCAAACAAAAGATGATGAATAATGATATAAAATGGATTAGAAATGATGATTTATAAAAAATAACACTGATTAAATATGATTGATCAAAAATAAGAATAGAAAATATGTTATTTCAGCAATCACTATAGATGAACAAGGCTTTGTCTGCTATTTGTTTTTCCTCTATCATGTGACTTCTGACGTCAGGTGGGAAGAGCCCATAGCAATATGCACTTTCTTCTAACAAAATCATTACTATCACAATCAGAAAACTGCCCAGGTACACACCTTGCATTGCTTTGTTAAACTAAACTCATGGCATGCAGTTAATATGAAAGCTACAAAAACAAATCTAATGAAACAAATTACAAATTTTAAATGTTTTTAAAAATTAAACTTAAATCATATGTAAAATAACAAATAGTTGCTCTTACATTGAAGGACTTTTCTTTAAATTGATGTAAATCTTAAGCAAAGCAAGCATAATTCCAAGAAGTATATCATCTTGGTCTCCAAAAACATCATTAATCCATGCATAAACAGGTTCAGAGGAAGGAATAGAAAAATTTTGCTTCACAAAGCAAAATACTTCTAATGAAACATCACATATTAATTCTTTGTTTTTAAAACCTAAAAGAAAACCAATTATCAAATAACAAAGGCAATTAACAATGTGTCTAATTTAAATGGTGTTCATTGCACAATAATACAATTTTATATCTATTGTACAGTAAACACAGGTGAGGAATATAAAGTGAATAGAATACAATACAAACAGATAAAAAATAAATTTTTACTTTTTTTTCAAAGTGCAAAATTATTAGGGGAAGAGATTAAGAGACTGTAGACACCACCTTTGCTAGACTGAAAATTTTCAAAGGTATTTTGCACTATCAGCGAAAAACTGTTGTAGGTTCTTAAAAGGGAACAGGCGCCACTGAGCGGGAGTTTAATATGGTCAGATTTTTAAAGGATCGTGAACCAGCTGGTCGGTGGAGGCGGCTAGTACAAAATAATTTAATGGTCCATTATTAAATTTTAGTTTTTCTAGCTAATTTATAAAACATTTCATCAAACACTCTCACACAAAAAAAAAAAAAAAAAAAAACTTCCAATCATTTTAGACACAGATTAAGAGTTCATATTTTTTTTATTAAAATGTGAAAATAATGCCTGGACCGGGAATCGAACCCCGGATCTTTGACTTACAAGGTCAATGCTCTACCACTGAGCTATCCAGGCTGACATCCCGGTCTGCATTACTCACTCAGACAACCTTTTAGGCAGAAACATCTCTGGTCTATCATTTAGATAGCTCAACAGAAAATAAGCCGCAGGTAAGGGAAAACACCATTAAACAATGGGAGAGAAATACATTTATTCTGCAGCAATCAGGAAGTCAGTCGAAATTTTAACAAATTCAAACAATTGCAATGGCAACGATGGGGCTCTGCTCAATCGTCAATGGCGCAGAATTTTAAAAAGTGGAAGGAGGCGTGAAAACTTCAGTTTCGAACACAGAGATGTCAGAGACCAAGCTGGGGCGCCCCAAGCGAAACTAGTCTGAACAAAAGAAGACATGAAGCAAGTAAAATGTTGTATTTTTTAAATTTTCTAAACTACACTGGTGTTCAAAATTAAAGCAGTAACCTGTTTTCTCATTTTCTTCTTTTGCGTATAATTTTTAAACAAATAAACATAAAATTTGTATGACATGTTAGTCATTATATCATTAATCAAATTTTATATAACTTTAGAAAAGTAATAATTTTTGAACTTATAATTATTCAATTTTTTTCAAAAGTAAGTTTTGGAAAAAATGAAAAATTTCAACAATTTTAGAAAAGAAAACTTTATGAAAAATAGTGTTAAGGATGCATTAAAGATAGATGATAATGTACATTCTTTCAAATGTCAAACTAAATCCCGATTTTTCTTTTTGTATTCACTTTTGTTTTACTTTTATAACAGACTTTTTGAAAAAATGTAATTACTATTTTGTAAACTATGGGCATCACCAGAATAATAAAAATGTCGATAAATAATTTTACAATGAATGTCTCATCCACTTTTCATGTTTGTATGTATATATTTTTAAAAGTTATTCACATGTAAAAAAAAAGAAGAAACAGAAAAATGAATACAGGGGGGAAAATCTGGTTTCAATCTAACATATGGATGTATCTGCATGTTCACCTATCAGTAATGCATCCTTGTGACCATTTTTCATAAGTTTTCTTTTCCGAAACTGTTGAAATTTTTCATTTTTTTCAAAGCTTATTTTTGAGAAAAACTGAATAATTATCACTTTAAAAATCATTACTTATGCTGAAATTATATAAAATTCAATTATTGATATGATAATGAACATGCTTTCCAAATTTTATGTTTATTTGTTTAAAAGTTATAAGCAAAAGAAGAAAATGGGAAACATGTTGAAGCTTTAATTTTGAACTCCAGTGTATATAGAAACAGCATTTAAAAACTGAATAACATCTCAAATGCACAAAGAAAAAAATCCTGTTTTACTACTTCTATTCTCTATGATAAAGATGTCACCATTAAAATAAAAATTTGGAGACCGCCCAAATTTACAAAATCAAATTAGAAGTGCCAAGTTTCAATAAGAGGTATCAGCAATCAGAGTTATATACTTATGCAACATGGAGACATGAACCGTGTCACAGAGTAATTTTTATGCACAAGTCCACATATAATAATGACTTGCACTGTTTTTGTAAACAAATATATAATATATTAATTAAAAAAATTAGAAAAATTTCTAAAGGAAAAGTAAATATATGTATTTCTTTACCCTCTTACAAAATGAAAGATTTATTTATTTATTTTTAACCTGCTTTAGAGGGGGGGAAAACATTTGGATTGATCTCTCTCTCTTTTTTTTCTTTTTAAAGGGGGAGGGGAGTTTACAAAAATTTATTTTATTTTATTTATTATTTAATAGTCCCTTTTTCATAGACAACTGTTTTTATGGCATTAAATACTAAAACATTGTTCTTTTTTAATAAAACGCTTTTATTATTATTATTTCTTTATGTATCTTGCATAAAACCTAACATATACATATCTTTTGTTTGATGGTATAGTATGTATTTTAAATTTATTAAGGAAAAACAAATAGATTCATCAAGTTCAGTAATAAAGCCTAAAAATAATTACATATGTGAGAAATATTGAGCACTTCTAGCACTTTTTTGGTTCTAGAAGTAATCCCTGATCACTAGCTGGGAAGCGGGAGGGACAGTCAAAATATAAATAATTAGATAAATGAGAAATGAAACAATTCTACTTTTTTAAAGGTTCTAGAATCTAATAAAACAAGTTTAAAATGAATATTGACATTTATGTTTCTGATGGAGAAAGATTGTGAATTGGAATGCTTCCATTGCACGTTTGATCGTCGATAGTTAGTGGAGTTTTTTTTTTTTTTTTTTTTTTAACAAATGATATCTGCGACTTTTTAAAAAGCATATAATCCGTAATTTTTATATGTTGTCCATAATGCCGTAAATCCGTAATAATTACAGACTAATCATAATACTTGGCATCTCTAATATCAATTATTAAAAAAAAACAAAATAATGAGTTTGGGTATACATTAGAATGATGGGAAGGAAGATCAAAAAGTAAATTAAAGAATATCAAAATGATATAAAGTTTGGAAAAAATCCCGACAGCACTCACTAAAATGAATGAATGTGAATTAATAGAAACTGACTTTAATAACCCAAAAATTTTTCTAATTTTATTAATAATCAATATGCTTTGCATCACGAAATAGTGGAAGTGCTAACAAACAACAACATCTGCAACCAATCTGATCTCATCTTTATTGATACCAGATAGCGTGATCTTTTAGTTCGAGATTAAGAAAGACACAACAATTGAAGAAGCCCTGGGGCTTGGTGGTGAAAGTCTTTTGAAATGAAGTCAGTAGACTTTTATTTATTTATAACTTTGATTATCTTTATTTCTTCATCATATTTCTTGTAAATCTAAATCTCAAACCAAATGCAGCAAAGTAAACACTTAACAAAGTTAATTTTTTTCAATCTTGAAATATGATTCACAGCTGACTGCTTAGCTAAGAGTAGGTACATGGTAAAGTTTTCCTCATGGTACATGGTAAAGTAAAAAGTATCTTTTATGAATTCTATTTTGAATATGTTGGGTTTTTAAATTAAAATAATATAACATTAAACTATAATAATGTAATTTTTCTCTCTTTTCTTTTATAAAAAAAAAAATGTTTATTTGAAAAATAAAAAATAAATAAAATGCAGTGGATCACTTACCATAGTTCTTAAAAATAAAAAATAATAATATTGGCCCTCTTCATTTACCGTCACCAGAAGCCCGAGCCAATGTTATTCTATGGGAAATTTTCTTTACAAATAACTTATTAACTAATACATATTTTTAAATTCTGTTTTCACATTCATAAAATTCCCAACTGTTAAATTGACAGACCTTTTTTAAAAATGTATTTTTTTAATTAATTTTTTATTTTGAAATTGCAAAATGAAAAATTTCACATATTGAAAATTCGTATTTTGCAGTTTCAAAATAAAATATAAAAAATAAAAATAATTTTTTAAAAAAGGTCTGTTAATTTTACATTTGGGAATTTTCAGAATGTGAAAACAAAATTTAAAAATATGTATTAGTTAAGTTATTTGTAAAGAAATTTTCCCATAGAATAACATTAGCTTCAGCTTCCGGCGATGGTGAGTGAAGCGAGCCCTTAATACCTCATACTTATTGACAACTTAGACAACACAAGCAGTGTAATGTTTAAGACAAAATTAATAAGATTTATAGACAAAGTGTATAATTTGAAATTTTTGACAGTTTTTTTTCCCATAGAATTTTTGACACAAAAATTTAAATCATGATTAAAAATGTCACGCATCAAGAACTTGTCAATCATGGTTACTGTTTTATCGTAAGTTTGTAACTTTATATTACTGCCTGGTAACACTTTCAGTGAATTCCCCATCCCTGGATCATTAGTTTAAAAAATTCAATAAATGAACAAGTTTTATATCACTTAATAAAACTTAACACTAAAAAATATAAATTTTTAAGAAATATAATCTAAAGACGTAGCAAAATAAAATATGAATGTATATAAAATCATTAAACATACCACTGATGAGATTCAAAAATATGAATGTTATTTTCTTCACAATTACAGGATCACATTTGCTCAAGTTTTCATGTTGTGAAGACAATGCGCTAAATTTAAGAAAAAATACTCAACATTCTATGAAAGACAAGACAACATAAGATATTTCATGGAGAAGATATTAAAATTTTAAAGCACAAAATAATAACAACAATAATTACTATTTTACACATTCTTAAATGTGGAATATTTGAGTATCCATTTACTTAAAATATATAGATTAAATACGAATATTCACCAAAAGTTTAATTAGAAAACTATAAAAGAATTTTTTGAATAAAACATACAGTGCTTTGAACTAATAAACCTGCCTACTAGCATTATCTGAAAAGTAGTGCTGATAATTTCCCTGTGAGAGAAATACCGTTTATAGTATTTTCATGAAATTACATATTCAGAGAACTAATGAGAGAAAAAAAAAAAAAAAAAAAAATCCAAGCAATAGACAATCTTAATACGTTATGGGTAGTGGTGTACAAATCATTTTACAATTTTGTCCCATGAATGCATACTTATTATACACAATTTCATCACCTATATGTCCCTAACAGATTCCAAAGTCCTTCCCTAATTTTATGTATGAAATTAGGAGGGGGGGGGGGGGGAGGATGGCTTGATAAAGATTTTGTAACTTTTAAAAAGTGAGAAATGTGATCTTCAGATCCTTTTTTTTTTCATTAGCTAAAAGTGTATGTGTGAATGTACTTGTTAGTTAATTTTAGATTTTTTGCTTAACAGAACTTTTTTTCAGTTAATTTGTTTTCACCCCAAAATAAGCAGTATTTAAGCGGGAGCACATGAAAAGCAGTGCATTTTTCCTGTCATCTCTTGCTTAATTAATCCATGCTAATCTAAGTAAAATTAACAGCCCCAGGAGAGGGAAACTGGCTGAGGTTCGTGACGGCTTTGGCCAGACTCGGCTACAAATGTAGACGTCAATGTGATTAGATCTACTGACTGTGAATAGCATGTATAATGCATAAGTGTTTTCAATAAAACAACTGCATAAACTATTTGAACTCGTTATTGAGTGGAAAGCCTTGTTTCTACTTAGAAACGATGCGACAGCAACTAGTAAATACATTATATATATATATATATATATACATATATTCATAAATATTTAAGCTTTTTTTTCTAAAAATTATGTACAAAATAATGTCAATTGAGAAATTGATTTTTTAAATAAGTTTCATTTTTTAAAAATGTCAGCAGTTGGTATATGAACATTTTAAAGTACATACAAGGGTCATTTTTAAAGTAAGAACTGATTGCGCATTGTGTCCGCAAATCCTGTTAAGGAACATCAGTTCAAGGTCGGCTACTCTCAGTGAGTCTCTCACTACGGCGCCATTGTGTTTCACATCTCTGCCGGTATTGGTTGTATTGTTATACTACTTTATTTGTCGCCATGTCAATCAGTAATTCCGCCAATTGTAAAATGCGTTCAGTTATCCGGTTCTTAAATGCCAAAAAAGTTCGTCCTGCTGAAAATCACTGACAGCTTGTTGAAGTTTATGGTGAAGGTGTAATGAATGATGGAAATATGCATAAATGGTGTAAGCTTTTTAATAAAGGAAGGACAAATGTTCATGAAGAATAATCTGGACTGCCTACTGTCATGAATGAAGATTGGACATAAAACATTGATGAGGAAATTAGCCGAAACAGGCGCTTCACTAATGATGAGCTTCATCAGAAATTTCCACAAGTTTCAAGATCAGTAGTTTATCACATTGTTACTGACAAACTTCACAACAAAAAAAAAAATGTGTGTGAGATGGGTGCCGAAAATGCTGACAAAGGAAAACAAAACAAAGCGAATAGCTCATTCTTTGTCCTCTTTGGAGTGCTATCACAAGGATGATGACATTGGGAAGTATTGGATCATCCACCATACAGCCCTGACTTAGCGCCATCAGAGTTTCATCTGTTTCTCAAACTTAAGGAATTTCTTGGAGGAAAGCACTTGGAAGATGATGACATGTTGAAAGAAACTGTTACTAACTGGTTTAATGGTCAGGCGGCAGAGTTCTTTGATAATGGGATCCAAAAGCTGGTGCCACAACTTGACAAATGTTTAAATGTTAATGGTGACTATGTTGAAAAGTGAAAAAATGTTCATATTTTAGTTTGTGATACAATTTAAGTTTATAAATAAAGTTTCTCTTACTCCATTACAAAACTGTTCTTACTTAAAAAATGACCCTCACATATCAGTAATATACAAGTACATAAACAAAGTTTAGAGACAATAAAGAGAAAAAATAATTTACCATAATGCTTAAAATTAACAAAAAACAAAAAAAAGAAAGAAAGAAAAAGAAAAGCTATTGAACTTTCAAAAAGTCCTGAAATTATTTGGCTTTAAAGCATTATCACAATAATTAACCTAAAAGATCATAATTATGAGATGTCACCCTTGCACCCTAGACTCACATCATATTCTGATATTTAGGTGCTATATATATGGAATCAACTGCTTTTTTACAGTTGCAAAATTGATTTTCTAGATTGTTCCTTAATCAAAATGTGAAGTTCCACAAGTTATCAAAAACAAGAAATTTTACACATTTTTATTATTCAAAAATAGGGAATTATTGATGATTGAGCAAATGTTTCTTTTAATAAACAAAGGAAACTGATTTTTTTTTAGTTTAAGCCACTGAAAATCAAGTCTTTTTTAAAGTTCTTTCTTAATTAACTTCTATAAAACTCTTTAAAAGAAATAATCATATATTTACCAGCCTTTTCCAAAACAATAATAATATAAGCATCAGTGTAACTTTTTAAAAATTACACAGAGTTTAATTTCTCTCACCCCACCTTCCCCATCTGCCATTCCTTATTAAAACCAAAATTACAAGTTATACTAAGTTTATCAATACAACAACAGATACACACATTTTAAAATTTCACCAATTAAAACATTTTTTTTTTCTTCTTTTTTTTTCAGATTTCAAAAGTTTCCTGATAATTAGTTAATTTGTACCTGTTTTAGGATGAATTTAGTCATAAAAACAGGTCATAAATACTGTAAAAAGATATTACTTGAAAACTGGATTTTGTTATTAAACAAAGGTAAATAAACACTTATCAGGACTTTTGACACAAAATAAGCACTTACAAATATTTTCTAAGACCTATGGGAATCTTGTAGAAGAAAAATTTCAGATCTATGAATCATAAATTTTTTTCTTTCTTTTTCTTTTTTGATACATTAACCAGGGACGTATCCAGAGGGGGGGCTCTGGGGGCTCGAGCCCCCCCCCCCCCCCGAAATTTTCTGAGATAACCTTTTCTTGTTCCTACTGACCAGAAAAAATAATGTAAAATATGAATTTTTTCTCCACAATATCTTTTTCTTCTTAATTTGTTTGCTTGTGAAACCTTATTTATATAACCCTTCAGCAATTTTCTGTCTTGTGAAGTCTAAATTACCGAAATGCATATTAGCTTTTTGTAATAAACACTAAAAGGAGAACTTTATGGTACTTATTGTTGAAACACTGTAATGTGTCCCCTTTCTTTTAAACACTTCTCTTGCCAAAAATAGCGTTTTAATTCCTTGTGAGACAAAAGATTCGTGATTAACAAAGATCATAGTTGCATATGGAACTTCTGGTTTCGTTAGTTATGCACGTAGTATACCTTCCATTCCGTAGTATACCTTCCTTTCTAACATAAAACAGCCAATATAAAGTCTACTTTACACAAAGACATGTGATGAAAGATAATACTATCTAATCCTACTGAAAGCAAAAATGCCAGTAATCACATCATAAAGTACAACATTCAGTATTCATATTTGTAGAGAGGCAGAATTTCAGACGAATGTCCAGATTCCCAAACCAGACTGAGCTTTGACTGGATCAGACTCTAGTGGGTACATGCGGTCCACAGGTTCTGTCAAAGAAATTCGGTATCAATTTTCCTTGTTTTCCAAAAGGAAACCGAAGTGTTAAACCCACTTGCGGAAAAAGCCACCATCTGTTGCCATGCGTCATCAGCATCGTTCAAACTATCACACCACTACCGTCATCCATCGCCATGCACCTATAACTAAATAACGTTCGCATAAGGAATCAGAAGGATTACCACAACGAATCTCTCAGGGAGAAAAATTAATCGCATGAGATTGTATAGCCCCAAGCAATACAACAATTATTGGTCAACAAAAAGTCAGAAAAGTAATTGTAGCTCCCTGCGTTCGAAAGAAGAAGTAAGGTATTGTACCTACATTGGTATAAACCACAGCTCGCACCCTAGGTCAAGTGAAAGGGAAAACGTATATATATATATATATATATATATATACATAATGTTTGAGCTAAGGCTCCCTGAGTTCGACAAACATCTAAGATCAAGACGGTCGTAAAACAAAAGTGGGTGTGAGCTGCGATGCAAGTAGAATAAGTGGCCGTGCTATATACTGCCCTGACAGGCCTTAAAAAACCAACACGTTATGTAAACATCTTTGTTACGATCGTCACAAAGCAGACATATATGAGTCTGATGTAGAACACGATGATGGGCCATCGCTTCACTGTTCACTTTCCAAATGATAACCAATAATGACGTGCAGCCACAGTTGAAGATACGCTGTGTCACATGAGACACCTGGTTGATACACACTCTGGGTACATATAGAAACGCTAGATAGCTCGATATGTACGCCATGCCAGAACATTTTCAGCAACTACAATGCGTATAACCATGGCCCCAGGGTCTGTAGAAGACACGATAAACGGTAAACCATATAAGAAGACCTCAATGTGTTCGCTAAACATAGACATATAATATGTCTAGGTTTAGTGGACGCTAGCACAGAGGTCCTCATGTTTCCAATAATATGACCTAAAGCAAGCAATATTATCTAATTAGAAAACCATATATATTATTTTCTTCTACACACAAAACAAGAGAAAAAAGTATTGGAATCGGAAACTTTTAGATTCCCAGTTTTCAATGTATTTACATGTTTTTAGATGCATTGAACACCATAAGACTATTTTTCGGAAACTTAGATATAAAATTTTTTATTAGATTTTTGGGTATGTCGCACAGCAGATAGCGTAGCCGCACTAGATTTCCCTTTTTATGGGAAAGATATAGCTTCTTTTTAATACAGCTGAAATATATCTAAAAAAAACGAAAAGTATTTGAAACATGGTTGTGCATGGCACATAAATCTTACGTCGTACCACTGAATTACGACGTCAGCCAGTTTCTGGTATGTTAAATTTGAATGGACTTAACATTGTACTAAAGCTAGACAGACAGCATAGCAACGGTCTAGAATTCATTTCTAGGGTAATCCGGAATCGTACCATCACAATTTAAAACCTCCACGGAGAAGATGTTTCCCCAATTTCAGTATACACGAGCTATTACATTTACAAAACATGGAGGACACAACGGATTTTACGTGCAACTGATACCATTAATCTACATGACAGTATTTGGATGGCTCCAGTATCGATCACTCAATCCTTCAATTACAAGCTCGACTCTTTATTAACTGGATAACCGTGAGTCCAGTTTTTGGTGATTTTCTCCGTTTGTCAGTGGTTTACAACATCACGGATTAAAGAACTCTCTAGCAGAGACTTAAGCATTTTAAAGGACTAGTTCCATCAGTTTTAGGCCCAAGGCACTTTTTAGAATTATTATTATCATTAAATCTTTTCTTGCCATTTCCGATTTTAGGAACATTAATTCTATTGTTTACCGACATGCGCCGTTGTAACTGATTTTATTTATAGCGCATAACCATTTTACTATGCCTTGATAAGAAGCTTAAGGTAACAACTTATATTTTTCTTAAAGTTAAAGTGATTGGGGGGGGGGGGGGGGGGGGCAAACTTTAGCGCACACACTCTTGGTGTGCACATGTGCGGGTGCACGACCAACATCTTAATGAAAGTTGGGCCCCCTCCGAAATTTTTTTCTGGATACGCCCTTGACATTAACCACACATTTGCATAAGCCCTACTTATATATTAAAACAGAAAGCTGTTTCTTTAAGGCCAAACTGTGCATATTTGAGCATGCACAAAAATCCTTAATTCAATTAAAAATTATCACATTCTTTTTATTAGACGTTGGGTAACATGAACATTGACAAATCCAACTACTCCATGGTAAACGAGAAAAAGAAGTTGAGTTTGGGGTTTAACATCACACTAGGGCTACGCAGTGGGCGATTGGCAACAATCTGGAATGCATCCCTAGGGGTCAAAAAAGGAAAAAAATAAGTGTAATATTTTTTATTTATTTATTTATCATTTTGAAAATTTTTGCATCGAAATTCTTTTGATAATTATATCATCATTTAGATAGTCGTTCATACAATCTAACATTGCCCGTATATTTTTGATCTGTCATTTTTAAGCAGTCAAAAAATATATAAATTTAAGTTTTGATTTTACACCTTATTTTCAAAAAAATATTTTTCTTTTTCAATTGTCCCATTGCATGCAATTTTTATTTAAAAACATTGTACTAACAAAACTTTTAAAAAGTGTTGTCTTCAGAAAATATTGAAAAAAAATGTATGGGATTCTACTTTTCATAAAACACCAGGAAGTGAAAAAATTATCGGCTGAAATTAATTACAGCGACCACAAAAAATTATCAAAATTAAGCATATTTGGCGATTTAGTGCTGTTAGGCGTTCAGTCTGCTAGCACCGAGATTGTCGTGTACAAACAGAACTGTGTTTTGTTTCTCCGCCAAGTACTCAAAATCAATCGCATAACAATGTGAAATCGTCAAATATGCTTAATTTTGATAATTTTTTGTGGTCAGTGTAATTCATTTCAGCCGATAATTTTTTCACATTCTGGTGTTTTAGGAAGAGTAGAATCACATATATTTTTTTCAATATTTTTTGAAGACAACACATTTTGAATGTTTCCTTGTAAATGTGAAGAGAGAGATACTATAAATTTCAGTCTTTGAAATTTTCTTGAGAATGTAAACTAAAGAATTATCATAGTCTGGATGCAAAATGTCTTGTTTGCAATTTGAGACTATGCCCAACAGGAAATAATTTTTTCCTGAATTTAGCATTAAATATTTCAGATTTTATCTTTTTTTTTTTTTTTTTTTTTTTTTTTTTTTTTTTTACTCTTAAAAAAGAAATTACTGACATATACAAATGTCTCTCGAAACCATACAAAATTTACTGTGTTCATTTTAGAAACTTTGCTGTTGTTGCTTTGAAAACCACTATTGAAGACAATTGAGCCTATACCCCTATTTGATGTTTTAAAAGAGACTGTCTGCTAGACGGATGAAGCCAAGTTAGTATTTTATTAATACAGATTAGAAGTAGATGTCAAACATATGGAAAAAATTAAACAAATGGCTTCAAATAAAAAACATTGAAGAAACTTAATATATATTTAAAATGCATCAATGACAGTTTTATCAATAAATTAATTTTTAAAAAAAAGTTATAACATAAGCATTTTTAAATATAGTGATACATATATATATATATATTATATTTAACCTTATCTAAAACTGACTAGTAACTAACTTTATTAAATTATATGATTATACAAAATATAACATTTAACATACTGTATGAGTATATGTCCATCTTCACATTTACAAAAATTAAACCCCAATAAAGAAAAAAAAAATCATTGTAATAGTCTTCTTTGTTACAAAGAAAAAATGCTAGAATATATAAACAATTACCATCCAGAAAAGTTGGTGTTTATCAAAATACATAAGCCAGATAACTGAAGATCAGATGGAAGCAAACTGAAAAAGTTTTTTTCTAATGCAGCTGATGTAACTTCTTCAATTGAGCTGCTACATTTTTCTTCAGTTGAGGTAAATTTCACAGTTGAAGTAAAAAACTAAAACAGAAAGTGTTTTTTAAATTTATTTTTTAGTAACATAAATATGCTTTATAAAGTAGTATTTAACATTCATTTATTTTAACATACAATATGTAGTTTGTATAAAGGAAAAATTACTTCACTGAAAGTCTTATTATTATAAATAGTGCATTTACATAAATAAAACAGGGATCACTTTAGAGCGTTTCAGTAGGGTGGCCCACTCTAATGCCCTTTTTCCGGTAAAATCCCGCCCTCCTTGCACTTTTCAGAGAAAAAATACCCCCCCCCCCCCATTTGTGAACCTGACCCTGATGTGTTTACTTTCTACTTATAAGTATTTTTGACCTGTTTCCTTTCCAGAATGCTCATTTTTTCCATTCCAGTGTGTATTTTTTAAAAAACTAAATGAAAAATGAAATAAATAAATAACTAATATGAAATTTCAAAATTTGTGTAACCATTTGTTCAACAAAAAACATTGTTATGAAAAAAATAGATTGTCGGCATAAGTTCTGGGAAAAATTAACCCATGTGTTTAGACAATCTTTACAAAAGTTACCATTTTCATAAAAATTGCCCTTATTCTATAATGTGCACTGCGCCCATTTTTATGTTCTAGAGTGATCCCTGAATAAAAAATTATACATTACTTAAAATAAACTAATCATTTTAATGTTGCATATAATTTATAGTGACTTTCATAAAAATAAATGAATGAATAGATATATAAAGATATATCTTTCATATTTTTTATTTCAATATTTTATTCTAATGTTTTATAAAATTACAGTATAGTTATACTATATTTTATTACATTCATTATCTCTCCCTGAAAAAAAAAAAAATAAATAAATAAATAAATAAAATAAAAAAGTTTAATTCCTTTTTATATTTTTTATTTTAATCTTTTGTCCTAATATTTCATAAAATTACAGAACCTTTGTTTAGATCACATTATCTCTCCAAGAAAACAAAGTGTAATTTTCCTTAAATATAATTTCCATGATCTTTTAACAAATTTTTATTCTTGTAAATATTGTAATCCTCTGTAAATAATTTGATTAAGAAAACAGTATTATGCATTTAAATTAACATTTTGAATGTAATTAATTTACTTATGGGTTATCATATTTCTCAATGTCCTAATGTTCTCACAGTTATATAATACACTGAGATGTATTATGCTTTCAATATGATGATATAATCAACATATCCTTCTATAGGAAACATGCTTTTGTAAATTTGCATTTTTCTAAATATAAGTCTGTTATGGTTCCTGCCATGATACCAGCTAATATATATTACATATATATATATAAAGGCATTACAAATAGAATCACATAAGAACATTGGATACAAAATTAAATATTTTTAATTAAAAGAATAATTACCTGCATGATTATATCAACATGGATCCTAAGAGCGATCACATCCAAGTTGTAAGCATGAGATAAAAATGTGATAATACAATCTTCATTTAAATATACATTAAAGAGATCTTTTTCTGTGAGTTTGCCAATTATTCTCTGCCATAAAGTAAGGAAGCTAATTAGGTTTTCATTTTCACATTCAGATGAAATTATTTCTTGATACTGTTGCATAATAGAGCTCCAAAAATGAGATAATAATGTGCACAGACACTGAAAAAGACCTTTTTTTTAAATGATTTTGCTTGCAAAATTTTTATCATAAGAAGTTTATATCATATGTCTTCCCAAATTAATTTACCCTCTTTCAACATACAAATAATAAAAAAGAACCATGAACTTTATAATGCCACAAACAAATAAAATCAGAATTAATATCTGCTGTAATTTGTATCATGTCACCTGCAATTATCTAGGATGATGTAACAAACAATAGGTAAATACTTCATATGAAATTATAACTGATTGACCATAACAGTTAAGATTAAAGTAGAAATATTATCAGTAAATAACATTTAAAAAATAAAAATTGTCTAGCAATAATATGGGTATCATAAATAGAAAAAAAAAAAAAAATGTTTCTTCACAAAAATAAAAATTAGCTCCAGAGGTGTCAAGTTATTACTGATTGTCTGTAACCCTCATATCTGAATTTTTTACTATTATACTTTTTAACAATTATCTGCAATTAAATAATACGAAAATTGCTTTTCTTGAATAGTGGCATGAAATTTATTTTTAGTTGGTTGTAACTTGTCACCTCTATAGCTTCATCAATTCCTTTGAAACTTTGTACATAAATAGATTGTAACTGAGAATATGTGCATGTTGTGGCTTTGAGACTTTATTTCCTACTTTTCTTCACCTGATGAAGGGAGATGCTTAATTATCTTACCCGAAACACTATTTTTTCTTTCAGAAGTATTTTATGGTGCTTTTTCACAAAGTTCTTATTTTTATTTGACACTAGTTTTTTGTGTTTTTTGCTGCAGCAGAAAAGTTCCTATTCTAGTTTTTGTTATAAAATTGGAAATAAGTACTTGCTGAAGATTTTTTTTACATTGAAAATTAAACAGAATAGAAATATAATGCTTAACTTTATATTAAGAACATTCAATATAAAATGACAAAATTGTGCACAAATGAATAATTATACTAATACTAACCTTTAAAAAGACATATTGTTTTTGGTAAAGGATTAACACACTGTTCCATATTAAAATCTGTTGAACAAGTCTCAAATTTATATTGGACCAAATCTGAAAGAAAATCTAGCACATTGACATTTGATGTAATAAAAAGATTATCTTTTATATCCTTCAACAAATCTTGTATTCTTTCACAGAATGTAGATTCATCAGAGGCTGATAAAATTGTAGATAAAGCCTTCATGAACACATAAATTACATATTTGTCTTCAGAAAACTTAAGATGATTAACCTGAAAGAAAAGGAAGATCATTAAAATAATTATAAAATAAAGTAATATATCTCTGTTATTTAACATGCTATCATCACACAAATTGTACTGGGTTTATATTAACATATCCTAAAGTTATGGATCATTTCTTTTACTTAACGATACAGGGTGATCGCAAACATTATATTTTGCTTAATTTGTTGCCAGCCCTTAATTATTGTCCATTGTCCTAACCTAATCTTCACTGATAAACATGAGGAAGACTCTGTTCTTAATATAATGCAGTGTTTAAAAGCATTTCATCTAGAGATAAGTCTTTCAACTGAAAAAAAAAAAAAAAAAACTGATCATTTGTAATTTTTGCTAAACTTTTGAGCCAGAGTATACTATAAAAGTAAATCTGTACTTTGATTTTCATTATTTAAATTAAATATACAGTAGAGAGTCAAAAATCCACACAGGTCGGGACCAGAGGTTGTGCGGATTTTAGGATTCAGGGACCATAAAAAATGATTTTCACATTGAATAATAAAAACAGAATATTATTCAAACTAAACACATACTACTGAATATTACTAGGTACATAAGAATAATAATGAACATTAACAAAAATATATAATGAAAACAATAAATATAAAAGAAAAAATATTTGTTAAATTTAGATAAAATCTGTTCACATGTATACTCCGTTTCACCTTAAGTTGGCAGCATTGAGGAAGGCAGGGAATGTAATATTGCGCGCTAAGAAGTAGTTCTAAAGTTATTTTGCGTTTTTAAGTTGATAAATTTGATAAATATATGCTATAAAATAAGGAAATTTGGCTTACGCAAGAAATGTTTGATTTTTTTCTTATTTTAAAAGTATTTAAATAATAAACATCTTTTTAGCAAAGCGAACGCATAGTGACGAAACAGCGGCATATCTGAGTTTCATTTTGGCTCGAATCGGTTTCAAGGTTAAACATCTGGCGCGCTATTTAAAATTTCTTCACCAGTTCTCTCTGAGCCTCTCCCTACTTTTATTACAGTTTTCTTTCTCTTGGTTACAAAAGAACAAAAAAAAAAAAAAGAATTTATCAGCTTTGTAAGAAAATTTGCGATTCCTGTCATACTTCCTTTGAAAATTTATATGGGATATATAAATTTATATCTGCATATGGGAATTCATATACATTCTATACTTTTAATAAAAAATAACCTTGTTTTAAAACCTATTTAAGTTAGCAAATAAATGTAGTAAGTGTGATTTATTCAACTACCTTGAAAAAACATTTTCTAATTGGAAGTTTAAAACTGAAAAATTATATTTAAAGAAAGTTTCAAAATACCACTAGTAACTTGATTCTATTCTGCTAATTAATAATTTAATAGCTTCATATTTTATTATTTATTGATTTATTTATTCGTTTAAATCTTCGTTTAAGAAAAAACTTAAAAAAAAAAAAAAAAAAAAGTAAAATGCAAAATACTCGTAACAATTGTTTCGGATCGAAATAAAATGCACTTTCTTTGTAGCACTTGTGCCTACTTTGTTCGCCTTACAAAGAACCGTATTTTATTTCGACCCGTAACAATTGTTTCAAGTTTTTAGCAATGTATGGCTTTTTTTTTTTTTTTTTTTTTTTTTTTAAGATTTTAACTTAATATTTTCCCACGCCAATCAATATAAAATATCCGTGCACCATATGAACAAAATTGTTAAGTGGCTCTTAAAAACATAGCTGAATATAAATATGTAAAAAGAAGAAAATAGCACTTTTTAGTTTTTGAGAAATTATTTTTTTTAATTATAGTATATATGTTAAGTAACCTGATTAAATTCAAACAGTAATTAATTTAAAACAAACATAAGTAAGTTTGTATATAAACACTACAAATTTCAAAAACTCGCAGCAGTTGTTTCAGGTCAAAATAACAGTACGGCTCCTCACCAGGTGAACAGTAGGCACGGGGGCATTCTCAAAGCAGCAAGGTACACTCATACCTATTAAGAAATTTAAAATGACTTCTGCATATTTCTGCCTTTGAAATATCATGTGTTAAATTTCAGAATAATGCAGTTAGCAGAACAGAAAAGGAACAAAAGTTTAAAAATCCATTAAAACAAGGTAAAAAAATATTTAAAAAATGTTGCAAAAAAAAAAAAGTTTCGTTCCTGTGTGTGGGAAAAAAAAAAACCGAGTATTAAAGTGTTAAATAGTTCAACTGCAATTTCACAAATTATCTTATGCTTTAAAATATTATATCTGAAACTCTTTTATGAAATGTAAAGTTTAATATTTATGATTTTTATTTTATTTTTGTAATAAAAAACGACCGCTGTGTTTTATTCGTCTTCATTGTAACCAAATTAAATAGGTAGCATTTCAAATAAAACATCAAACTAATTAATTAATAATATTTAAACTGAGAAGGAAAAACGCTTTTTTCAATAAACTATTGTATAGTATTATGAAATAAAAAGTACTCATGAACACCAACAGGAAATGTAAAATGGGATAGAGGAAATGACTCTTCCAGGATTTTGAAATTTTAACCTTTTATCTAAATATTTTCTTATTTTTATTTATTTATTTAATTATTCATGAACGAAACAAAAAATTATATATATACTTTTTTTCATGCAACTTTACATAGTTAAAAATTAATAATATATAAATATATATAAAAAAGACTTTTTTTATCATTAAAAATATTAATTATTGCAAAATTTCACTCAAAAATTCTTTCCCTTTCTGAGTTTCGATAAAATTCATAATATGAAATAATTATTACTAAGCAGTTTTTCTTTTTTTTTTCCGCCAAATTTACGGCTTTCATTGTTTGCTAACAACCTCACCTGCTTTAATAGTAATCCTGTTACTATGACAACAGGTGTGATTAGGTCACTGTAGCCTTTCCTCTACTGCCAACTTAAGGTGAAACGGAGTATATCTAGTTTTAAACTAAACTTGAACCTGCATGATTTATTTACTGTAAATAATAGTAACACAAATTTATTTTTCTGTGAATTTTATTGAGTTCTTCCTTACAAATTATGCCTTCATAAAAAAGCATTTTAAAAAATTAGTTTGTTATTATTTACCTGATTGATATCATATCTCAATAATGAATAATCATTATTTTCTTTTGATGAATTTAATATACTGTCAATAATTTCATTAGCAGCAACTTGGCTCTTGCAGTCTTTCATATTATTATTATTTTGTTTTTCTTTTTTGTAATCATAAAATGCTATACATAAAATCTGTATTCAAGATCTTTTTCAAAAATTCTGATTTGCAGTTTTGTAATTTATTAATAGTGAATTTCATTGTTTGTATCTGACAAGCTGTGGGGATTTCGGACTTCAGTGGATTTTAGGTTGGCGGATTTCTGGCTCTCTACTGTATATAGTTTAGTTACACATATATATATATATAATTTAAATTACACAAACTAATGAAAATATTACAAATAATAAGACAACCTTATAATATAAAAGGTGATATTTAATCAAAGTCTTGCCCCAGTAAATTTAGTGTTAATCTTTTTAGAATGACAATAATAGAAATAACCTGAGACAGTACAAAAAATTATGATCTATATGTTGTCTCCCTGATAATAAAAACTTCCAACTAAAAACATGACATGGAATAGGATGCATTGACTATGAAAGGAATGGCAATGCTTAGTTGAAGAATTTTGAAAAATACACCAGGGAAGAATGTGAAATTAGAATGTTCTCTAATTTTCTTTTAAATATCATACAATTTATAAAACTTGAATATTTCGACTAAATTAAACAATTCTTGGCCTCTAATTATTACTATTACAAGAAAAATATACATAGATTTAAAATAATAATAATAGAAAATTGTATTAAAATAACTTTTTCTATATTATACATAAAATATAACTGAAACACAACTGAATAACTGAATGTATGAAAAATTTCAAAATATTCTTGCTAAAAACAATCCTGATAAGGACCAAGTAATAATAAATTTAAATAGAAAAAAAAAAAAAAGTTAATATACTGCTGATTTACACAACATTCAATAATATGCAGCTATCAGTAATTTTTTTTTTATCTTAGTTATCTTACTGCAGCTAACATTACAAAATATTAAAATCACACAATCAACTGATTGGGAAGAAAATCATATTTACTGAAATTTATTTTTCCGACTGAGTGAAAATAATGCCTGGACTGGGAGTCGAGCCCCAGATCTTTGACTTACAAGGCCAAGGCTATTTCTGTCGAGCTATCTACATGATAGACCAGATGTTTCTGCCTAAAGGTTGTCTCAGTGAGTAATGTCCACCGGTTGTCGGCCTGGATAGCTCAATTGGTAGAGCCTTGACCTTTAAGTCAAAGATCTGGGGTTAGACTCCCGGTCCAGGCATTATTTTCACTCAGTCGGAAAAATAAATTTCAATAAATAACATTACAAAGACTACCTACCACACTACCACACACAAAAAACATTTTATAATAGCTTCATAAATAAAAATAAAATATATAAAATGATCATACAAATACAGTCCAAATTTTGTCAGAAGAGAATATTTCAAAAAGGTCATGAACATGACTGCAGACAGTCTGATATTTCAATGCCACATTAATGTATACTTCTGCAGTTAATCTCTGAAAACTGATACACAACAATTTGATATCATTCAGTTCTTCATCTAAAAGAAAAAAGAAAGGGGAATAAAAAACATTTATTCAAAGAAATATATAATAAGAAATATGTTACTTAATATGGTATACATTTTATTACACTTTTTTTCATTTAATATTTATAATTAAACACAGATTGTTAAATACTAATGAGGAGAATAACATATATTTCACTGTACTGATGACAAAAATAGTATACCTACATTGTGGTCATCCTTTTTTTTTTTTTTTTTCTATATTTCCCAATACAAATTTTAATAATTCCAATTTCTTTCCATTTCAATAGCAAAATTCTTACCCAATTTAAAAGTAGTGTATTTAAAAAAAAATGTTACCACCGCACTTTAGAATGTAGAAAATGAGGGGAAAAAAAGTTAAAACTCCATAGAAATAACATGGGACGAAAACCAAAAGAACTCACAATGTCAAATGTGTTTAAAAAAAAAAAAAAAAAAAAAAAAAAACCTCACACCGGAAGTAATAAAAGGACAAAATTGACTAGAAAAAGACATCGAGGAGCAGGTGGGTAGGGCTGGGGCAACAGACCTATCGTCCAGGATTAATACGACTCGCCTAGAAAAAGACTTGGCTAATTAAAATTGCAGTTATTTATGAACTATTAATCATGTGACTTTCTATGAAAGAAAGAAAAATAAATAGTATAGTAACCATTGGTAAGGAATGCAGATGACAGAAATGAGAGAACACAAAATTTGAATAATATTCAAGAAATGCAAAAGAAAAATTAACAAAAAAACTTGGAAATAATAATAATAATTATATAAAAAAAAATTCAAGTTCAAAAATTGAAAATATCTTGACAGATGTACACTTGCATTGTTCAAGCTGCTGCACCTTTGCTATTGGATAATTCTATATTTCTTTTTGCTCTATTTTTTTAATTGTAGCACAGAAAAAGGTACAAGAAATATTTTTTCGTTTTTTACATCAGTTTGTTATAGTTAATAATTTTATAGCTATTATATCAGTTTTACCAATGTTTTTAACATTGCACAAGTTTAATTTCAATAGTATTATTTACATGTAAATAAACATATTTATTTTTATGCAAAGTCAATATTAACTATTTAATAATTCTAAAAGTTATTAAAAAGTGTTAGTTAACATTGTTTCAATTGACTGGAATAATTTAATTCAAATGATCAACTCCTATCTTTTGGTACTTTTTGCATTCAGTGCTTCATGGGGAGATAGATGGATATAGAAATATACAATTAGATATCAATAGTATAGATTCGGGAGTATACAAACGGACGTACAGAGTAATTGAAGTCAAAATCACTCTTAAACATTGTAGGTTAAGAATGTTACTGTTAAAAATGCTTAACAAATATGAAAATGAAATTTCTAAAATTTTCAATAGATTCAAATGGATATGAATAGTTTTGCGCCACCCTGTAAACACTGATACTGAACAAACCATGTTCCATAGAAAACATGTTTTTGTGAATATTAAAAATAAATGTTAATTTCATTACATCTTGCGCAGTACAACGATGTTAAAACGTGTATTATAGAAATACTTTGGTACAACTATAGTATTTCCCCACAGCTGAATTTGGCGATTTTTCTTTGGCGCCGATTTGAACGATAACGATGTCGTTCTGAACTGTTTGCAATATAATATGGCAGCTTGTATGCTATTTATTTTGGATTTCTGATTTATAATTTAGCTTATGATTTTATCATTTATACTATATGATTTTTAGATTTATGATTTAGCCATAATCGCCAAAAATAAAACGCCAAATTCAGCTGTGGGGAAATACTAAGGTTGTTCTAATGCTTTTCACGAAACACAACACAACGCATCGGAATTTCCTTGAATGTCCATGTACACAAACAAGTCGTGCTATTTACAATATTTTCAATAAGGAACATGGCGCATTGACAGTGATTATGATTAACACATGTTAGTTTCAAGATATACTAATAAACATTTACGGTGGTTAAAATTTAGAGAAGCACAGGGATAGACATACACACAAGCGAGTTCTTAAAATAAAAAGCAACAATAAAAAAATTTCCATTAAGAGATCAAAAATTATACGAAATATAACATCACATTTTAGTTACCTTTTTTTTCAAAACAGTGCAGCAAGATTTCATTCCAAAAATCTTTTATATTCCTATCTGAAACGAAAGAACACAGGCATTTGTATGATTCAAGATGATTATATACTAAAGAAATTATTTCTTTCGTTTCACTCATATTATCCCTTTTAATATTTTACAGAAGGAAAAATACAAATTCGATAACTGTTTTATTCCTATGCAGCTTGCTTCAAAAAAATCGAAGGACCGGTCAAAAGAAAACAACATGCAAAACAGAAAACACTCCAAACAAAAACAAATGAAAAGTGTTGCCATTTATAAGTAAAACAAACACTGATAAACAACAACTCCAGGACATCTATTCTCCGATCTGACCGCCATAGCGACCGTCCTTAAACAACGACAGTCGTCAAATCAAAAGTCGGAATGTGACGTCACGTGAACAAAATAACGACTGCCGCCGTCGGAATTGAGGTATACAGGCCGATTCAGAGTACGTACGAGCGGAGAAATGGCAGTGACAACGCCCATCTCTGACGTCATTTTGACGTCAGCGTTTCCGGTGAGTGAGAAATAGCAATTCTGGGGCTCCTTTTCTCTACTCCATCGTTGTGTTAAATGTCTCGATTGTTTGCACCGTGAACTCGGCTGCTTCTATGCCGGCGAGAACCGAGAAGCAGCGATGGACAAGTGTGCGTTGACGGAGAACGGTTGTTGTTGACTCTCCAGAAAAGAAATTTGCGACAGATTTACAATTATTTTGGGAAGTTATACTGCGTTTTTTAAGAAAATAATCATTTAATATTATTTATTTTAACTTTATAGTTTTCAACATGATTTTTAATGAAAATGATTAAAATAAAGTGAAATTTCATTTTTTAGACTGAATGGGTATTGTTTTATGAATGTGGATATTTAAAATTTTGTCATATTCATAGGCAGTATCAATTCAGTCCTTTATCTTTACACTGGATACTACATTAAGAAAAATGCCTCTTTTGGGATGAAAATATGTGTATCACTAAGCTGTAAATAAGTAAGGAGAATTAAATATTTTTGCATTAAGTAACCATGTATTAAATATTTTGCAAAACTCATATTTACAAAATTTATTGCTTTAAAATTCAAATTTCAATAAATTAAAAGAAGGAGAAAAAAAAAAAAAAAAAACAGGTGGTTTGCATGATTTATAAAACACTTTGCATCTGTATCCATTTGTTACACTTTTAAACCTCCAACTTCTCATCCTTGTTTCAATACAACAACAACAAAAAAAAAAAAAAAAAAAAAAAAAATGCTCTTTAAAATTTTTCGACTTATTTTTTAAAATGTACTTGATTAATTTAATATAAACATGTAAATCAATCATTAATGCTGATTACACCTTATTCATTAGAAAACGTGGTTTTGTGCCTCTGAATTATATATAAATTTCATTATGTTTTGTGATATATAAAGATAATATATTATACTTTCAAGAAATATTTACATAGACAATTATCTAGAGAAAAACACAATTATAGCTAACTTTCAAATGGCTTAAAAATGCTAAAATGTCAATTTGGTGATTTTTGGTTACAATTTTGAAAACTTGTTAAATGATGTATTATACTGCACCTGTCCATGAATTTATACATATTTCAGATTTAAGAAATAAAAAGACTTTATCAATTTTCAATTAATCAAAGAGAAAATTGTGTTTTAAAATAGATTTTGTACACAAAACTTGAAACACACTTTTTGTTATGAAACACTATGTTGCATAACAAAATCTTGAGATTGTTGTGAAAGGTCACATTTGGCGATAAATCGCTTGTTTTATAATGATAAGAGATCCCATATTTTGGTTACAATGCATCTTTCGAGAATATTGAAATTTTCAAAGAAAGGCATGAATGATGTTTGATATGTTATGTATATTGAATGTTATGTTTGTTATTTATGAATGTTATGTTTATGTTTTATGAATGATGTTTATTTGATGGATATTCTTGAAATATTCCAACAAACTATTATTTACATGACAAAAGTTGTGAAAAAACTATGAATAAACAATTTTCAACTACTGTCATCTTAAAAAAATCAACCAAGTCATAAACACCTTTTAACTTTTTTGGAAAGTTAAATAAATAAACAGCAATATGCTTAAACAATTTTTAAGTTTACCATCATAACAAGATAATTTTTTTTTTTTTTTTTTAATGATACAAGATATTAAATAAAAACATATACATACTACTTTCATACAAGCAATGAATGTAAGAGATAAACAGACATGCAAATTGTTTTGTAAATCATGCAAACCAAATTTTCAAAATTATGTTGTATCTCAATTTCATGTTGGATTATTTTGTTTTTATAGAAATTTCTCATTTTGAATGTTTAATTTGCCTTATAATGTTTTAACAACAACTGTCTAAATATCATTGTTATAGGTTTTAATAGATATTTTTTATAATAGGTCATTTATTTTGCATCCCAAATAGTTGTTTTCAGCGCTTTTCAATATTAAGTAGTTTCATCCACGTAGGTGCTAATATTTAGCAATTTATCACTTTCTGGGGAGAAAAAAATGCGATAAATATCTAAGTATTGGCACCTGTCTTAGAGAGTTGTTGTTAAAACATTATAAGGCAAATTAAACATTCAAAATGAGAAATTTCTATAAAAACAAAATAATCTAACATGAAATTGAGATACAGTTGCTACAATAATCTTTTGACAAACTTGTACACAGCGGTAATGTTAGTACTAGAAGAAATTTCATTTTGGTCAATGGAAGTTGGAACATTTATTTATTAGTTATCTTGATACTGCATTACACGACTATTGTTTTTAGACAGTGATTTTAGCATTGTGGAAATTTGCATTACTCCCCTTGAATCAAACAATTTTTAAGTTTTGTTAAATTTCAATTCTCTATACAAAACTACACCGCTCAATTGATCACTACAAAAGTTGGTATCAAAATCTAATAATGCTTATTTTTCAGTTCAAACAATATTAAATAAAAAGCACTAGTTTAACTTCAAAATTATTAAAAAGTTAAAACAAGTTGATTCCTCCCACTTTCAAAATAATGCATCCAATTTTTTCTTACGTGAAAGGAAATATATATATATATATATATATATTCGGTTTAAGAAAATTAATATTTCTCGCCAAGATTATACTAATGCAATTGTGACAGCTATTTTAATTTATCCTCAAAATGGCAACAAAAATTTAAGTCACTAAGATTATCCTATACTAAAATTGTAATATAACATTTTAAGAAATGGATATAGTAACTATTTAGAAGGAGCAAAACACTTATGAGTTATTTCATGCTTTTGTATAGAAGAATAGACTTTGAAAAAGGTCCTTCATACTGAACTAAACTCCATCTTGTACAGAATTTCATATTTATTACTCAAAAAATAAAAATAGGTTTGTTTATGCATGTATATTTACTTTTTTCCCTCTTTAAGTACAGATTTTTGTTAATTTGAATTCCAAATGATTAAAGTGTGTATGAGACTTTAAATTTCAAATTAAATTAATGTGTTTAGTTTCTATCAATACATAATAAGGCTGCAAAGCTAACTATTTATTTATTTTTAAATAAACTTCCATTCTATTTTAAATGCTTCCCTTGTGAAAAACATTTAATGTCGAAATGATCAAGGCCATTAATTTCATAAATAAACCTGGTGATTAATCTATTTAAATATTATTTTGATTGTTTTTTAACTTAATAGTTATTTTATGTATGTAGAATTAAATATTTTGACACACATGTAATGCATTATTCAGTCATCTGAAAATAATCATTAAAATCTCATATGAATAAAAAAAAACTGGATCCAAGAAAAATACTAAACTATGATTCACTTTATTAAGCTGCAAATAGGTAAGAAAAATTACTGATATATTTTTGTATTATTAATCAATACAAAACACCCTTAATGTGTTAAAAGTTTGTGAAGCAGCTACTTTATGGCTATAAGAAATTCAATTATAGGTCTTAAAAATGTCATATTTTGTGTGATGCTTTGGTATTAAAAAAGTAAAGCACCATAGTAGAATAATAAGATAAACTTAGATAAATTAGTGACTTTTATTTCTATTTTGATAACTTATACAAGATTTTGCTTAAAGGAATTTTTATGACTATGTTAAGAGAAATATGGTTTCACTCGGTGCTTTCAGCATTGCTAAATATATGATATTGAATACTTTTAGTAAATAATAAAGAATTATACTTGTGATATTTGAAATAAATTCTTTTCTTTAATTTAAATAGTGAAAAAACTTAATAATTTTCATCTGATTAAAGAGAAAAAATATTTTAAAACAGAATTTTCCTATTTAGTATTTTGAACTGTAAAGATATTACTATAAAGAGTTGCATTTGACGAAAAATTGTTGGCTTGTCATGTATATAGTAATATGTAGAGTTGTCTATAAAAATGTTATAAATATGGGTATAGAATGATTTCATCTAGCGTCCACACCAAGTATTATATGTATATATATACATATATTGTGTTTATTGGCAATAGGTTTTATGTCTATTCAAAATAGATTTTATGCTCTTTAACAAATATCTCTTGAAAATAAATAAGTGAAGATGTGATTGCACACTTTTAAAAGTGCTAGATATATGACAAAAAGTTACTATGTTTGGCAATAATGAAGCTGAATATTTAGACATTGGCTAACAAATTACTCTGTTTGGAAATATTGAAGTCATAGAAAAACTTGGCAAAAGTAAATATTCATCTGAAACACAATTTAGAGGAACAGAGGAAAAAGCAACTTTTTTAATGTTATAAAAGCTTTAAAATGAATTGAAAAACTGATGTAAAAAAAGACGCAGAATTAAAAACTTTGTAAGCAAACACTCTAAATAAAAAAAAAAATTCATAGCAATTTATAACAAAAATCTTTATATCAATACTAAAAAAAAATATATATATCAAATTTTCAACTGAAATTTAATAATGAAGCAAGAATATATAAATCACTCTCCTTACCTATTTACATCTTGTAATTATATTTTTATACTCCACATAAGATGTTAAGAAGAAATGCTTTAATCCAATTTGCAAATGACTGAATAATTAAAGTTTATGTATATGACAAAATATTCATTATTCACATACATAAAACAATAATATTTCAGTCTGAAATTAAGAACTTATTTAATTCATAGTTAAAATTTTGTTGGAAAAACTTGACGTAATCAGATAGGTGAAAATGTAAATTAGAGCAATCACGGACTGTCATGTCTACAATTGAATTTCTACAACTACGCAGTAAGCACAACGTGCACGTGCTTTTGATTACAAACAATATTCCGATGAAACCTTTCCTATTGGTTATATCGCTACGTTTTCTATCATAATCGGTAAAACTGACGTCATTTTAGGGACGCCTTCTCGCTTGCTTCATCGATCAGCTGGCACAACTCGTGTCCGAGTGAAAACGGGCCCCGGAATAGCAATTTCTCCTACTACCGAGAACAGCGATGGAGTAGAGATTCGGCTTTCGGCTACGTCACGTCTCACTCGCTTGTCTACTCGGCCGCGCTGTGAATTGGGCTGATAGTCTGGTCGGAGAATAGATGCCCAGGAGATAGATTTGAAGTCTATACGTTATCAAAGTATGACGTCACTAGTCTGATATTTCGTCATCATCATCATCATGAAAGTCAATTTTTCAGAGTTCCTAGGAGCTGTACTACATCGTCTAGGTCTAGAATATATTCTAGTGGCTGATTGACGAAGGCTTTTTAAGCGGAATAAACGTTAGTTTTATTCGTTGCAACGTTAAATCTGTTGGATGTACAGCCGTACAGTGCAATTGTCCTAAACCAGAACAGTATTTTTAATTATCTATCTTTTTGTCACATTCTACGAAAAAATCAGAGAAGATTGCAAATATCATCCATGAGTTTTTATTATTACGTTAATCCACTGAGGAATTATTTATTCTTCTAAGGTAGCGAGTTTTCTTGCTTCTTGCAAAAACTAAAGGAAGTTTTTTGATAGTTTCCGCCCAAATGCACGTTATAAAGTCTGTTGCCTAATTTTCTTACATGCTTAATGGTTATCGGGCTTAAATATGTGAGTGTGCTTTGGTAAGGCCCGGTAAAACAGTGTAGTTTCATAAATGTTGAAAATCTGAGCTGGATCATAGCCTTTCAGCAAAAAGTCTGTTTCCCAAAAACCATTGTGAAAATCATCGTGAGTTTTGCTTTCCTCCGTGAAGTTTACGGTAAACAATATTTTTCCGTTCTTCCATCTTATCAAACAGTTATCCGAAGGAGTAAAGTTTACAGATTTTATCATTCATGTGAAGTTTTCTGCTTTCTTAAACAAAATTGTACAAGTGAGTAGAATTTTCTTCAACATGGTATTCTTGAACCAATTTACTGCCTCATTTTCTGCTTTTCCTATTTGATTCCAGTTGTGCTACAAATTTGGGCATTAATTTTATTTCTATGTTCAAGCAAACTGCATAAAGCAAAATCAGGAATCCCAAGTTCTGCAACGCCTTCCTTTGGCTTTATTTGGAGTAAATCATCATTACTTTGCCAAAATTTCCTGCTTTTTTTTTTTTTTTTTTTCAATTTAAAATCTTTCCGTTTAAATCTTTTACTTCTTGGATATTTTAAAATAAGAACTAGAAACTATATTCTGATTATTAAAAAGAAAAAAAAAAAAAAAAATCGTTGGCGAATTAAAGCAAATTTCTAACTTATTACAGTGCTAAGAATACCAGCTACTAAGACAAGTGATGGGCGTGTTTATCTTATTACTATGCCGCAGCTGTAAAATTTTTGACAAAAAGAAATAGCGGATGGATTGCTGTGTTTTATTTTTTGATTTTCATTTAAAAATTGAAAATTCACAGTGTGAATAAAAATATTTTTAGCGAGCATAAATGTAGGGGAAAGTTGGACAAAACGGGATACCATTCTTGTTTTTCTTTACTACGGAAAATATATTGAAGAAAACCACACATTTTACTTTTTTATAACTACAACATTTATTGAAGCACACAAAAAACATATTTTTAACTAATTTTAATGACTGTGAAATAGTAAAAAAAATTATTTACCAAATTCTTACACATCCGTTTTAGCATACCTGGGTTGGACAAAACAGGATAGGGATTACAATGCTTAATTTTTTGTGTAAAACTAACTGAAAAGCATAATAAACTGGCAAAAACCTGTAAAGCAAAATTTCTGCTTGAAAGAACAATGCCTTCAGTAACCAGAGACTTGAAATAAGAGTTTTTTTATGTTATTATTTACAAAATGGGAAAGACCACTTATTTTGGCCTATAACAGAACAAAAGTCGCATATAAAGGTGTCGTCCTCTTCGTCGGCATTAGAACACGTTTCGTGAGCCCATTCTTGGTATCCAGAACACTGGATCCAACCTTCACCAGCCTTAGAGTCGACGTACAGTGCATTACAAAATATGCAGGTTTCTCCTCCCTGTGTTTCATTTTCAGACGATGACGACATGAATTCTTGGCTACTTGGTGAAGGTTTATTAAACTTTTCTATGTTTTGATTTTTAACATCAGGATTAGGCTTTCCTTTGGATTCTTTTGTAGGCCTACTTTTAGGTTTGATTGGACCTGGTAGCTCTTTTTCATCCTCTTTTCCCTTTCCTTTACATACAAACTTCTCTTTTGGAATTTTTAAGAGGGATTTCTTAGCAGCCTTTTCTTCAATTTTCTTGGTTCTTTCTTGTAGTTAATCGTCCTTTCTTTTTCTTCCATTTCTAACCTACTCCTATATGGAGATGACGCTATTACTACAGTTTTCTTGTTTCCCTTATCAGCCCTTTTTTCTGGGCGAGGACTTTTTACTTGAGGTACAGGCAGAACAAACTTTGGAGAGATTGAAAATGGTAGCTTAGATCAATAACAAGAGAGTTCTAATCCTTTCTTCCCTGAGGATGTTGCAGGTTGGTCTGGACATAGGCTGTCTCCTGACAAGTTTGTTAGTTGGTCTACTTCTACGATGTCCCTTGAAGAAGTCGAAGGTTGCTCTTGGTCTTTGTTCATATCAGTCTGGTGACCAACGCCTGGAGGTTCTTGCTGCAGGTCTGACGTAGGGTGGGCTGTGGTGACAGAGGGTGCAAACAAGTGATCTGGGAAGACGTCAGGATTGTAAGGACTTATGCCAGTTTTTCTAAACCCTTTAACGACAGTTTCTGCAACAGCTGCCCGTGAATAGGCTGCGTTGAACAGTTTTGCAACTTCGTAAATTGTGACGCACCTACCTGGATGGTTAAACAGCCACTTTTGAACTTCTTGTTCATAATACGTGCTCAGTGGAGCCATGAAACTGACATCCAGGGGCTGAAGGCGATGAGTTGTATGTAGGGGGAAGGTTAGGATGGTTACGTTATTTTCTCTTGCCAAATTTACAAGTTCTAAACATTTGGTGTGACTGTTGTGTCCATCAAGTAGCAACAGCACTGGCTTCTCATGGGCAGGGTTGGATAATTCGACGATTTTTTAAACCAAACAATGAAGGTCTCCTTCGTGATCCAGCCGGTCTTGTGATATACTGCAAATGATACTGGAAAAGCATCATCCATGAGTCATGGGTTTTTCTTCACTGGAGGGAATACAAACATAGGAGTGACAAATATACGGCATAAATAAAATGTGTCCCGCTTTATCCAACTCATAAGTGTCCCGTTTTGTCCAACTCCGACACTTTTCAAAACAAACATGGCTGATGCCTAAACGTGAAAGGAAAATTAGATAGATTACACATGAGAATGTTCGTTAATAAATGCTTAATCAAATGTAATACTCACTGGAATTGTTTTAACATATATGTAGGCAGTATAATCTAGAAAACAACGCATGTAAATGTAGAAAGTTCCAAGAAATCAGAGTACAAAAGTTCTAAGAGCTACAACTTTCCATCAACTAGTGTTCTCGAGGCGGGACGAACTGAGAATGGTGTAATGACGGCCGAGAACAAGTTTCTGTCGTCGTCCGCTCGATAGCAGTACTAGACAGGTCCCTAGGCGACGTATCCCGTTTCGTCAGACTATCCCGTTTTATCCAACTTTCCCCTACATATTTGTTGCGATTTTTTTTTTTTTTTTTTTTTTTTTGAGTTTATTAACCATATTAAGCGGCGGTTTTAAACGTAGTTTGTATTGATTTGATTCCGTTCCTAGCAATTTGATCAGATTAAGAGGCTGATTTTATTAAACAGTGAATTTATTAAGCAGCGGCTACTGTATACCCATACATGGGGAATAAAATCGGGAGATAATTTCCCTCAATTTTTGTATTTTACAAAAAATCCAATGGACGATTAAAATAGGAAATCTTTTGCTCAAACCCCACGGACGGCCAGTGCCGTCATCACTTCGCTTGCGTATTTCTATTCAACTCATTCTTTTTAAATTCTAGATTTATATAAATTTCTTTTCTTTCTTTTTCTTTTCTTTTCTTTTTTTTTTTTTTAACATGTCGTATTTATAACTTTAAATTTTTATCAATGGCAATAATTGTATATAAATTCGCTTGAATAACTGAGCGGACGGATTTAAATATTAATTATTGGATAAGAAGGTTTGCAACAAAATGTAGAAATAGAGATCATGTCTTTATAACTGAACTTTCTGTAGAAGAAAAGGAAGAGGCAGAAAAATTTCTTTGGTCTCGCATACAGTTAGAAAGTTTTGATGATATCCAAGAAAGAATAAAAGGCCTAGTTGTTATGAAGGATGAAGGCGAGTCAAAACAAAGTTGTTAGATCGAGAAGACACTTTTTCTTTCAAGTATTCTATATTGTTGCCATCAAAACACCCTGTGGTAAAGTGTCTAATTAGAGACTGTCGCTTAAAGAATTGTCATGATGGATTTAAGAGAGATGGTTCGATCTTACGAGAAAATTATTGGATTATTTCTGCAAAGAAGCTAGCTGATAAAATGCACAAAGTGTAAAATTTTTTCTTCTAAACCATTTATTACTCCGTCCATCCACTTACCTTTTGACAGAGTCAGAGATTCAAAATTTTTTGAAGCTGTAGGCATTGACCTGTGTGGTCTTCTTTTTCTGAAAAGGAAATCCAAAGTATGGACAGTTATTTTTACCTGTGCAGTATATCAAGTCATACACTTGGAATTGGGGACGAATCTATCAACAGAGGGATTTTTACAAGCACTAAGAATATTTGTAGCCCGAAGAGGAAAAATTTCAATAATCTACAGTGATAACAGGATTAACTTTCCTGGTGCCAACAATCTCTTTAAATCTTTTGAATGGAATCAAATTCAAAAGACGGATGACATATCTCCAATTAAGTGGAAGTTCCTCCCTCCGATCGCTGCTTTGTGAGGCGGATGGTGGGAGCGTCTTGTTAGAAGTGTAAAAAAACTCCTACTGAGAACTCTCGGGAAATCTTCCTCAACTTTGAAGATCTGTCAACTATATTGTGCGAAGTTGAAGCTATAAGGAATAGTCAAACTTTAACATACCTATCAGAAGAACCAAACAAGTTCATTCCTTTAACACCTTCATGTTTTATGCAAGATATTCAAGAAATTGGTGTGCTAGATCTAGATACCATTGATGCTAAAAAACTGAGAGCACGGTACAAGCATTGCCAAAATGTTCGAAAGCAGCAACAAAATCGTTTTCGAAAAGAATATTTAGTACAGTTAGTACAACGAAATAAAGAAGATGTAAAGCTGTTAAACAAGACATTGTGCTAGTAGAACTCAACAATGCGAAAAGAATACAGTGGCCAATGGGAAAAATACTGAAAAATTTCCCCAGTCGAGATGGCCGTACCAGGGTCGACGAAGTGAAAAAATATTCCGAGACATTGATTAGATACTTCAAAAACTCCATCCATTAGAGATATCGGACACTGAGGATCCAGTGATCCAAACTGTGAAAGAGATAAAAAACTGAAAGTGATCAAAGAACTAAAAACTTTTTACCAAAGACGATTAACTGTTGGTTAAAATCAATATTGAACCTTAAAATGTTTTATTTTTTTTTTCATTTTTTCTTTATTTTTAGTAGTTTGTAGCTTTATAACATTAATTTTTGACTCAATTTGTAGTATATAACTTTAATTTTTCTTTGATTGTAATTTTATAAGTTTAAATTTTCTTAATTAATTAATTTTTTAAGCTCCCACCTGAAAAATTAAAGGTGGAAGGATGTTAGGTATTAGCTATAGTGATATTTTCCTGCACTAGAGGGCGCCAGATGTCCCGTTGGAATGAATAGGAAACATGTTCTGTTTTCTCTCGGGACTTAAGAGTTCAACTTTAGCTTTCTAGTAGTGTTTATAGCGAGGAGAGCAACAAACGATGTTATAGAAAATTGCTCTCTGGCCTCGTTTTACCTAATTTAGTATTTATGGAACCACAGTTGTGAATAAGAAATAGAAAACAGGTGGCTCAGTAATTAAATAAGAAAAATGCTTGTGAAAATAGATAAATTTTGTAAAAAACCATCATCAGTCTCATGGATTATTTCATAAAATAAACTGTTTTTATTTTCAAGATGAAGAAGGTACTTTTTTTGGAAAATCAGTGAGTTCTTCATTTTTTCTGTACAGATGAAGTTTACAAGTAAGAATATTCTTTCTGAAGTTTATTATCTGCAATTTAAAGTCGATTGAGAATATTCTTGCCTAAAATCACTTCACATCTATAGCTTAAAAAGTTATTATCTACAGTTGCGTATTAATTAAATGATTCATCATTTTAATAAAAGTCTAAGAAGAAAATTCTCATTACGTAAAAAATATTGGATTAATTAAACATTAATAAGAGAACCTGTAGTCCTACATTTCTGAAAACACCGAGTAGGTGTACTTGAAGCCGATCAGTAGATAGGTTAATATATTACAATATGTATGATATTTTTTATTTCTGTTACTTAAAAAAATAGATGATTTTAAATATAATTTCGTTAATATAATACATACATAAATTATAGAAGGAGACTTGGCGTTGGAATATTAAAACAGGAATAAACTACTACGTGAGAAACGCCAAAGAAAAATTATTGAGGTGCATACAGCTGTTTCGGTGGCCTAAAGCGTACCGTCTTCAGTGCAAAAGAATTCTGAATCTGGAGAAGTGCTCGTATATATAGGAGAGGGAACGGATTTAGTTCAACCAATAGGATTACGGAAGAGGTGGGGAGTGTGGCCAATAGGAATTAAGGAATGTGTAGCTGTGTAAACCGTAGAAAAAATTAAGGAAATGTGGACTGAATGTAAAATTTCCAACAATCAGACAAATAGGGAACAGCGAAATCACAAATTACTAGGTTTTTAAAATTTTTATAAATATGAAAAGCTTCAAAGAAATCGAGTTCATGAATGGATTTGGGTCTGCAAATTATTTTAGCTGAATTAAATTTAAAATTATGATTTTCCTCCCAGCAATGTTTAGAAATAGCCGATTTATTGGTTTCTTGTTTGCGGACGTAATTCATATGTTCTTTTAGACGAAATTTAAGACTGCGTTTAGTTTGGCCAATATATTGTTAGGAGGCACCGGAACAAAATAAAAATAGTGTGGGAATAAAAACGGTATGTCAGACATGAAACACACCTAAAAATGCTTGAAGGTACCCACCCATTTCCTTTTAGAAGAAAAAGCATCATTCTGTATAAAAGTTCAGATGCCAATTATAAAAGTTTAGAGAATTTACAAAAACGCTTTATGGATAGAAACTTACAACCAGGGAAACAGAAAAGGAAAACTGCCCAGGCTATATAAAAAAAAACCCATAAAATAAAAACAAGACCCCCCACAACAGGGCCCTTTTTTCCCAAAAGCTATAAAATATTATTATATAAAGAGTATATCGCGGATTCACACGCGTATGGCCCACCTGAGAATTTTTCTAGCCACCTGAGAATGTTGGGATAGGTTCAGATAAACTCACCTGACTATTTTTCCTGGAGCAAAAAGATCCCCTGTAATTTTGGTTCTTGATGAAGGGGTACGTGATTTAAAAAAGGTAGAAGACTGACCACTAAAAATTCAAGGGGGCGGAAAAAGAAACCAATAAAAAACGGAATATTGACCATTGAGCCATTTTGCTAAGTGGCTCAGTGCCACCTAAGCTTCTTTCACTCCTAGCAATTAATACTAAGCATTGTTAGTTACAATTTAAGCACTAGTTTACTTAACCTAAATAGCTAGGAGAAGGCCTGAGATCAGTTTAGTATAGTAGGCAAAAACACTACAGAGCAAGAAACTACAATTTCAGAAATACTGATTATATTTTTTTTATTACATGTAATTTTAACATTTACACTTTCGGGAAATCATTGACACCTGGATTGTTCCCATAGTTTCAAGAGAATGGTTAGGTTATTATATAAATAATTTAAGATATCATCAAAATTTAGATCACCAACACCATACGAAAAAAAAGGAGAAATTGGACTCACCCCGTTTTAGCAGTTGTGCGATGATACTTAAGGGCAGATCCATGGCCTTTTGCACTCACACACAAGAAAAAAAAAAATGAGTTTTTATTAATCCATGAGAATGAGGGTCCGTGTCCTCTCGATTCTCTCTATCCTCTCTGAATCATCTTCTCTCCTATTTTCTTCCCATAAAAAAATCCTCCATTCCCCCTTTTTTTTTTTTTTTTTTTTTTTTAACTTTTCTTTTTCCCGCCTTCTTACTCTTTTTTTCTTTTATTCCTTTTTCCAATCTTAACCAATGTGAAAGTATACCATTTTTATATTATTTTTTTCTTGATCCTCAATGGTCAATATTCCGTTTTTTATTGGTTTCTTTTTCCGCCCCCTTGAATTTTTAGTGGTCAGTCTTCTACCTTTTTTAAATCACGTACCCCTTCATCAAGAACCAAAATTACAGGGGATCTTTTTGCTCCAGGAAAAATAGTCAGGTGAGTTTATCTGAACCTATCCCAACATTCTCAGGTGGCTAGAAAAATTCTCAGGTGGGCCATACGCGTGTGAATCCGCGATATACTCTTTATATAATAATATTTTATAGCTTTTGGGAAACCTGACTATTTTTCCTGGAGCAAAAAGATCCCCTGTAATTTTGGTTCTTGATGAAGGGGTACGTGATTTAAAAAAGGTAGAAGACTGACCACTAAAAATTCATGGGGGCGGAAAAAGAAACCAATAAAAAACGGAATATTGACCATTGAGGATCAAGAAAAAAATAATATAAAAATGGTATACTTTCACATTGGTTAAGATTGGAAAAAGGAATAAAAGAAAAAAAGAGTAAGAAGGCGGGAAAAAGAAAAGTTAAAAAAAAAAAAAAAAAAAAAAGGGGGAATGGAGGATTTTTTTATGGGAAGAAAATAGGAGAGAAGATGATTCAGAGAGGATAGAGAGAATCGAGAGGACACGGACCCTCATTCTCATGGATTAATAAAAACTCATTTTTTTTTCTTGTGTGTGAGTGCAAAAGGCCATGGATCTGCCCTTAAGTATCATCGCACAACTGCTAAAACGGGGTGAGTTCAATTTCTCCTTTTTTTTCGTATGGTGTTGGTGATCTAAATTTTGATGATATCTTAAATTATTTATATAATAACCTAACCATTCTCTTGAAACTATGGGAACAATCCAGGTGTCAATGATTTCCCGAAAGTGTAAATGTTAAAATTACATGTAATAAAAAAAAATATAATCAGTATTTCTGAAATTGTAGTTTCTTGCTCTGTAGTGTTTTTTCCTACTATACTAAACTGATCTCAGGCCTTCTCCTAGCTATTTAGGTTAAGTAAACTAGTGCTTAAATTGTAACTAACAATGCTTAGTATTAATTGCTAGGAGTGAAAGAAGCTTAGGTGGCACTGAGCCACTTAGCAATATGATAAACCACACTGACAGGAAATACTATAAATGCCCCAAGAATTATGCATATCAATAGGATCTTTTAACTGAGAAAAGGTGAGTTTATTGGAAGGCGAAAATATTATTTTAAAATCATATTGTTTGAGAATTTTAGCTATGGTTTGACTGGTTTTAGAAAAATAGGGTAAAACAATACTGATATTAGATGTGACTGATTTAGTAGACGAAATACGAGGGAGTTGTAATTTTTGGATAGCTTTGTCTATAATGGAAGGGTCATAACCTCTGTCAATTGCGATGGCTTTCAGGTATTTAATTTCAGATTTCAATAAAATAGGATTTGAACAAATATTAAGGGCACGGTTTACAAAAGTATAGAAAGCAGCCATTTTTTGTTTAGGTGGGTGACAAGAACGCGCATGGGGAGGAAGGGAGACTGCAAAATTTTTACGATAGACAGTGGTTGAAAATCCATTTACAGTGTGAGAGACGAGGGTATCAAGAAATGGAAGGGAGCCATTATTTTCTATTTCATATGTAAACTGGATATTACTGTCAATTGAATTTAAGGTTTCTAAGACATGGTCAATATTGTGATGAGATATGTCGATAAGCGTGAAGGTGTCGTCAACGTAACGGGTCCAAAAAGGAAAAGATATTTTCTCAAAAAGCTTGCTTTCGAAATAGAGCATGTAAATGTCTGCGAGAATTGGGGAGAGAGGGGAACCCATGGCTAAACCTTCAGACTGACGATAGAATTTATTTTGGAAAGAAAAAGTGGTTTGTGATAAACAAATGCGGGTAAGAGAAATTAATTCTTGTATTTCGAAAGAGGTGAAATGAAACTCTTTTAATCTATTTTCGAGACAGCAGAGGGCGCCACTTATTGGAACATTAGTGAAAAGAGATTTTACATCAAAAGAAACCATAGTGAGATTAGTGTGAGGGCAGTTTTGAATATTTTTTGCAAAATTGATGGAATTCTTAACTGTATAACTATTAGCAGCAAGAAGTGGAGCAAAAATTGTGGTGAGAAATTTAGCTAGATTATAGGAAGCAGTACCGATATTAGAGACTATTGGACGAAATGGAATATTGGGTTTGTGAACTTTTGGTAAAGCATAAAATCTGGCACAATTAGCAATAGAAGGGATAAGATGGGATTTAGTCGAGTTCAATAACAAGGGGCAAGATTTTATAGCAGATTTAATTTTATTTAATTCTTGAGGAGAGGGGTCACATGGCAGAGGAATGTATGGGCCATCATTAATTAGTTCGGTAACACTTTCGATGTATTGTTTTTTATCCAAAATAACAATCTGACCACCTTTATCAGCTTTAGTAATGATGATATTTTCATTAGATTTTAATTCCTTCAAGGCGTTTTTTTCTGCAGGGCTGAGATTTGATTTAAAATTTTTAGAGTTGAAATTGGCATTATTAAGGATTAAATGACGAAGATTTTCTTTCTGTTGGTCAGTCAGTCGAGAATTTTTGAAAGCTTTTTCAACCGGTGCAATTAACTGAGGAAAAGAAGGAGGTTTAGAAATGGCAAAATTTGAATTGAGTTTGAGAACAGAATATTGACTATTGGAAATATCAGTACTGGAAAGATTAACGATTGCATTTTTATTGACAACAGGTAAGTCGTTCGAATGAATAGGACTCTGTGAATTACGAAGCCGGGTGAATTTATCATGTAATTTAATTGAGTGTTTACGAGAACGGTTGTCACAATGAATCCAGGAATTGTGATCAATCAACATAAAATTAGGACGTTCAAAAGCTAACTTAAGGTGGAGAAACAATAAATCTTTTTCAATTTTGGCGATGTTGGTACGAGTTTCCTTAATAACTGCACGGAGAATATTAAAAAGAGACCTGAGTACTGCTTTGTTTACAAAACTGGAACCAGAAATATTGCATTTCAGTTGAATGAATTTAGGGATAATGCGGTGTCTCTTACACTGTAAAAGGAATTTTAGACGGTTGAGGGCACGAAACTTTTTAGCATTACAACTCCCTCGTATTTCGTCTACTAAATCAGTCACATCTAATATCAGTATTGTTTTACCCTATTTTTCTAAAACCAGTCAAACCATATCTAAAATTCTCAAACAATATGATTTTAAAATAATATTTTCGCCTTCCAATAAACTCACCTTTTCTCAGTTAAAAGATCCTATTGATATGCATAATTCTTGGGGCATTTATAGTATTTCCTGTCAGTGTGGTTTATCATATATTGGCCAAACTAAACGCAGTCTTAAATTTCGTCTAAAAGAACATATGAATTACGTCCGCAAACAAGAAACCAATAAATCGGCTATTTCTAAACATTGCTGGGAGGAAAATCATAATTTTAAATTTAATTCAGCTAAAATAATTTGCAGACCCAAATCCATTCATGAACTCGATTTCTTTGAAGCTTTTCATATTTATAAAAATTTTAAAAACCTAGTAAATTGTGATTTCGCTGTTCCCTATTTGTCTGATTGTTGGAAATGTTACATTCAGTCCACATTTCCTTAATTTTTTCTACGGTTTACACAGCTACACATTCCTTAATTCCTATTGGCCACACTCCCCACCTCTTCCGTAATCCTATTGGTTGAACTAAATCCGGCCCCTCTCCTATATATACGAGCACTTCTCCAGATTCAGAATTCTTTTTGCACTGAAGACGGTACGCTTTAGGCTACCGAAACAGCTGTATGCACCTCAATAATTTTTCTTTGGCGTTTCTGACGTAGTAGTTTATTCCTGTTTTAACATACATAAATTAGTAATATTTCATACAAATTTCAGATTTTATCTGTAAAAATTCGGAAATTTGAAAATAATAGTCGCACGTGTATCAAAAATTTACTATTATTTTTTTAAATATCATTTTAATTTTCTTGGCCTAGTACTTATAAAATGAATTATCCCAATTATCTTGGTTATATGAAATATTTTAACTGTGTTATATTTATAGATTTAATTTTTTGTCAACAAATATTTTGGCAAATGTGTGGCAATAAATGTTTATAAATTCACATTAATAACTGAGATGATGTATCTAGATTTTAATACTTATTTTATCAGTACTTACTTTATAATATTAATTTAATGTTCTTTATACAAATGTTTAAAACTGAATGATCTCAATGGAATTCTGTGTATTTCACACACTTTTTAAAATAATATATAAATATACTAAGCCTGATTCATAGCATTATATGCTTGATTTAAAAATATACATATATATGTGACTAGAATTATAAATAAAATAGATATTTTGTAAAATATGCATAATAAAATTGTTCAGTTATAATATTTTTCAAATAAGTGATATTAAATATAATTTTTTTCTAATTTCACTCAAATTTAAATCTTTATATTCTAAAATTTGGAAATTTAAAATTAGTGAATGTGTGTTAAAAAATGATTGTTATTATTTAATTCTGAATATTATTTTCATTTTCCTAATAGTAAAAAAAAAAAAAAAAAAAAAGAGTATTTTAATGCAATTCTGTGTATTTCCTTCGTTTATTAAAATACTATGTACATAGGTATAGTCGGCAGCAAAAGTATCCGAGCATTAGCAAGTATTCCTATATAAAACGAGTACACTTAATACAGTTTTCTTAAATAAATCCTTGTCGAATCCTGTTCTTAGTCAGTCTAAGAACACGATTCGACAAGGATTTATTTAACAAAACAGTATTAAGTGTACTTTTTTTTATATAGGAATTTTCGTTAGTGTTCGGACATTTTTGCTGACGACAGTACTGTATACTTGTTTTCAACCATTCTCTTATGATTACACATTGTTATATATTTCAGTTATGATGTAAACAGTGTGATTTATAATAAATGTCAATAAAATAAATTATTCTAAAAAATATGTTTATAACAAAATTCCAAAAATTAGATTATTTTCTGAATGAGTACATATTATACAGTGCTATGTGATTCCGAATCGTGTTTGTGCCCACTACATCTCCGGCAATTTTGTCGCACTGGTAGCGAATCACCCTGTATATATGTTAAACATGAAAAACAAAAAATTCTCAGATTGAAAATTTTTCATCTTAGGTAAGATGAGGAAGGGTGGGGAGAAGCGACGCTTCTACATATGCAAATATGTTACCTTGTGTGACTATGTGTATTATAAAGAAACTTTGAACTTTCGTAATGATTGGTTAAAAATAATCCATCATTATTTCTCTGTAATATTTTTACTTTCCGAACACTATAGTGAGGAAAGTATTGTAATCATGTCAAAACTCCGAATTCGAGATTTTGATGTTTCTATACGTTTTGAGGTCCCCTGAGTCCGTTTTCACTATTTTTACGATGATGTATGTATGTGTGTGTGTATGTGTGTATGTGTGTATGTCTGTGAGTGAACACGCTAGCGTCTAAACGCTTTGTTCAATTAACCTGAAAGTTGGTACGCATATTGTAAGTCACCATAGTACGAACCCTATAGATTTTGGTGAATCTAGCACTTATAGTTTTTTTACAGGGACACAAAGAAAAATTCTTTATCATTATGGCCTATGGGATCAAAATCTTAAAAGTGCGATAGCATCTAAACGCCTTATTCAATTGAGCAAAAAATTTATACACATATTATAGGTCATAAATACTCAATCTGTATAGATTTTGGAGAATCTAGCACTTATAGTTTTTTTTACAGGGACACAAAGAAAAATTCTTTATCATTATGCCTATGGGGCCAAATTTTTAAAAGTGTGATAGCGCCTAAACGCCTTATTAATCTGAGCAAAAAATTTGTACACATGTTATAGATCACAGTTGAACTAACTGTATAGACTTTGGTGAATCTAGTACTTACAGTTTTTTTACAGGGACACAAAGAAAAATTCTTTATCATTATGGCCTATGGGACTAAATTTTTAAAAGTACGATAGCATCTAAACGCCTTATTGAATTCAGCTAAAAATTTATATGAGTATTATAAATCACTGTTGCACTAACTATAAGCATTTTGGTGAATTTAGCATTTATAGGTGTTTACAGGGACACAACGAAAAATTCTTTATCATTATGATCTATGGGCTCAAAGTTCAGTAGCGTTAAATAAAACATCGTGTAATAGATGGAGAAAAATACTCAAACACTTTATTATGGTTTTCTCTCTTTTGTTTGTTTAACAACTCCTCTTTCTTTACTTTATCTACAAAACTGTTAATTACTCAATGTTGGGAAAGTCGAGTGGAGTCACTCCAGATTTTTTTTCTTCTGAAATTTAAAAAACAAAGTATAGCATTGTTTTCAATACACCTAAAATGAAATAAAATGTTTTTTTTTTTTTTTTTTTTTTTTTTTTAAAGACCTACTTTATTTTTACTTCATTTTATAGTTATGCAATATAGTTGGAAAAATTATTATTATTATTAATATTATTATAGAAACTTATAAATATAAAAAATAGAATATTTTAAAACATACATGTTTCTTTTTTCTTTTTTAAAGTTCAAGATATTTAAATAATTTATTAAAATTTTCAAATTTTGAATTGAATTACAAGAGAAAGTAAAAGTAAAATAAAATGTTTAGATTAAATAAATAAAAGGGGAAAAAACATTCCTGTCGGCAGCATTGAACCCGGGCCCTCTGCTTGTAACCATTTACTCTGCCGGCCACGCTACTGGAACGTTGTCTATGTTGTGAAATAACTTGCATTTAAAGATTACTGAAACTTTAAACGCTTTTTTCTCAAAATTATGTAGCTAGTGGAACCCACTGCTTTAATATGTTGTTACCTTCATAGTATACTACAATTCTGCGGAATTTCGTCCCGATCTGAATTTGCTATGTCGTGCCCTCTCCTTGTTAGTAAGATAAAAGAACTGACCACCAATATGCGCTAATTTCAACGTTGAAGGACATGCTGTTTCTCCGCATGAAGTTTCGTTAGTTAGACACTTTTAAAACGTGTGGAGTGAAGGCTTAAATGAATTCATAATTTCTATATTACTTTACTTATTAATATAAAAATCTAATAATGAAAACAATTCAAAAACATTTCATCCGAAATAAGTGAAAACCTCGATTTGGATATCCGCTCTCTTCAGTAACAGTGGTCTAGGTCAACTGCGTCTAGGCTGACCAGATCAAAGTACTTTTATAATATAGAAGCATTAAAAATTGCTACAATTATCAAATTATGGATGTATTTTTTCATTCCTATTAAGTAAGGACTAAAAATAAAGTGTTATTGATTAATAATTTAGTTTCTACAATTTTTTAAAACTTAGAAAAGTACCTTAAAAAAAAGGGCGTCCCCATTTGCCCCTAGAAAATGGGGACGTTTGGTCAGTATAACTGTGTCCCAAAATGACATTTTTTATCTCCCCAATTGGTCATCTGCGGCCCAGATATTCTTCCCCACCTGTACTACAGGGTCTAGAATAAGCAGTGTGGAAAGCGGCGAATAAAATTGTACTAAAAAAATTAAGCCTGTCACCAGATGTCATTGTAATCGAAGCTAGGGTCACGACAACAAAACCGAGACTCCCTATTAGTTAATTATATGCTTAGATCACGTGATTAAACTGACGAAACTGGGAAAAGCCAATCAGGTCTTCGATTTGAGCAATAGCTTCGATCACAGCGACATCTGGGTAAGCTCAATTTTTGTAGCATCATTTTAACATCACGGTTACAGGCGATTGCCACACTGTTTATTCTAGACGCTGTACCTATACCAACTGCGGCCCAGAATATTCCCTTGAAAATTTCCGCCAAAGAACGTTTTTCGCCAAAATCGCCACATGGTTATAATTTAGTATGTGACTAGTAATTTTTTATTTATTACTCTTAGAGTAAGTTGCTTTTCTCAGTAATGGTTTTAGAAATTTACATTTCTTTATTTTTTGGGGAAAGGGTGGGAAGTCACGTTAAATTTACTATATAAACATGGGGAAAAAAAGGAAGAAAAAACTTTTAATACAGGTTCATAATTATGAAGAATTATAATTGAAAAATACAGCGCGCATATAGTTAAAACTCTTTATATGTATATATACTCGTCGCTATTACTTAAATAATATTTAATAGCGACGAGTAAAAATAACTTTTAAACATCAAGTAAATAAAATAATTTTTTTTTCTCTGATTTTTAAAAAGATAAAGATAAATATAAAAAAAATATTAAAAACAAATGGAAAACTGTTATGGGAAATACGTATAAAGTTTAATGCCCTCAAATATTGTATTATGATTTATTTTTTCTCTTTACATATTGTTTTCCTTTTTTGGAAAATCTTACATGAAAATCCACAGACCAAAATAATAATTTAACTGAAGATACTGGCGTGAATTAATATTTTCTCTATACCAATTATATTTGTACATGAATTATAATTACTTCAGACATTAAATATGTTTTAAGCGTTAACATAAGTTCCATTATGATATTATTAGGTATTATATCCATCATTGTTACCTTTACTTTACTTTACTTTTTTTTTTCCAATTAACTATTTTTTACCATTACACATAAACTATAATGTATCAGAAATATTTTGTGAATCCCTAGACGCAACCCAGTCACATTAAATGAACAATTTATTAAAATTGATAAGAAATTAAATAAACAAAAGAAACATATTTATAAATTTTATTTTAAAACTGATATATATATATATATATATAATACATATTAAAACTTTCCAGTTATTTAATTTTAAGATTATTATTAGTTTAAACAATTACTGTGATCAATCCCCCAAAGAGCTACCAAAATTAAACTAAAATAATTACCGAATAAATGATTGAAAATTGGCCTGAAAATGATCAGAAAATTAAAATTGTAATACAATGCAGGCTAAAAATTATTATTATTTTTTTAAATTAGATTTTTCATCATTTAATTTAATTTAACATTTATTAAATGATCTTTATCTCAATGAAAACCATAAAATTATTCTAGACTTAAAAGACTTATTCAGTCTGACGTATGCTTGATCAAACGATTTATAAAAATATATTACATGAAGATTTAGACTATTATTCGTTAGTTTTTATTCGTTATTTATTAATTTGTTATGTTATTGTTTGTTATTTGTTATTGTTTTATTCGTTAGTTTTTATTTAACAGTCGTTAGATAGTCGTTTTTTTTTTTTTTTTCTTTCTCAATAGTCTCATAAACCATTTTCTGTCTCCAATGTGCGAATTTTTTGACAGAAATGTTAAAATCCTTTTTTTTTTTTACATTTTCAACCTTTAACTCCGTAAATCGTATAAAATAAGTCCTTTGGACGCATTTTATTCTTGTAATGATATTTGGGGGGGGGGATCGATTTTCTAATTTATGAATAATGTTACGTTCCTATCTTTAGTGTTAAAAGTAAGGATTAAACTCGGGAATATGCCACAAAGCGTCACCAAGTTCAGATTGAAAAGATGCATTAAAATGATTCTAAATGTCCATTCTTAAAAAATAAAATAAAATAAAATAAAATCCTTTGTCTATTAATAAAACAGATATTCAGGCAACAATTCTTATGGTTTTTGATATTTTTTTACAGATTTAAAATCGTTAAATTGCTATCTCAGTTTGCATTTCTTCATCAATTCGCAATTTTCAAAACTCTAAAACTTGTACAGATATTAAAAAAAAGAAAGAAAAAAACCCCTTAATATTTTATTATTATTATTATTATTTTATGTATAATACTACTCAAAAGAATTAGGGATTGATTTTGCAATATCTTTAACAGAAAAAGAAATTAAAATGTAACAAAAATCATATTTTTTGCAAATTTTTTCATAGGCATGCATTTATTTTCCCCCAAAAAAATTAATTAATTTCAAAGCCCGTCCCTAATTTTTGTAAGTTCTATTAAGCTTCCGATATATATATATATATAAAGGCTTTTCTGAAATATCTGTAGAAGTTTTAGTATTTTAAAGATCGTGAATTCATGAAAAAATGTAAAGTGGAAAAACGCAATTTGAAGATTTCTAATCTCTATAAAGCAGTTTATATTGGGAGTACAAATTAATTCGGTCCGTTTTTTTTCGTTAAAAAAACATTTTATTTATTATCAAAATGAAAAAACATGTTATTCAAAGTATTGTCCATCGGTAGCCACAACTTTTGTCCACCTTTCTGGCAATTTTCGGATTCCATCTCTGAAAAATGAGTCCTCTCTGGACGCAAACCATGAATCGAGCCATTCTTGAATTTCTTCGAAAGAAGTGAAGCGGTGTCCAGCCAAATCGTGATGCATCCGTCGGAACAACCAATAATCAGAAGGAGCAAGGTCTGGCGAATACGGCGGGTGGGGTAGGACCTCCCATTTCAACGTTTCCAAGTAATTTTTAACGACAATTGCCACATCGCTTTTCAACGTCGCGCGGTTTCAACTCGTATGGGACCCAATTTCCTTGCTTTTGAACCATTCCCATTTTTTTTAAGCGCACGGAAATTGCTTGCTGAGTGACTCCCAACGATCCTGCAAGCTCTTGTTGCGTTTGGCACGGATCTTGATCGAGCAATTCCTCCAATTCGGCGTCTTCGAACTTTTTCGGCTGGCCCGGGCGCTCATTGTCTTCGACACTAAAATCACCATTTTTGAAGCGTCGAAACCACTCTCTACATGATTTATCAGATGGCGCAGATTCACCATAAACTTCCACAAGCGATCGATGCGCTTCAGCGGCACTTTTCTTCCAATTAAAAAAGAAAATCAAAACTTCCCGCAAATGTTGTTTCTTTAGCACAAAACTCGACATATTGAATGCTCAAAAAACCAATGTTGTTGTCTAAAACTCGAAGCTTCGTTGACTGAATATGGTTGACAAAGGTCAAACCTTTCTAACAATGCCAAAAACATCTATCATTATTCAGTAAACAAATCAGCCAGAGCCATCTATTGAAAACGGACCGAATTAATTTGTACTCCCAATATAAAAGTTGTTCGCACTAATTATGCCTAATAAAGGAGCGATATTTATCAAGTCTTTAATGTTGAAATATTACTAGTACAATTTTATTATCCTTATTTGGCGATTCGTCGTATTTGGCAATAGTTTCAGCCCGGACGCAGTTGACATAAGGGATTAAAAAAGGCTGGCCGCAGTTGGTATAGGTGGGTGAAGAAGAAATTAAAACACCTGGTATGTCGGGCCGCAGTTGGACTACAAACCCCGAGCGCGCGCGCACAGAAACAAACGTATTCATAACGTATTCATTAAACGTACATCCTCCATCTACCAACTTTAGTTTTACATGAACGAAAATAAGTGTAATCAATTCCCAGACCCAAAAACCTACCTACACACCAAACATAGCTTTTCTGAGGTAATATGGAACGAAGTTACACTTGGAAACGTATTTTTTGTCCCCTCAAAAGAGGGGTAATTGGGGAAACTTTCAAAAAAATCTTTTTAGAGTGTGTGTACACATAAATAAACCGCACACAAAAATCCACTTCTTGGGATAATTTGGAATTGAATTACGCTTGGGAAAGTCTTTTTTGTTAAGAGGGAGATTTCGCAATACCGTGCATGTAAAAACACGCGCGTATTCGAATGCAACGTTATGTCGCAATAGCAAAGCAATCAGCGAAGAACTTTCGGAGATTTTGCCCCGCTACAGCCCCTAAAAGGGCAAAGTGGGTGGGAAATTTCCGAAATCCGTGTATATAAAAAACGAGCTTATTCGAATACAACGTAATGTCAAAATTTCAAAGCAAGCACTGAAGAAGTTTCGAAGATTTAAGATTTTGATAACCAAACATTTATATTTTTATTTATATAGATTTTTTTTTTTTTATTGAACTTTTATTTAAAATTTTGAACTTTTATTTAAATTTTTGAACTTTTATTTAAATTTTTGAACGTTTATTTGCATTTTTAAAAGTTTATTATTTATTTATTTACATATTGCGTTCTATGAAAGATATTTCTATAAACCTTATTTTAATAACTTTGGACAAATCTTAATGAAATTGAAATATGCTAGTCATATGCGCAAAAGAATGCGTTCCATAATATATAGTACAATTAGCATTAAGATGTACAGTGTCGCATAAAAATATTCATATACATTAAGGGCTATATAAAAAAATAGCTGGAATTTCATTTTCATTTTTATTTAACATTTTTAACATTTTATAACAATGTTTAAGCATGAATGTAATTTGAATTATTTTATCTGTCTATTTGGTTGTCCGCCTGCCCGCCTCCAGCGTCCGTAAATATCTTCAAAATTTCTTTAAAATGATATATGTTATTCAAGTTTACTGTGGAATGTTGCTTATTCAAAATTGCATTAATAGGCCTTGTACAACTGATTTGTGTACAGGGTCACTCCAAAAAATGCCAATGTATTACGTTTCAGGAGAGAAATTTTTGTAAATCATATTTATGTAACTTTCTACTGTAAAAATCATAATGAAACTGATAATTATTAATATGCTAAAATAGTGTTTTGTACAGAATATGACATGATTAGCGTTCAGATTTACAGAGCTACACTAAAATATTCAAATACAATACAATTGAATTAAGGGCTACAATTAAAAATTACTGGAATTGCATTTCGGTTTGTTTTAAGTATTTTTAATACTTTCCACTAATATTTAAGAGTGATTATGAATTCAGTCCATTAAATGAATTTTCGTTCTTGATTTTCTTTTGCAGTTTTATAGCACTTTAAAATTATAAAGCTGCAACGTGCATTACCGCCATCAAATTTAGTTCAGCTTTACATAAATCGAATATCTGTTAGTCAATATTATTTTTATCTTCAGAATTCAGCTGAATGGAATGCACAATGTAATTCACAAACAGAACAAAGCATTAAACAGCTGTTTTGTACACATGTTATAACAAACTGTCCTCGTGATGCATATTTTTTAGACAATTGCCTTTGGAGAATTTTTATTCATTTTTTTATGTGGTTTTAGTGAATATTAAGTAAAGAATGTAAGAACAATTTTGAAATAAAATTGAATACGACAAAATTTAATTGCATTATGAAGCCATTTTTTTTTTTTCCAGATTAAGGTGGGTGAATAGCAAGTGATATATATTTCTGAGTACAACTTTTCTTATTCCATTACATATGCACTTATTTACTATAATCACGCTGCTGAGTACAGCTTAACACATTGCATGCGGTATATCTCGCCACAGACTTACCGTGTTGCGAACTTTTTCTTCGTGTGGAATGCCAAAAATCGGAACTTACTGTTCAAAATAGAAAAATATCCATGGTTGCGAATATGATTACTCTTTGGCTATCAGAAAATATTAATAGAAATTTTTATTTTATTAATACGTTGAGCGCCACGCAAATTCTTAAAATCCATTAAAATTCTATAATGATTCCTCCTGTAATAAATAAAAATTAAGCAAATTTTTAATAAATTTTCAATCATTAAATGTAATATTTTTAGTTTTATATCCTATTTTATATCCGCCACCGATGGTTGACGCGGCTTTATATCATATCTGACACTGTCAGCCACCGATGGCTGACAGGGCGCTCAACATTTAAATTTTTTTTATTGGTACTGCTTTTACTTTCGGGGTAAAACTTTCACTGAAATGTTTGAAGTATAACATGTTGTGCACACTCCTAAAGTTTCAAGATGATTCCTTCAGTACTTAGTCTAGAATCTAGAATGGCTGACATGGCGCTCAACGTGTTAAATTAGTAAAAACTGTTACAAAATATACAAAAAAATTCTATTAATATTTTCCAGTAGCCGAAAAGTGTTAACGTTGTTTACTATGAAAATACTCCGACAACAATGTATTAAAGTAGGCGAGGCTCTTTTTATAAAAATGTACTTTTACGTGACCCGCGCTCTAGGGACCGATTTCCCCGTCTCTGGTCTTCAAATCTCAGGTGAATCTATGGCAAAATTTGTTTATAGAATTAGCCATTACCTAACTGATATTTTTAAATTCAGTTTTCACATTCAGAAAGTTCACAACTATTAAATTAGTATCTGTTTTCCAAAAACTGCATATGTTTTCTTTTAATTTGAATATTTCATTTTACAGCTGAAAAAATGCACTTAGTTAATTTTTCCCATTTTTAACTTAAAATTCAAATTTTAAAAATTTAAAAATAAATTTTTGGAAAACGAGTACTATTTACGGTTGCACATTTTCAGAATGGGAAAACATAGTTTTAAAATAACAATTAGGTAATGTGAAATTCTACAAACAACTTTACCCATAGAATAACATGGATTTATGATGTACACTCTAGAGGCGACCAGACATCCCGTTTTGTGGAGGACAATCCCCAGTTTTGGTAGTTTTTTTTCTCCTCTCTTCTTGCATGAATTAGTTTTCTAACTAAAGCTTTTGTCGCAATTTGCAATATAAAATTGATGATTGTACACTTTTTTTAAGTTTTGCTTTTGTCCTCATTTCTTTTTTTTGAAATTGGAGGCACCGCGCTAATTTGTGCTCAGTTTTCTTTTAGAAAAATTTTATCACCTTACCTTATACAGATAGGCCATGCTTCCCCTTTCATTCCTATCCGCATGGTAAATTAGCTTTCCCGGCAAAATCGTCATACGTAATGCGGTAGAGAACGGTAGAGAAGAACCTGACACTAGGAATAATTCTGCATCTGTTCATGAAAGTGTCCCATTTGATCGAGAGGGAATAATGGTCAGGGCCGGGATTTCTATCAATGGCCGCATCAAACTGTTCATTATCAGAAATGGAGGACTGACGATATAAGGATGTTATACACAGCGAAATACACTGTGATTTCAGCGATATAAGGATGTTATACACTGACTTATTGTGACCCTTTACGTTGTAGAAATCGGGAATGAATAAATTCTCATGGATCATAACGCCAGGCTACATCGTGCTCACCTACTGGGTAATACTTTTTTCGATGAAGTAATTCTTTAAATAGATTATTAAGAATGTTTCCCAGATATGAATTCAATAGAAGATGATGAGACATGCTAGGGAGAAGATTTGATTCATCACTCCCAGAAACAATTCAGCAGTTGGAAAGCACTCTTTTACAGGAGATGGAGATAATATCGCAGTTTCCCATTGATAACCTCATTGGTTCCACGCCACGTAAGTGTACAGCATTGCTTTCGGTCAGGGAAAACCATACCCTTTATTGAAACTTATTTCTGTTCAAAAAATTACATTTTTTGTTTGTTTGTACAATATGCAGGAACAGTGCATTTTTTGTTTACTGACAAATATTGTCAATAAAATTTAATTATTCCTTATACGTTGCTTTTTTTCTTTTCTCGCAACACATTTACATCATGTATCAGTCAGCGAAACGTTTCGTCATCCACAGTTTATATCAAAAATCATAAACTCCCCTAATTTTTTTGAGCAGTGTATTTGCTGTGTCAACAGAAGATATCAGTTTACAAATTTCGTGAATTTTGGTGCAGGTGTCATAACATCTATTTCTTTACCTCCCTTCTTATGACTTTCGGACTTTGAGATATTTCTGTTTATTCAGATATGGTTTGTGGAGTCTCGGTTCCTACTTCAAGTTGATTCATGTTCTTAATTTAGAGTATAATGCAATCAAGAGACTCAGATTAAAATAGATATCAATCTTTAGTTTAGCTTTAAGCGTGAGGAAGGGCGTAGGTATATGAAAGAACTCACTAAAAGAACTTAAACTAAGTAATTTAGATTATCATAAAAATAGCTCACCACTTGCAGCTTGCAATAGTATTAGTCGAAATGCCGAGGACTTTTTCAGAGAGCAAAGAGTAGCACCTTTCTTTCTATAACAATCTCCGTGAAGATGATTCGTCACGTTATATCACCAACTAGCAGGCTTTGCCCGCTTCGCTGGTCATTATATCGAAATGAATTCTCAATATTTCATATCATTAATAATAAAAAAAAATCTCTAAAAAAAAAGAAATTTCTTTCTTTCTTTTTTGAAAAAAAGAAATCAGTCAAAATGTAAGTTAAAGTTCCCGCTACCTTCGGCAGCGGTTTTCCGCCTCCCCACACTTTTTAAATCTCGAGCCCCAATGCCTTCGGCAGTACCTTACCTAATTTTTACTCCCCCTCCCTCACGGGTAATGTTGAAAGTTTCGCAAACTTTCCTCCCATCAAAGTGTATATTGCGTACACATTATCAACACCCACTCATCAAAATTCATCATTCTAAGTTAATCTGGAGTATATTTAAACTTGTTTTTTGCCCCCGCCAGCCCCAGCAGAGAAGGGGATAATTTAGCAAAATACCTTTATAGTGCATCTTGCATACGCATACCTAACCAGACATAAAAAAAATCGAGATCCTGAGATTATTTGAAAAATAATTATGTTTTAAAACGTGTGTCCCCCCCCTCCCCCTGCACATGAAGGAGGGACGGCGGAGGGAATTTTGCAAAATCTCTTTATACTATGAGTTAGATATACATATAACCGACCCACACATCAAAAATCTCCTTCCTAAGATAATTTAGTGCAGAGTTATACATGGATACATTTTTTGTCCCCACCTGCCCTCCCAAGACCGGTAGGGTGGAAATTCACAAAACCCCTTTGTAGAGTGCGTGTTGAGTACGCGTAACCAACCAACATATCAAAAAATCGCTTTCTTGAGGTACTTTGGAACAGAGTTACTCTTAAAAGCGTGTTTTTGCCCCCACTGTGCCCTGAAAGGAGGGAGGCAAAGGGAAATTTCGTAAAATTACTTGATAGTGCGTGTTGAGAATGCATAATCAACCCACACATAAAAATTAATCTTACTGTGATAAGTTTAAGCAAGGTTGTGCTTGGAAACGTCTTTATTGCTCTCCTTTCCTTAAGGAGGGAAAATGGGGAAATTCTCAAAATCCCGTTGCAATGGATGTTGGATACTCGTAAAAAAGCCACACACTAAAAATCGTGACCTCAGCTCCTATGGATTTTTTTTTTGGACAAATTTTACCCGCTTGGCTAGTCATTATATTTAAAGAAAATTCATTTCTATATCGCTTTATAGATAAAAAATAAAAATAAAATTCATTGAAATTGCTCAAAAGCTCGCTTCGGGTGTGTGTCGCTATTGCATGCGACAATGCCATACCAGCGGGCTTTCACTTTTGTGCTTATCAGATAACAATTTCGAAACAGACAGTATCGAAAAAAATTAAGTAGCCCTTTTATATTTGAATATTAATTACATATGAACAACACTATGCGTACTGTACATAATATTTACTTTTACGTTATTTCCTATATTTATTCGATTTTTCCGGTCGACCATAAACTGACAGCAATTTCACATGAAATATAATATTACAATATGCTGTGAAACAACTCACTTTTTGTGGCTATATGTATTTCATAGTTAGTTAACAGTGGTTCGTATATAGAAAAATAAAGAAATATTTATTTATCCTTATCGTGGTACAGGCTTAATATAGCTCCCCTTGGTTATTTTTGAATTTTTGTCACCATTTTAAACAAAAATACATAATTTATGAGGTTATTGTTTCTGTTTCTTTCTTTCTAGCCTTCCCCCCCCCCCTCAATATTTTATAATTTATTTGTTTATGGGCTACTTGGCTTAAAGTGGCTATCCCAAAAGTAGACTCCTTGGAGAAAATGTCGTATCTACTTTAGCATCAAAATTAAAAAAATTACCCTACATTATGAATAAGTAAATCTGAATATAATGATGAATTAGCTTTCATGCCAAACGTATTATACTCGCCAATAAATAAATAAAAACGCTATTAAAAAGAAATCTAAAACTGTGGTATGTTAAAAAAGATTACGGAACAAAATTTGAAGAAATATGTTGGATTTTTATTATTAATATTTAATTTTGATAATGACGTCATTTTGTCATAGCCTAAGCAAATTTATTATTTAACTAGCTGTTACCCGCGACTTCGTTCACGTGGAAATTTTGATGTGTATGTGTGGGAACTGACGGTTTGATCATAATATGTAATGAAATGAAACCTTATCATTGTGGTGCTGTGCAAAACAGAGTCTGATAAAGTACACTCAAAAAAATTTGTAACTCATTGAAAGCCAAAATAAAATGCCAAAATAAATAAATAAAAAGTTATCGCCAACATGGCGATAAAAATTTAAAATTCGTCCATAGGGATTCTGTACTAAAACAGTACTGCGTTGTGGAAGTATAAAAACTGGGTCGTCAATTATGAATTTTATTTCGAAACCTTTCTTTGTATGATTTTAGTTCACTATTGCACAATATTAATCTGGTTCTAATAATAATTTGGTGACTGGTTAATCAAAATTTTAACTATGTGGTGAAATTCATGTAATATTTATGAGTTTCAAATTTTTATTTATTTATTTATTTATTTTTTTTACAAATAAATTATTATTATTATTTTTTTTTTTTTTTTGCATTTCCCGGCGAATTGTTGAATAATATTTTAGTTCTTAAACAAATTTGGACGGCTTTGCCCGCTTCGCTGGCAAACTCTTTTCTATATGCTTTATGAAAAAAAAAAAAAAAAAAAACTGAAATCGGTCAAAAGCTTGCTTTGGGTTCCCGCTGCCCTAGGCAGCGCCTTGTTCGTCCTTGCAATCTCCGGTGCCTGTCCCTATTGCCTGCGACAATGGCTTACCCGTGGGCTTCCATTTGGTTGCTTATCCTACATAACAGTTTCGATATGGACAGTATCGAAAAATTTGAAGTAGCTCTTTTATATCTGAATCCCAGTTGCATATGAACAACATTATATGTGATGTACATAATATTTGCTCTCAAGTTACTTCCTATATTTATTTGATTTAATCAATCAACCATAGAATGACAGCAATTTCAAGCCACATATAATATTACAATATGCTATGATCGGCAACTTCTATCGCATGAGACAATTATTATTTTGTGGTTATATATACTTCATGCTTAGTTAATAGTAGTTGGTATATAGAAAAATAAATAAATTAGTATGTAAACTTGATCATGGTACAGCCTTAATGCCCTTGGCGACTTTTAAATTTTTGTTGCCGTTTTAGACCAAAATATAGTTTATGCGATTATTGTTCCTATACGCAAGCGAAGTGTGACGTCACTGACCGTCCGTGGATGCAAGAAAATGATTTCCTATGTCAATCGCCCATTGGATTTTTTGTAAAAAATGATTAAAAATCGAAGAAAATTATTTCCCGATTTTAATCCCCATATTTGGGTACACATATGTATTAGTTATCATGTGCATGTGTTAGATTGAGTTATTTTGCTGTACAAAATTTTAATTTTAAATTTCAAAACTCTGTCGTTCTTGGCGCTTATTGTATTTGGTGATCAAAAACGTAATACGAAAATATACATGCCAGATGTATATTTTCGTAATATGCATTGTACGAAATATTGTTTCATATTATTCATTACTGTCTTAAAATAAGTTGTTAAAATAACCATGATTTTTGAAAGGAATTAAATTATGTTCGCCAAATAATTTGGCGATATTTTATTTTTCTACCAAGGATGATCGATATCAAATCAATTCCGCTACAACATATTAGTATCTTATATCAGATACTTTATTTAGACATTTGAAAACAAATTTGACTTCAAATTATGATAGAATATTTATCATTTCCCTTTTAATCAGTATATTAGTTGGATATTTATTGTGTTAATATCATCCTTTGAAATTAAATGTTTGTGTTTTCAATCGAATATGGAAGTTTGCCATTTTTTTTTCTAGAGTTTTGAAATTAAAAATTCAAATTTTGTCAATTTTAGAACAAAAATAACTTAATCTAATGCATGGACATGATAACTAATACATATCTATACCTAAATATGCGGATTAAAATCGGGAAATATTTTTCCTTGATTTTTAATAATTTTTTACAAAAAATCCAATGGGCGTTTAACATAGGAAATATTTTTCTTGCATCCACGAACGGCCAGTGACGTCATCACTTCGCTTGCGTATTTCTTTCTATCTTTTCCTTGGCGAAAAATGTCCGATCTACTTCAGCATCAAAATTATAAAATATTGTCAAGAATTATCAATAAGAAAATACCTTTACCATAATGCTGAATTAACTTTTATGCCAAGCGTGTTTCATCCGCCATTCTAAAAAAAAAAAAAAAAAAGAAATCTGAAGTTGAGGTATATAAAAAAAAAAATGCTGTGAAATAAAATTCAGAAGAAATATGTTAGATTTGTAATATTACTATCCGCGTTTGTAATGATCGATAGATGGCGCTCTCTGAACTGCAGTTGTTAGTAAATATAATAGCCACGTGGATTAATAATTGTTCTTTCTCCGCCATTACATCATGGAAAATCGATTGCGTAATATGATGATATGCAGTGGTGTGATAATTTCACCTTAGCCCACCAGAGGGCGAGCATTTCATTACAATCGCGGATTTTATTTTAAAATTATAATGTGTCATTTTCTCATCGACCAATTTAACATTTAGTAATTTCTTATTTTTCGCATGAAAGCATATTTCATTTTATGCTGAAAACAATAAATAAATATACCTCGTAAACTTTTTTTGGCAACAATTAAAAATTTAAATGGCTTATATCAAGTCAATATAAGTCAATAAGTTTATTATTTTCATATTTTAATTAATTTTAAAGATTTTTTTAAATTTTTTTTCCTAAACCATCCCTGACCTATAAGGAAAAAAACAAAAAAAGAATGATCGAAATCGGTCAAGCCGTTTACGATTTTATAAATAACATACAGACAAACATTCATCTATATATATAAAAATGAATGTTTGTCTGTATGTGCTTTATAAAATCGTAAACGGCTTGACCGATTTCGATCATTCTTTTTTTGTTTTTTTCCTTATAGGTCAGGGATGGTTTAGGAAAAAAAAAATTGAAAAAAAAACATTAAAATTAATTAAAATATGAAAATAATAAACTTATTGACTTATATTGACTTAATATAAGCCATTTAAATTTTTAATTGTTGCCAAAAAAAGTTTACGAGATGTATTTATTTATTGTTTTCAGCATAAAATGAAATATGCTTTCACGCGAAAAGTAGAAAATACTAAATGTTAAATTGGTCGATGAGAAAATGACACTTTATAATTTCAAAATGAAATAGTAATATTACAAATCTAACATATTTCTTCTGAATTTTATATCACAGCATTTTTTTATATACCTCAACTTCATATATTTTTTTTTTTTTTTTTTTTAGTATGGCGGATGAAACACGCTTGGCATAAACATTAATTCAGCAATATATTAATGGTATTTGCTTATTGATAATTCTTGACAATTTTTTATAATTTTGATGCTGAAGTAGATCGGACATTTTTCGCCAAGGAAAAGATAGAAAGAAATACGCAAGCTAAGTGATGACGTCACTGGCCGTTCGTGGATGCAAGAAAAATATTTCCTATGTTAAACGCCCATTGGATTTTTTGTAAATAATTATTAAAAATCGAGGAAAAATATTTCCCGATTTTAATCCCCGTATTTAGGTATAGATATGTATTAGTTATCATGTCCATGCATTAGATTAAGTTATTTTTGTTGTAAAATTGACAAAATTAGAATTTTTAATTTCAAAACTCTAGAAAAAAAAAATGCCAAACTTCCATATTCGATTGAAAACACAAACATTTCATTTCAAGGGATGATATTTACACAATATCCTACTAATATGCTGATTAAAAGGGAAATGATAACTATTCTATCATAATTTGAAGTCAAATTTGTTTTCAAATGTCTAAATAAAGTATCTAATATAAAATACTAATATGTTGTAGCGGAATAGATTTGATATCGGTCATCCTTGGTAGAAAAATAAAATATCGCCAAATTATTTGGCGAACATAATTTAATTCCTTTCAAAAATCATGGTTATTTTTACAACTTATTTTAAGACAGTAATGAATAATATGAAACAATATTTCGTACAATGCATATTACGAAAATATACATCTGGCATGTATATTTTCGTATTACGTTTTTGATCACCAAATACAATAAGCGCCAAGAACGACAGAGTTTTGAAATTTAAAATTAAAATTTTGTACAGCAAAATAACTCAATCTAACACATGCACATGATAACTAATACATATGTGTACCCAAATATGGGGATTAAAATCGAGAAATAATTTTCTTCGATTTTTAATCATTTTTTAGAAAAAATCCAATGGGAGATTAACATAGGAAATCATTTTCTTGCATCCACGGACGGTCAGTGACGTCATACTTCGCTTGCGTATAGGAACAATAATCGCATAAATTATATTTTGGTCTAAAACGGCAACAAAAATTTAAAAGTCGCCAAGGGCATTAAGGCTGTACCATGATCAAGTTTACATACTAATTTATTTATTTTTCTATATACAAACTACTATTAACTAAGCATGAAGTATATATAACCACAGAATAATAATAATTGTCTCATGCGATAGAAGTAGCCGATCATAGCATATTGTAATATTATATTTGGCTTGAAATTGCTGTCATTCTATGGTTGATTGATTAAATCAAATAAATATAGAGAATAACTTGAAAGCAAATATTATGTACATCACGTATAATGTTGCTCATATATAACTAGGATTCAAATATAAAGGGCTACTTCAAAATTTTCGATACTGTCCGTATCGAAATTGTCATATATGATAAGCACCTAAATGGAAGCCCACGGGTAAGTCATTGTCGTAGGCAATAGGGACAGGTATCGCGGAATGCGTGGACGAACAAGGCGCTGCCGAAGGTAGGGGAACCCAAAGCGAATTTTTGAGCGATTTCAGTATTATTATTTTCTCTTTTTTTCATAAAACTATATAGAAAAGAGTTTCCATCAAATATAGTGACCAGCGAAGCGGGCAAAGCCTGCTAGTTTATCTGTATATATATAAAAATTACGTGTCACGATGTTTGTCCGCGATAAACTCCTAAACTAATGAACAGATTTTAATGAAATTTTGCACACTGTGTGCAGTTTGGTCCAACTTGAGAGATAGGATAGTTTTTATCTCAGTTTATTGTCACAATATTGTTTTATTGCAATTATTTGTTAATTATAGACCTTTGTTAAAGTTGCTCCAAAATATCTGTGAGTTCCATAAGTTTAATTGTTGCCAAAAAGAAAAAATACGAGTTCATTTTCTTTCGACATAAAAATAAATACATTTAATCAAACGTGAACGTTAAAAAATTATAAAAAGTTAAATTATTCATCTCACGAAAATTGACGTCATAATCAATTTAAAGATTTTATTCGCATTGATAAAGTATGTAGTTGTACACAAGCGAAGTGTGACGTCACTGATCGCCTGTAAAATCAAGAAAAAGATTTCTTATGTTAATCACCCATTGTATTTTTTATAAAAAATTATTAAAAAACGAGGAAAATTATTTCCGGATTTTAATCCCCATATTTTTGTATAGATATGTATTATTTATCATGTGCATACGTTAGATTGAGTTATTTTGCTGTCGTCAAATTGACAAAATTTTAATTTTAAATTTCAAAGCTCTGTCGTCCTTGGAGTTTTTCGTATTTGGCGATCAAAAACGTAACACGAAAATATACAAGCTAGATGTATATTTTCGTAATATGTATTGTGCGAAATATTGTTTCATATTATTCATTACTCTCTTAATATAAGTTGTTAAAATAACCATGATTTTTGAAAGGAATTAAATGTGTGCGCCAGATAATTTGGCGATATTATTTTTTTTCCGCCAAGGATGATAGATATGAAATTTATTCCGCTGCAACATGTTAATATCTTATGTCAGTTACATTATGTATATGCTACAATTTATTTCACGTGACACGTGTGTTAAAAATTTATTTACGACATAACCTTGCTTTTTCAATTTTTGTTGCATTATTCTAATCTGTATTACTTCGTTTTCTTTAAGAAATTTGTGATCTATACATAACGTTCTAAATAAAAAGTAATTATTTCAATATTTTAAAACTTATTTAAAAGTCTGTTTTATTTAACATTAAATTTTAAAAGTTAATTTAAAACTTATTTAAAAGTCTGGAAGAGTTTAAGTCTGTTTATTTGTTTTGTAACGCTAATCTATATGATCGATGTTCGAAACTTTAGTTAATGATTTCTCTTATTTTTCTTTACTTTTTCTTTAATAACTTACCAATTTAACGTTCCTGATTAAATTTGTGATTTATATATGTATTTTGCATTAAATTTTGACTCATATTTATTGCTGAAAATGCGATCGTAAAATCTTGCAATTTTCTTATCTTAATCCTCAATGCTTTCCTTCTAGATTAACTTGAATTTACTATTAAAATTTTAACATACTCAGAATCTTCTCACCACTTCGTTAAAATATATTAATCTTTTCAGTAATATATTAATCAGTATATCCCCACAACGACATTTGGCGATTTTTTGTTGGCGATTATGGCTAAATCATAAATCTATAAATCATAAATGATAATCTAAATCATAAATCAAAAACATAAAATAATAAATCCAAAATAAACAACATATAGGCTGCCATATTATATCACAAACAGTCCAGAGCGACATCGTTATCGTTCAAAACGGCGCCAAAGAAAAATCGCCAAATTCAGCTGTGGGGATATACTGAAGTTATAATTATCCGAATATAATTACTGAAGTTATATTATAAGTTATAGTTGTGGGTAACAACTATAGTATTTCCCCACAACTGGATTTGGCGATTATGGCTAAATCATAAATCTAAAATAAAAGCATGCAGGTTAACATATTTCATTGCAAATAATCCAGAACGACTTCGTTATCGTTCAAAAAGACGCCAAAAAAAAAAAAAAAAGAAAAAAAAATCGCCAAATCCAGTTGTGGGGAAATACTATATACCTTATCAAATTATCAACGTATTACTTAGCCGCAGCAACGCGTGGCCGGGTCTGCTAGTATATATATAGATATTTCTTTTACTATTCTCGTGAAAATATATTACATTATATGTCGAAAAATAAATCAACTCGTAAATTTTTTTGGCAACAATTAAAAATTAAAATAATTATTTTTAAACTTTATTATAGAAGAAATATCTATATTATTATATAGAAGATAAAATATAGAGAATGTTTTCCTTCCCCCCCTCTCCTTGGGGACCGAATTTCCAAATTTCCAGAAACTGGTTTTTAGGCATTTGTGTTAGCTATGTTTTAATGCAAAAATTTTACAGATATCTGGTTTTTGCTTTGAGATATGAAGGTTTTTTGTGAAATCACGTTTTGCCCCCTGCCCCCCATTAGGGGCCGAATTTCTAAAATTCCAGAAATTGGTTTTTAGGTATTTATGTTAGCTATATTTTGAAACAAAAATCTCACGTATGTCTGTTTTTTTCTTTGAGATATGAATGTTTTTTAAGAAATCACTTTTTGCGCATGCGAAATCACATTTTGCCACGCACCCCCTCTTGTGGACCGAATTATGAAAATTCCAGAAATTGATTTTTAGGCATTTGTTTTAGCTATGTTTTAATGCAAAAATTTTACAGATATCTGTTTTTTAGTTTGAGATATGACGGTTTTTGTGAAATCGCGTGTTGCCCTCCCACCCCCCCTTGGGGGACGAATTTCGCAAAATCGCTTCTTAGGGGGTGCTTACACTACATGTTTTATAATCTGACCCAGTTTCGAGTCAGTGGCCCCAGTAGATTTTGCTGTGCGTTGATGAGTCAGTGAGTGAGTAAGTGAGTGGAAGCACTCTTTTATATATATAGATAATAATCCACCAACACATTAATCCCCAACAAAACATATAACGTATCACCAACAACACATCTATCAACACATTGTGGAGTTTGCGTTCCTGCAAACTCCATCTTAACTTAAATACTTAATTAGATTACTAAGATAACCAGAGACTTGAATTGAACAAACAATAAGAGTTTATTTGAACCAGATTAATGGGAATAAATTAATGGGAATAAATAACCTGGTAATAAAACTTAGCTCAGTCAGCGTATTACTAAATCAAAATATATAAATCAACAATTTAATTATCTTAAATATCTCACCCCAGCAGATAGTCGAAGGTGTAGAGACGGTCGCACTCGTACTCCGCTATCACGACTTCACTATGGATCAGAGGATTCCCTTCGGACCCAACTTGACCTTTCCGAATGCTAGTAGTTGCGCCCACCAACACTCATCACTACTTAACTTCACACAACTAAATCTCCACGACTCTACTTCCTGATATTCGCCAAAATAAGATTCATCACATCCACTATACTATCCTCCAACATCCACACCATCTACTAAAACCATTTCTATTTTTATACTTCTTCCTACACCCTCCTTTCACTACATTTCAATCCGTTAATTTAAAAATCACTTCTAATTTATCTAACATTCAAAATGTAAGTCTTTTATTGCAGCACCCTGCCGAAACAACACTAACTCGACCTCAACCTTCACCGAGTCACTGGCGACGAAGTGATTTTAACTGTCCCCACTTTCTACTTTGCTGGATCCAGCTTAATTAAAACAACTGTGGTGACGTTCTGACGTCTCAACCTCACAACATCTCAGTGTTCCATTAAGTGCTCTGTTTCAAGTCCTCAAAATAAGAAAATACAATTCTCTTCATTTTACCAAAATACTTTTTTAAAGACTATTCGCATTCAATTTCTACACACCTTTTGCAACCTCCATAGATTCTGATTTCAAATTATCCAACTAACTATCCAGTAACTAGACAGTCCATGCTAACCAAAATTCACCTCTAGTCGACACCTTCAACCAGCTATTTCACCCACAATATCCTGGATCCAATTACAAACTTTCACAATCTCAACCAAATATCATACCTGAATCGTCATTACCACCTTAGACTACTTCTGGCGACCTTAACTCTCTCAACCAAACATTCTATCACAACTTGACGCTATCACTTCACGCTACTTTCAATACTGAATTCCCTTGGCGACCTTTACTTCCTCAACTCGACGCCACTCCTACTTTACAAGTTGTTCAAAGAAGATTGAAAAGAGGAGTGGCGATAAGATTTTCTTTTGAACCCAAAAATAATTTAAAAACTAGTACGTTTTGACCATTTCAAAACTTTCTTTTACATCATTCGATGCAACAGCGCCACCTACTGTTTTACAAAAGTTTAATCCTAGCTTCTCAGAATAAAGGTTTGACGTATGGAGATTGGTGCAATTTTAATCAGCAGATGCTGAAAGGCAGACATATCACAAAAGGAGAATAATAGTAGCGAAATCTGTTGGCCGGTATATGCTCAAATTAAATGAGTATTCGTTCTCATAACGGTTATCTCACATAGCAAGTTTGGTGCATTTATATGCCGTCAAAGTGGAGAAGCCTTCCTATTCATTAGGTAAATTGCAGAACAGCAGCGCCACCTATCGACCGATAAGCATTCAAACTGAATAAGCACGGAATTTCACAACACCCCTCTCATATACCAAATTTTGTGTAGTTACATATAATACAATCTAAGATAGAGCCTCCCCGTTCAAGGGCAAAATTGCAGCATAGCAGCGCCACCTATCGGCTGATGCGCACCTAAATTGAATCAGCATATTGTTTCATAACGGACTTCTCACATATAGACATTTCTAAAAATGGTCAAATTGTGTTCTGGACCTCTCAAAACGTGTAAATATATCGAAAACCAGAACTCGAAAATTTTTTTGAATCCAGTACTTTCTTCTATTGAATACTGAAGAAAATAACAATACGAGGAAACATTCAAAAGATTACTATTTTTTCAAACTTCCACAATTGAAGAAATGACGAACTATGCATACTATGTATTTTATATGTTCACATTAATATTTTTGGTAAAAATTGGCTGAATCTTACTCCTTTCACCAAAATGTTTCAGAAACCCTATTTTATTGTAGCTTTTGTTGGTTATTTTATATCACGCACTAGCTAGTAGTTCAACGGTTTTCAACACTTTCCAACAAGGTTGAAAAGTGTTAATGACTTCGTTTTGTCTGTCTGTCTGCGCTCTAACTTCCGTAAATATTAATTTCTTGAGACTGATATATGTTATTCAAGTTTACTATCGGATGTTCCCTATTGAAAATGAAGTGAATACCTCGAAAATTAAAAGCAATATTTCAATGTGCAAATATACTTTATTATTATTTTGCAAAGCAAAATAATTGCCGTGGAATTTAAAAACAAATCATTTAGTGTAACATCACTGCGTTGCTAGAATTTCATATCCTTTCTTTCAAAAGACATATTTTGATATTATAAGAGATGCGAATGAAAAGGTATCGGTGAGTAAATGTTATATATTATTTTATGTTGAAAATAACGTTTACACTGTAAAAATAAATAGAAGAAAAAAGCAAATTCAAATAAGAAAATCTCTGTATTTTTTTAATTAATAGCAAAGCGTCACTGAAAATTTGATATCATTATTTTTAAGACCCGTATTTCTAATTCTTATAGCCATAAAATACAGTGCTGCGTCATAAACTTTTAACCCGTTAAGGGTTTTTTGTATTGATATCATTACTTTTTAGGGGTTAATGATTAAAATATAAAATTAAAGAAGCATGGCAATGAGTTTATAACCCTGTATAAAAAGTGCAGTTTCATAGGTCATACCACATTAAATTTTACCTCGAACAAAATAACAAACTAAATGAAATTTTAAAAATTTATGAAAGTGATAAATAAAAAACTTTAAGAAAGAATATTTGTTGTGTGATGGAAACACGCAACATTACAAAGGCATAATATAGCATGACAAACAATTTCTACAAATTAAAAAAAAAGAGAGTGAGAGAGATTTATTTTATTAAATAATTATTAAATATTAAATATTAAATTTCTTTGGTTCAACGGTTCATCTGTTTCTTAAATAGTTCAACAGAATATTTAAAATAAATGTTCAAAAAATAATTTGTGTACGAAAGTTTTTGTAAAAAAGTGTTATGAATAAGTTTTTAAAGAGCTCCATTCACCGTATAGATTTTAGTTAGATAAGAAAAATTAAACACTAGTTTTTAAATGGTCCAGTCGAATGAACAAAATATTAATATTTTATTATTTTTTTAATTGGAGATGTTTAAAGTAAAATGTTGTAAGGATTTGTCACTAATTTTCCAAAATGCCTAACACCATGGGGGGAGGGGGAGGGGGGGGGTTCAGATCATCCTTTGGAAACTTTAATAATTCTAAATAAGATGCTTAATCAGTTTGAGGGAGATTTTGTTTGGTTTAAAATTAATTCAGATGGGGAAAATAGGAGGGGAGCAATCAGCTAGACCACTTTGAAATTTTAATCGAGAAAACGTTTTTTAGAAAAAGTTTTGTTGAATCTAGTTTTATTTCGATCTGGTTAAATATACTGCACACAGTTCCCACATTCTTCTTAGTATTTCGTAATCATGCTAGAATTCCTGAAATTTTTCTAAAACGTGGTGAAGGGATTTTGGACATTGCCTCATTTTCTAAAATTTGATTATGGGGGGTAGAAAGTGTACTAAGAGATCTAACATTAAAATTTTAAATGATAAGGATTTTTTAGTACTTCGAGAAATCTTCTAGATACAATTACTTCATCGATACTTTTTTAAGGTTGGTTGGTAGTAGGTTTTAAGGCCAACTGAGTACGCTAGGGTCCTAGGCATATAGGTAGAATAGCCTCCATGAAATCTTTCTAAGGGGTCGAAGCCCGTATTTAAGCGAGTTTCGGAGAAAAACACGGAAGGAACGGCTAGGTCAAAGATTGCGGGATGGGATCGAATCCGGGACCTCTCATCCGCTGCTGTGGCATTTTTAAGGAACTTATAAATATTTTTTTTCTAAAAGTCCCATCTTCCTCCCCAAATATATCGGAAACGACTCGGAATTTTAGAAAATTGTAAAAAACGTGCAAATTGAATATGAGTCTGTAAGTAGGAACTTTAAATGAGCTCTTAATCCCCCCTGATGCCTCTCTAAATTTTACTGTTTGCTTTCTAAGGTTCCCCCCATCGCAATACAGCTTCAATTTCTTTCTTTCTTTCTTTTTTTTTAAAGAAATTGTTTATGTTTGTATTCGACACTGTTGTGAATCTTTTAAAAGAGGTATATCGTATCAAACTAAAGAAATAACCCATCTGTTCGTATAATTCTTATCTGTCTTTTCTAAATTCTATCTTTTTTTACTCATTTAAACATCCATCTGACTAAAGATAATGTCCTTCTAGAAAGAACGATCCATTTGCAAAGAATGTTAAGGTTTTTTCTGTAGTCTTTATTGAAATTAATTAAAATGTAATATGAAAGTCCTTCTTTGAATTAATTATTCAATATTTACTGTTTTTGTGATTAGTAAATTGCAAAAGTGCCCTTTTTCTCTATGTGCCCTTTTTTCCAGGGATTTTTTATCCAGAATACTAATTATGCCATTATCAGTAACAAAACTTTTCTTCCGTGATATCTTAAAAGATTCTTGACACAAATATGTAGCATTCAAGAACAATCTATACTCCAAACAGAATCTTGTCCTGTTCATTCAACAAATCCAATCAAATCGTTTGAAAATGGCCTATTAAGAACCGTTATACCAAATCACAATGCACCCAAGATACGTAAACCTTTTGAAAACATCTGGAGAATGCTTTATTGAAGTGTCGGAATGCATTATCACATTTAGGTAGTTTGAACATCGCATTTAAGGTTTAGATATTGTAAATACGACAAATATGTCCTAAATGCGACATAATTTTATTCGTCTTGTATCACAAAAAATAATACGTTTTCTTGAAAATAATAATAATGATAACACTAATAATAATAACCGTTATGCAAATTTAGAACTAAGAGTATAATGTTGAGTGATTTTTCTTTTATTTTCGTTTATATACTAAAATGTCAGATGTGGCCAAAATGCGAGAAACGTAACAAATCACATCACATTTAGGTGTAATGACCTAAGCAAGTTTTTTTTTTTTTTTTTTTTTCTTTCTCTTACCTATACACATTGTACAAAGATTATGTTTTCGGATAAAATTTTCAAAATTGAGTTTTTGTTATATTTACATGTTTTGATGTTCCTTGAATACAAAAATCCTATTTTTAGCGGTTGGATTGTGTGTCTGTTATCAACTTATCTCAAGGACAAATAGCAGCACGAAGTCCAAACTTGGTATTCTAAATCTGCATCACAGAGTGATGCTACACTAAACTTTTCGTTAAGATTAAGCAAATGGTGCGCGTACAGGGACATCCAAGAGAATTGAAATACATTACGTCTACGGAAGAAATTTCTAGTAAGTACAATGTAACATCTATAGGTTCCCCTAAACAAAAGAGAATGAACATATTTTTACTTTCTCTTAACCATATAAATGAAAGAGAAAGTATTGCTTTTGGGTCAAACTTTCCAAATCGAGTTTTTGTTATATTTACACGATTTCAGGTTCCCTGAATCCAAAAATCATGTTTTTAGCGGTTGGTCTGTGTGTCTGTGTGTGTGTCTGTTATCAGTATATCTCAAGAACAAATAATAGCAGAAAGTCCAAACTTGGTATTCCAACTGTATATCATATAGGGATGCTACATTATACTTTTCGTTGAGATCAAGCAAATGGTTCGTATACAGGGACACCGAAGAGAATACATTACGTCTATGGGGAAAATTGCAGGTAAGTAAGGTTTAACATCTACAGACAGTACTAAACCAAAGAAACGGATATATATTTTTTATATGCGTAAAAAAAGGTTTTCTGTAGAATATGGTATGGAAATCATTCACTGTTCGTTTACAGGGCTACACAAAAGAACTAGATTATAGTGCGACAATATTTGAAAATTGATGGAAGTGTATTTCAGGTTGTGCCGTGTGTTATTAATATAGTATTATATTTATGTGCACCATGTGATGTGTACATAATCTTCAGAAGGTATATAGGGCTGCTAATATTTAAGCCATAATCTTCTTTTTTATTGTTAGTGGAACTGCTATACTATAATATTTTACCATGCCTAGGAGAGCTGTTCAGGAATTGAAATTAATTCCTCATAGCCATATGGTTAATAATGTATTTTTTTTTTTTTTTTTTCTTTTGTTAAAGCTAAATATTTATTGCTCGGTTTCTTGTATATTTACATGTTTTGAAGCTTCCTGAATACCGAAGTCAAGTTTTTAACGTTTGATCTTTGTCTGTATCACTTAGAGTGAATTAATAAAAACATAATTTTAGGCAATCCAAATGTTGTATTTTGAAGAATTTCACAGAGGTCGTCATTCTCTCCAGGATGAAAAACACACAAGAAGGCCCTTGTCAGCAGTAATCCTGGATAATGTGTCTGCCATTCGGGTAATCGACGACAATCGCTGTACCTGACATAGGATACAGGAGGAACTTAACATTGGATCCGCTGCAATACATAAAATTATTCATGAAGAATTGCATATGAAAAAATCAGTTATCTTTTAGACGTTGGGTTCCCTATAAATTAACAGAGCATCAAAAACAAGAGCGTGTCAGAATCTACAAAGAAACCCTTAAATTACTTAATGATGGTTGCCACCGCATTATTTCTAAAATAATAACTGGTGATGAAACGTAGGGGAAAGTTGGACAAAACGGGATAACATTCTTGTTTTTTTTTTACTACGGAAAATATGTTGAAGAAAACCACACAATTTTTTTTTTATAACTACAACATTTATTGAAGCACACAAAAAACATATTTTTAACTAATTGTAATGACTGTAAAATAGTAAAAAAAAGTATTTACCAAACTCTTACACATCCCGTTTTAGCATACCTGGGTTGGATAAAACGGGATAGGGATTACAATGTTGAATTTTTTGTGTAAAACTAACTGAAAAGCACAATTAACTGATAGAAAACTGCAAAGCAAAATTTCCACTTGAAAGAACAATGTCTTCAGTAATCATAGACTTAAAATAAGAGTTTTTTATGTTTTTATTTACAAAATGAGAAAGAAGACCTTTTATTTAGTCCTATAGCAGAACAAAAGTTGCATAAAAAGGCATTAGAACACGCTTCGTGAGTTCATTCTTGGCATCCAGAACATTGTATCCAACCTTCACCAGCCTTAGAATCGACGCACAGTGTGTATTACGATATATGTAGGTTTCTTCTCCCTCTGTTTCATCTTCAGACAATAACGACATGCATTCTTGGCTGCTTGCTAAGGGTTTATTAAACTTTTCTATGTTTTGACTTTTAACATCAGGATTAGGCTTTTTTTTGGATTCTGTTATAGGCCTACTTTCAGGTTTGGCTGGACCTGGTAGCTCTTTTTCTTCCTCTTTTCCATTTCCTTTTCTTATAAACTTATTTTTGGAGTTTTTAGAAGGATTTCTTAGCAGCCTTTTCTTTAATTTTCTCGTAGTTTTATCATAATTTCTATTTTTTTCATTTCTAACTTACTCTTATATGGAGATGATGTTATTGCTACAGTTTCTTTTTTCTCTTTTCAGCTTGTTTTCTGGGCGAGGTCCTTTTTCTTGAGGTACAGGTAGAACAAACTTTGGAGAGATGGAAAAGAGTAGCTTAGGTCGATAACAAGAGAGTTCTAATCCTTTCTCCCCTGAGGATGTTGCAGGTTGGTCTGTCCGTGGGCTGTCTCCTGATATGTTTGTTGGCTGGTCTACTCCTACGATGTCCCTTGAGAAAAGTATATAAAAAACTGTATCCCGTTTTATCCAACTCAGAAGTGTCCCGTTTTACTCAACTCCGACACTTTTCAAAATAAACATGGCTGCTGCCTAAATGTGAAAGGAAAATTAGATAGACTACACATGAGAATATTCGTTAATAAATGCTTAATCAAATGTAATATTCACCGCAATTGTATTCCCATATATGTAGACAGAATAATGTAGAAAACAACGCTCGTAAATGTAGAAAGTGCCAAGAAAACAGAATAAAAAAGTTCTAAGAACTACAACTTTCCATCAACTAGTGGTCTCGAGACGAGACGAACTGAGAATACCATTTTACCTACTAATATATAATATTTAAAAATATTTTTAAAAAGAAAAATCCATTAAATATCAAAACAGTATTTATATCATAATAATAACAAAGCAACTGATCATAAAAATTACATTTTTCATAAATTAGTGAAATAAAACCTACTGATGAAAACTTATCCCATTTCCTTTCATATATTTATTAGTAACAATTAAAAGATACGCACGATTTCGGCATTTTCAAAATTGATCAATATTCTATTCTGTTATTGATCAACATTCTATTCTATTAATGTTGCCGAGTTTCGATCCCCGGTAATGGCTGATGTCAAAACTTTTTTCGACATCAAAATTCTTTGTTCGATAACATGGGGTGATAGATCTCTTGTTTTTAGATCAAAGAGGCCTAACTTTGATACTTGGTCAATTTTATAGTGTACTCTTTTAACTATTTTTTAAAGTAATATCTTCTTCTTCTTCTTCTTCCCTTTTTTTTTTTTTTTTTTTTTGGCCTTTAGGTGCATGCATTCTAATTAGAAAACAACAAATACAGATTTCAGCAGCGATAAAGAAAGTACAACTTTATTGAATTGCGGGTCTGCTGTAGATGGAACAAGCTTCATAATAACATCATATGCAAACAACTAGTCTTATTTTAAGATGTCAACGATTAACCCCAACAGTAGCACTTAAAGGAAAGTAAATTATTAAAAGAAAGAATGGTGAAAAGAATAGGTATGTCCGAATGATTGATCTCTACTTAATGGGAACCTTTCAAAGAGCAATCTGGAGTTCTGGAGTAGTCTTTTTACCCTTAAACTGATAACTACTGAGAAAAGCTACTAAGATGTACAATAAAGAAAGGATTGGTCAGATTCAATATTCAAAATATAATTAACTAATAACTAGGAATAGTTTATCTGTTGAGTGCATGCCCTCCAGAGACATTCAACTACGTAGCTACGCCATTTGGGGCTGATATACAGTCTGCAGCAAAATTATTGAAGCACTAGCAATAATTTCTATTTAAAAAATGGGTACCTAATGTAGTTTTGTTAAGTAAATATTTGTCGAGTCATGATCTTAGTCTTATGCTGTTTATAAAAAAGTAAGTTGATGATAAAAATTAGCGATGAAACTGAAAAAAAAATATATATGAAAAGTGTGGATGGGTGCATTAATAATTTCGCTGCCGACTGTACCATGTGCCGATTGTATCTTATACATATGTTTGTGTGTTAGGTATATATTTATGTATATGTTTGTGCAATGCCTTTTTTTTAAATCACCATAAACATTTTATTAAAACTTGAAACATTTATTTTCACCCACTTTCCCAAAATAAATAAATATATAAAATTGCTGTAGTCGTTTCTTATTTTAAACACATGAACAAAATCTTTTCCAAAAGTAAGAGGAAAAAAGCGTTCCTAAGATCGTGTTTTAACATGATTTCTGCATTCATAATAAGCCTATAAATTTGCAAAATGGTTTCGTAAATTTCTTCTATTGTACACATAATCATAAATTGTTGTTCGAAAACAAAATTTAATATGCAAACTACGAGAAATTGTTATTAAATAACATTCTCTCCACACTTTTTGTAAGATTATTGATATAAAGGACGGAAAAATAACAGCTAAGTTACCTATCTGTCCATGCATGCAACACATTGAAGGAATCACCCAGAGTTCGAAAAAAAATTACTATGCATATAACATGGTAGGATATACAAATGATCAATATTTCAGCGCAGACTCGTATTGCGGGCGCCCGAAGCTTTGTCTACAAATGCTATATAAAAGTTGAATGGAAGGCTATTTTTATAAATTCAGGAATTGCTTTATATGTAATTTCTTTCACGTAGGATGTTTTTGTATGCTTCCTAGAAAGTACGTGTGTAAATCAAGCACGTTTCTGAATACAAAAGAAGAATTGTAGCTTGTAGAGATTACGAATTATTCTTCGAGAAATTGGCACTCAAAACGTAGTAAAGCCAGAAAGCAGTAATGCAATATGTTTGTTAAAGAAAAATTGTCGTACCTTGTTTGTCCCACACGGTTTTGCATTGTCTTTGAAATATGGCCTTAGTAAGTGTTGAAGATAACTGAAGACGATATGCTCCAAAACTTCAGAAATATAACACGGCTGCTCAGTGCACCATTAATGCGTAGTAAGAGCGAGAATTAAATTACATACCGTACCAAATCCTAATATTGGGTGAAGGAAATTTATGGCGACACATAATGCAAGAATTTTACAGCCTATCAGTCGTGTGTCATGAAACTCGGATATGATCATCTTAGACTAGTAGACAAAAACACAATTCATCTGAAAAGATAATGTCGTACTATTAGTTAATTCATATCCAAGGTTTATAGCACATGGCTTCATTTCAAACTCAAACACCTTTGGTCAAGAGTAGACGGCAATCGCAGCGCACTCACCTCAATGGTCTCCTGGCTGAAATTCCATTATGATGCAAAAAACATCGAATGGTATGTGTTGACATAGAGTGTTGTGCAACAGACCGTATTTATGGCGCTATGGTTCTTGATGTTGCAGAGTTTTTCATTTCTACCGCATTCAATGTCCTTATTAAAGAGGCATATGCCTTAGAAAAATAATGAAAAATAATAGAAAATATTCAATATATTAATAAGTGAATATATAATATATAATATATAATATGTAATAACAATCATAATGTAATTTATAGATATATCTGTGAGTAATGTGTGTGCGCGTCCGATTTAAAAATAAAAACATTTCAAGAAAATACTCTTCGTTTTAATTTTTGAAAAGATTGACAAATTTTCTTAAATTAAGTTAAATCTGTCTAATATTGATCCTAAAATGGTGTGTTTGTATTTCGTTTAATGATATAATGTTTATATGGATAAAATATTCCCAAATTGCCTGAACAAATTCAATATGTTATTATAGTATACTAAAGTAAAGCACGAAAGTATAGTGAAATAGCATCTAATAGTATTTTACTCTATAGTATTTTATGGATATAGATAGGATATATCGTATATAATACATTTTAGATACATTGCTTTTTTATTTTTGCTGGTAAGACACATAAAATTTTAGCCTATTTGAAATGCATTAATTAAAGATTTGTTTATCACAAATATTCGTTTTTTTTTTTTTTTTTTTTTTTTTTTTAAACTCTTAACTTAGACTTGTTGTAAAAGTAGTACAATTTTTTATAGAATTTTTTCATCAATTTCGTAAACAATTTATTTTTATATGTTTAAAAAATTTCCCATTATATTTAAAAATCAAACTAATTACTTATCTTGTACACAGAAAAATATATCACTTTGAATCATATGATAAATAGTGTCTACTTTGTTTAAATAGTTTTTTTTTTTTTTTAAAGAATTTTTAAGCACAATTGATAAAAAGAAAAGTTATACAAAATGTGCTTAAAATGATAGGCAAGTTAGAGGTCTGCACGGGCCGGAATTTCGAGGCCCGGCCCGGCCCGTACGAAAACTTTACTTACCCGGCCCGTACGAAAACTTTACTTACCCGGCCCGATTCAAAGATATGTAAAATAACAAAAAAAAAAAAAAAATGCCTTTTTATAAAAAAGATTTTGAGTATGTGTTTTGCAGAGGTTTTATATAACCAAACAATAGTACGTTCTTTAACAAAACTGCTGAAATTTTACAAGACAATTATATATAAACAGAAATTCATTATTATAGACAAGGCACAAAGACAAACAGAAAGTCAAATCGAAAATATTAGCATTCATCAAACAATATAGGGAGGTATTTAAAATGGTTAATACTACTGAAAATGCACTTTCAACCATTTTCTCTTATATACCATAATGTATCCGAATCTTTCATGTGCTCCGGTAAACAAAACTTTAATGTTAAACCAACCATATTCAATAGAAAAGTTGCTTTTGCCCATGAGAAAAATGATGCTTCTTTCGTCCACTGGAGAAAAGAAAAAGGAACCTTAGAGAAAAAGTTACAGCGGAAAGATTTTTATAGCCTTTATACCACCTAAACTCAACAGATCATAAGAAACAAACCCTTATACACAGTAATGTATCTAATTTCTTTTGCTATGTACATGTACGCAAACTGGTAGTGACATGCATACTATTTTGAATAGGAAATCATCTAATATTACTTTAAATAAAATATATTAATATCAAGGCATGCTAAAAATATTTGCGAAAAATCAGATTTCGGACAGACAGACTGATAGACAATTAAATTGACGTTGCAGACACTTTTTTAATAAAATAGAACTTTATGTGACATACAAGCCTGTAAAATTACGTAAAATAAATGACTGAAGAAATATTTTATCATTTTCCTTTTTCGTTGATTAACGAGGAAACCAGAAAAAGATTCGGGCCGACATGGCCCGGAGAAAATTTTATTCAGGCCCGGCCCGAATAAACACACACACAAAAAAAAAAAAAAAAAAAAAAAAAAAACTTAGCCCGAGCCTGAAAAAAATTTTTAAGCCCGAGCTCGGCCCGGCCCGAGAGCAAATTCAAAAATTCGGCCCGAACCCGGCCCGTGCAAACCTCTAAGACAAGTTACATACATACAACTTCTTATAAAGTAAGAGCTCTATAAATTTGTATGTCAGTTGGATAATTTTTTCTTGATTATTATCGACTTAAAAGCAGTAAATCGGGCCGATACGTGAGTAATTTACTTTTCTGTAAAGTTAGGTTTGAAAAAAAAAATATTTTACTACACACATTAATAAAATATTTTGTCATTCATATCTAAAGGTTTCTTGTTTCCCTAAAGAAGATATTTTCATGATTTTATTGCACTTTCAAGGGCAAATCATGTACACTACTGTGTCAAAAATAAATATACAGGATAGTAAGAAAAATATATTTATTTTAAAAAATACTAAGCATTTTATTAAAAAACTAATACATTATTTTTCATAGCGGGTCGATCCTCCTTTATTACCAAATAAGTTTTTTATTCTAGCTCACTTAGTATCAATTAATTCTTTGCCAGTCCAATACATTTTTATTCCTCTTGTCAGAGTTGCCAAATTTAGGGACTTTTTTTTATTCAATATACACCACTACAGTTTAACAGTAACAGTTGCCTGATCACTTCGAAGGTTATTCGTCCATTATATATATCAAATATCACTCCTCAAAATTATTGGTTGGTTGGTTGGATGGGTTTTACGTCGCACTAGTGCCGGTCAGTGTTGCCCAATTTAGGGACTTTTTTTAATTCAATATACACCACTACATTTTAACAGTAACAGTTGCCTTATCACTTCGAAGGTTATCCGTCAATTATATATATTAAATATCACTCCTCAAAATTATTGTTTGGTTGGTTGGATGGGTTTTCCGTCGCACTAGTGCTGGTCAGTGTTGCCAAATTTAGGGACTTTTTTATTCAATATACACCACTACATTTTAACAGTAAAAGTTGCCTGATCACTTCGAAGGTTATTCGTCCATTATATATATGAAATATCACTCCTCAAAATTATTGGTTGGTTGGTTTGAAGGGTTTTACGTCGCACTAGTGCTGCTCAGTGGACAATTGGCGACTGTCTGACACTCACCCCTGGAGGTGATCCGGAGACATGCTATCACAATTTTGATACTTCTTGGAAGGGACAAAAATTATTGGTGATAGTTGAATAAAAGAGTCCCTAAATTTGGCAACATTGTTTTCAGCGATTTAGAACGTTAGAACGGCGAAAGGTTGAACTACTGATTTGCTTTTGTTGCAAATTTCCCCATTCTTCAACTAATATTATGTCCTAATTTTTTTTTTTTTTTCAATGGATTTGCAGGTGTTTTAGCAATATTACTTTTTAAAATATGCTAAATATTCTCGATTGGGTTCACATCAGGTGACTGACACGGCCATGGGAGAATTGTAAGCCCTTTTCGGGATTTCCAAACAATCGTTTTTTTAGCTCTATGACACGGCGCACCATCTTCTATAGAAACGTAATCTCGGGGGTCCATATTGCTTTCTTGGAAGATTGGAAAAGACTCTCTTTTAGAATTTTAATACATTTTTCCGCATTAATTTTACCTTCACAGAACACGAAACTCTTTCTTCCACCATACCAAATAACCCACCAAATCATTACATTTATGCCACCGTATTTTAGAGTTTGCTGAAAAAATTGGTCTTCTAACTGCATTACAGAACGATACAGCATCCATTTTTGCTCGCTATTGCAAAACTGACAGTATCTGGATTCATTTGAAAAAATAACATGTCTCCAAAAGTTTTGTTCTTAGAAATAATTTCTTTTGACCAATAGAATCTTCGCCTTTTTTTCTTTTAATTTTGTAAACATTTTTTTAGGGGGGGGGGCTACTTTTTCTATAGGCCAACACTACCTCTAAACAGTTTGACTAGACAAATTCAAAGATATAGTCACATCACTTTTTGTTTTTCGGTATTCCTTATGACTTCTCGAACTAATGTCCTCTTTTGTCTGGCAGACGATTTAGGTCTTCCTGATCTTGGTGAAACACTTGCCGTTTCAGCTCTTTTGAACTGCACGATTACACAATTAACAGTTGACAAAGGCACGTTTAAAGTAGCACTGATATCACGTTGAAATTTACCACCTTCAAATTCGCCAACATTGAGTCTTCGCGTAAAATCGTTTAATTTCAGTGATTCACTTATCCGCGACATTTTAAAACAGTGCTAATGGACTGCGTTTGCGTTCCTAAACTCCTGTAGATCCTTCACAACTTACCTCTTTTTATATTTTTAAAAATTCGTTAGATTTTTATGGTGTCCACTTACCTTTGACACAGTAGTGTATATGAAAACCATTTTACTTATTTTACTACTCATTTAGTTATATCAACTGACTCTCTCTTTCTTCTATACCATTCAATGTATTTAGATTAAAAAAAAAAAAAAAAAAAAAGTACCTTTTAATCTTTGACTATAACATAATAATCCCGAAAATTACAATAAATGCAATAAAACTAGACAAATCTCTTTAGCGAATTTTATTATAATCATAATGTATAAGGACAAGATAAAGTTTTGTGCACGCACGAGAGATGAATCAACTCTACAGTTCTAAAGATTCATATCTATTGCAAATAGCACACACAAATGTATTACAGTCGGCTGCAAAATTATTCGAGCACTAGCAATAATCCTTGCCAAAAAAAAAGTACACTTAATACAGCTTTGTTAAATAAATCCTTGTCGAGTCATGTTCTTAATCAGTCTAAGAACATGATTCGACAAGGATTTACTTAGCAAAACAGTCTTAAGTGTACTTTTTAAATATAGGAATTATTGGCTAGTGCTCGAATAATTTTGCAGCCGACTGTATATCATTTCTTCAAATAACACTTTAAATCTTTATCGGAAGATTTTTTTTTTTTTGAAAGACTGAAAAGAAAATAGAAATTCACAGTTATTATGCATTTTATTTTGTTCAAAATAAATCAAATATTAAAAAATATTCCATATTAAAGGCAAAAAGATGGATGCTTGCGCTTTTGATTAAAGTAATCCAAGAGTCAGACAAGGATACATTTAATAAGGAATGCTTACTGTAAATCATTAGTAAAAAAAATCACATCAGTTATCTAACCCAATACATTCAAATTTCTGATTGTTAACACGAATTCCAGTGGTGTAACCCCCGTTTCGCCGACAAGAAATTTCCTACCCCCTTATTTTTCCCATTCAAGCTTCCCTTTTGAGCTGTTTAGGGATTTGTTCTATAGAAATGGGGAAAAGAAGTTGAAAGGAAATTTCAATTCGACGAAATTATGAAGATAGATTAGTTAGTGTCCAGTCCACTCCTTTTTATCGGTTGATATGACTGACAGGCCCAGGTGCACAAACAGCTAATGAATTAAATTTTTTTTATTTTGGGTCGACTTATTTTTTATGTTGATGCTGTGGGATATTTGCTTCATTTAAATAACTAAGTGATTAAATGTTAAACAAAAATGTAATATTTTAATATGATAAAAAAGTGTATGATTAATAACCATTGTTAGGTAGCTTCTTTTTTATTCATTTACGTAAACAATTCTTGTTTTAGGGAAAATAAATTTTCTATAGACATATGTTTATTTGCAATATACTTTTATAAATAATAATTTAGCATAAAATACATACATTGGTATAGCCAAAGTGCTAAATTAGCAGTCATTAAATGTATCTTGCACCTAGAAAGTACAGTTTAACAACCAAAATACCCCATTCATTCGTCATTTGTTACGCGTAATTTATGACCAGATTATTGTCATAAAATTTCTCTCTTTACAGGACACTCCCAGAAAATTTATGAAATATTAAAGAAAAAATAGTATGGTGACTTTCTTCTATATTTTCCTATACAAATTCACTCAGTAAAAATAATTCATTAACATTATTATTTAAGAAAATTATCTTCCATGATAATGCAGACGATTTCTATGTTGGAGAAGTAGTATAATACTAAATATCCCCAAAAAGTCAATTTTATTCTCAATATTACTTTTTTTCTTTTTTCTTTTGTTGTTGTTGTTAAAAAAAAAAAAAAAAAAAAATCGATACTTTATTTTAAATTATCGCATATCGATGGTTCAACCATTCGTTTTAAAGGTATTCACGAGCTCTTTTGAAAGATACTCATCATGCAAATTTACTCCCCTCGAGGTGGGGCTTCTCCCCCAGTCTAGGCTCCTACATTCACAAATTTTTTCCCCAGTTGTTGACTATCTTTTTTAAGAACAATTCTTTAAATTTCATAATGATGATTAAAAAATCATTCTCTTTATGCACATTTAAACCAAATTTTGTCCTATCCATGTTAAAAATTCAGAAAAAGGTGGATGGCAACGCATGCTGTTAGACAATTTTTACAAAAAGTTGATAGGTACTCATTTATGTCAATGTGCAACGGCTCTAACGATTTTCTTCAAAGTTGCTGCATAAATATGCACTCTATTAGATGCCCTTCCGAATGATATAGTTGGTTAGTTCTAGAAAATTAATAAGCGTCCTGTATAAATAGCTCAATTTCAGGTCTCGCAAGTGTGTTCCTTTAAAATTTTTTTTCAAATTCGCCATATTAACTCCCTTTTAAATATCCTTTTGTATGTAATTGTCTTGAGGTCAATAATTGAGTATACTAAGTTTTAGTAAAAGTTGGTATCTCAAAAACGGCTCTAACGATTTTCTTGAAATTTGTTTCATTAATCCATTTTAGATACCCTTTCTCATTTCTTTATTTGTCTTTATACGTGTATCAAGTTATTGACAGAAAAAAAATAATTACATACAAGAGGATATTTAAAAGAGAGTTAATATGGGGAATTTGAAAAAATTCCGTACGGCCGTTTTAAAAAAATTTCACTTCCAAGACCTGAAATTGAGTTATTTATACAGAGCGCCTATCAGTTTTCCTAAACTAACCTACTATATCATTAGAAAAAACGTCGAATAGAGTGTTTATGTGGCAAATTTGAAGAAAATTGTTAGAGCCGTTTTTGAGATATGCACTTACGGTCCCATTTCCGGTATCCATTGTTCCAATTCTGGTTTTCCAATTTTCACCAAAATTTAGAGAAATCATCTGTTCTGTCTTAATTCTGAAGTTTAATAGCTGTATCTTTATTAGTTTCAGAGATATGGCAGTCAGAAGATTCCCCCCCTCCCTCGCACACACACGCTGACCAATTGCCAAAAGCTACTTTTTTGCCTCAGGAAACCTTAAAACATGTAAATCAGGTGAAAACTCGACATAGAATTTTTAGGCCGAGTACCGCAATTCGTCAGGTAGTGGAAGCAAAAAATAAATAGCGTATTACCCGTTTCTAAGATACGCAGATGATTGAAATGAAAGAATAAATTTTAGAAAAATGAAACATAAAAGTATTCGGAAATAAAATAAAATAACATAAAGAATCAAATTTGTAATTCGAAAATATTTTGATGAAGTGCGCATCTACAGGTTCCCAACTACTTCTCTGTCAAGTTTTGTAGCTCTGCGTTAATAATCTAAGAATCAGAGCGCAGATAGACACACAGATACTTTCTCTATTGCCAGCATATCTCTAAAACAAATAGTAGCAGGTAGTGCAATCTCGATATTCTAAATCTATGTCATATAGGGATTCTACACTAAAATTTTCGCTGAGATCAAGGAAATGGTTCGTGTACAAGGACATGAAAAAGAATTCAAATACATTACATTTATAGTGGAAATTTTTGGTAGGTACAGTTTAACATCTGAAGGCTGCAATAAATAAAATGAAACTAAGGTATTAATTTTTACACGCATAAAAGAATGTTTGGTGTAGAATATTGGTGTAGAATATGGTATGAAAATCAGTCACCATTGGCTTACAGTAGAGTGACGAAATGATGTGCTCGAAATTCGAGGACGTCATTAAAAAATTTTTACAATTACAGGGGTTGAGGACATGGTAACTCTCTACAGAATTACATCTCAAATAAAACTGCTCCTAAATTTTTAAAAGTATATCCTATCCATATACACTACTTGTTGCTTGTTGTCTTACCTCTTCTTCTGCAATCTATGTCTATTGTATTAAAAAGCAGGATAAGAGAAAGTCGTGTGAGTGACACACCAGATTATCATTATTATGTTTATGCGTTATCCTTAATTCATTTCCAGATTTTTCTTACCTATCGTTAACGGTAAAATTAAACATCGATTTTTTTTGTTTTGCAGTTGATTCAAAGTTTAAATTTTAATTTTTAGATATCTGTTTGTTAAAAGAAAGTGCAAATGACCTTCAATTCAAACTATATTAGAAATATTTATTCTTTAATATTTACAGCTTACTATGCTGTTAAATACAAACGGCTAATTATTAAAATGTATGATTACTCCTTATTAATTATTACTTATATGTATTTGTACGTGTGTATGTATATATATATATATATATATATATATATATTGGTTTTAATTTATACTACTTAGCTGTGTGAACTGATTTTAATCAGAGTCCCCCCTTTAACTTCTGTTGTCATAGCCATGCGTAAAATAGGTACGACTGCAAGTTTTTAAATAAAAACAGTCTTTTAACTTAATAAATTAATTAATTATAATTTTGAAACTTATAATTTCTTACTTCATCTTTTCTTTTAATTGGTTTAGCAAATTTTAGTTTATTGATTTACGAAAATTTATATATTATGAAGTTTTAGTTTATTGTGACTTTTTTTTACCATTTTTTAACACTTTCCAACAATTCTGTCTGTCAGTCTGTCTGTCCGCGCTCTAACTCCCGTAAATATTTATGGAATTTTTTGAAACTGATATATGTTATTCAAGTTCACTATCGGATGTTTCCTATTGAAAATGGAGTTTATACCTCTACTGGTTTGTGTATAGGGACACCCGAAAGTATTTCAAAGCATTGTGTTCTATGAGTTCTATGATAAGTATTTCTATAAATTGAAATATGCTATTCAAGTTCACTATCGGATGTTTCCTATTGAAAATGGATTAAATACCACCACTGATTTATATACAGGGGCACCCGAAAGTATTTCAAAGCATTGTGTTCTATTAGAGGTATTTCTATAAATCATATTTTCATACTTTTACTGTATATAAGTTTTAATGAAATTGAAATATGTTATTCAAGTTCACTATTGGATGTTTCCTGTTTAAAATGGAGTAAATACCACCATTGGTTTATGTAAAGGAACACTCAAAAGTATTCCAAAGCATTGCGCTCTATGAGACATATTTCTATAAATCAAATTTTAATAGCTTTATTTCCCACCAAATTTTAGGGAATTGAAACATGTTATTCATATGCAAAAAAAAAAAAAAAAATGCTTCGCATAGAATATAGCATGATTAGCATTAGATTTACAGGGTGACAGAAAAATATTAAGTTATATTAAGAGCTATTAATAAAAATTTAGTGAAATTGCACTTTCATTGACATTAATTTTAACACTTTCTTATAATTTTAGTGGGAATATGATTTCAATTTGTGTATCGGTCTGTCCAATTGTCTACCTTTCTATCTGTTTGTCTCCGGCTCCTAGCGTCCGTAAATATTTTGGGAATTTTTAAAACATGATACAATCAAGTTCACTATGGAATGTTCCCTAAATAAGATTACATTGTTTACAGGGACAACAATAACAAAAAAGAAAAAAATCCAATGCATTAAGTTTTAGGACAGAATCTTTTAAAAGTTATATTTAAAGAACCATTAAAACATTGATATGTATTGTTAATATTCTAAAATAATGTTTTGAATAGAATATGATGTGATTAACTTTCAGATTTACAGGGATACACTAAAATATTCAGAGAGATTAAAAGCTGTAATTATTACCTAACGGCTGCATTTTCTTTTGCATTAAGCCTTTTTTTAACACTTTCCAAAATGCCTAAGAATAATTTTTAAATCAATCACTCTATCTGTATATTTTCAGTGCTTCTGTCTGTTGTGTGATAACCTAGGCAAAGAATATTAAAAGTTATTCGATACGTACAGAATGAAATTTATTAATCAATGCGTACTGCATGCTTTTTCTTTCTTGTTTTTTTCTATTGTTTTATCACCATTTTTTAAAAATATTTCATTATAAGTTAAAAATATTTCATTATAAGTATTTCATAATGTTAACAAATTACTATTTTATTTTTTACCATGTTTTTATTAACTTCGATTCTTGTGTGTTTGTTTGTGTGTTTGTGTGTTTGTCAGGGACAAATCTTGCAATCGATTTTAACTAACTTCCCGACTAGCTAGATATTTGAAATTTTCAGGACAGCTCACAACATGGTGACAATACATTTTTCTAATAATTTTAGTCAACTGCTTCAAGTTCCGCTGCCTTCGGCAGCGTTTATATGATTCGACAGAAAATTTATTTAACAAACTTCCCGACTAGCTAGACATTTGAAACTTTCAGAATAGTTCAGAATACGGTTAAAATGCATTTTTTTAATACCTTTAGCCAAATGTTTCGGGTTCCTGCTGCCTTCGGCATCGTTATCAGTACAAAGATTGCAATCGATTTTTTCCTAACTTCTCGACTAGGTAGACATTTGAAACTATCAGGATAGCTCAGAATACAGTGACAATACATTTTTTTATAGTTTTAGTCAACTGTTTCAGGTCCCTGCTGCCTTCGGCAGCGTTTATGTGATTCAACAGAAAATTTATTTAACTAACTTCCTGACTAGCTAGACATTTGAAACTTTCAGAATAGTTCAGAATACAGTGAAAATGCATTTTTTAAATATTTGTAACCAAATGTTTCGGGTTCCTGCTGCCTTCGGCAGCGTTACCAGTACAAAGCTTTCAATCGATTTTTCACTAGCTTCCCAACTAGCTAGACATTTGAAACTTTTATAATAGCTCAAAACACGAGAGCAATGAATTTTTTTAAAAATTTATCCAATTGCTCCGGGTTCCCGCTGCCTTCGGTAGCGTTTATATGATTGAACAGAAAATTTAAAAACATGGTATATAAAAAGATCTTTTTATCTTGTAATTATTTATTTTATTTTATAGAGCTGCAAGGCCAAAAAAAAAAAAAGCAAAATTATATAGTTATAAATCTGCTACTATAAAATATGTTTTTCTGGTGTAAAATATAAAATAATATTTATATAAAATAAAAATTAATTTTTGGTATCTAAATAGTTGAAATTTAAAGCAAATCAAATATATTAAACAGATCTATACACAAACATGTTTTACTACAATACCTTCAGAGAGTTATTTTCAAAAATATTTTAGTTGAACACAAAAAATATTCCTCTTTTTCTCTGCGACATCTGTATGTTTTCAAATTACTAATTTGACCATAGTCCCCTACCAAACGACTTCCGCAGCGTGAAGGGAAACCATTATCTCACTCCTCTCGTAGTGTAAGGTGATTTATCAAACTATCAGCTTAGGAGCTTCGTTTTGCTGTGAATATTTCTTTGCCAGTTTTGATACAATTTTAATTTGTACCGATAATCAATTTAATTTCCATTTAAAAAAATTACTGTTTATTTTAATCAAAACTACATACATTAGAGAAAAGGTCCATGTTCTAAAAATTTCTCTATGATAATTTAAACAATATTTACTATACGATTAAAATGGCATATGTTATGAGATAGGCTTTTTTCGACCATTGATTAATAATTAAAAAATTACAATTAACTCTATAAAAATTTTAATAAAAGAAACATCTGAGCCTTGAGTTTACCCATACAATGCAAAAAAAAACGAAGCCAAAATATAAAGTGATAATGTCGCCTTAACACCTGTGGGTCTATTCTGGCCTGTTCGCTTCGTTATATTCCTTCGGAATTCAACAATCTTCGGAATATAACGATAATTTGGTATTCTGGGCTGTTGCGATCGAAATTTTAGCGATATTTATCTTCGTTATTTTTCGAGAGCTATAAGGCTGTCGTTGAGTGGCTCTTGCACTCGTTACAATATGGCGCCCCTATTTGGTATGATAAAGGTGTTTAAACATTTTTTTTTTTTCTTTAAGAAATAGTTATGATTTTTGAAATAAGGAAACTTGGTTAAAGAAATGTTAGCAAAGCTTAAAATACATAGAATGTAAATAAAAATTAATCTCTTTTTCTCACACATATTCCTAAAGATTCCATCATTCCTAAAGATTCAAAATAATAGATTTAGTTTATTTACATGGTATGTACTCATGTTTTAATTATTTTTTCCAAAAATTAATTTTGAAATATAGTACAATGCATCTTTATTATGTTATTTATTTAAAGTAAACTTTTTTAATCACACGCAAATTTAAATAAAGTGAAAAGGGAATAAAATACAAACTTTATTATTTTAAAATTATGAAAATTTCAACTGTAGTTGAGAACCTAGTTATTTATTTATTATTATTATTATATATATATTTAAGTAATTGTTTTGAATGACTCTAAACGATTCCATACATAATTTAATTTTTTGATTTAATGTTTATTATTTAAATTTATGATTTAATTTAATATTTTTGGTATAGTAAATCTTCTAAACAATTTTAAAGCTTAATATTTTTTAAAAAACAATGCATTATTCATCATATACATTTATGTAAAAAATTGAGTAACGTACTTTTCATATAAATTTAGAAATAATTTCCTAGAAATCAATATACAGATTAAATCAAACTTCTATATACCTTTTTTTTTTTTTTTTTTTTGGTTAAACAGTTAAAGAGATATAACGTTATTTAAAAACAATTCACATTTAATTTAATAAAATCAAACAAATTTTATGATATTAATATAAAACAATCATTGAATATTTTTACTTTCCGAACACTATAGTGAGGAAAGTATTGTAATCATGTCAAAAATCCGAATTCGAGATTTTGATGTTTCTATACGTTTTGAGGTCCCCTGAGTCCGTTTTCACTATTTTTACGATGATGTATGTATGTGTGTGTGTATGTGTGTATGTATGTGTGTATGTGTGTATGTCTGTGAGTGAACACGCTAGCGTCTAAACGCTTTGTTCGATTAACCTGAAAGTTGGTACGCATATTGTAAGTCACCATAGTACGAACCCTATAGATTTTGGTGAATCTAGCACTTATAGTTTTTTTACAGGGACACAAAGAAAAATTCTTTATCATTATGGCCTATGGGAGCAAAATCTTAAAAGTGCGATAGCATCTAAACGCCTTATTCAATTGAGAAAAAATTTTATACACATATTATAGATCACAAATACTCAATCTGTATAGATTTTGGAGAATCTAGCACTTATAGGTTTTTTACAGGGACACAAAGAAAAATTCTTTATCATTATGCCTATGGGGCCAAATTTTTAAAAGTGTGATAGCGTCTAAACGCCTCATTAATCCGAGCATAAAATTTGTACACATGTTATAGATCACAGTTGAACTAACTGTATAGATTTTGGAGAATCTAGCACTTACAGTTTTTTTACAGGGACACAAAGAAAAATTCTTTATCATTATGGCCTATGGGACTAAATTTTTAAAAGTACGATAGCATCTAAACGCCTTATTGAATTGAGCTAAAAATTTATATGAGTATTATAAATCACTGTTGCACTAACTATAAGCATTTTGGTGAATCTAGCATTTATAGGTTTTTACAGGGACACAACGAAAATGTCTTTATCATTATGATCTATGAGCTCAAAGTTCAGTAGCGTTAAATAAAACATCGTGTAATAGATGGAGAAAAATAATCAAACACTCTATTATGGTTTTCTCTCTTTTGTTTGTTTAACAACTCCTCTTTCTTTACTTTATCTACAAAACTGTTAATTACTCAATGTTCGGAAAGTCGAGTGGAGTCACTCCAGATTTTTTATCATCTCAACTGACAATGACTTTATAAGTTTTAACTTCAAATATTTAAATAAAAATGTGTTTATAAATAGGGAAAAATATTTTTATGTTTTATTTACTAAATTAGAAATATATCTATATAAATGTATGTATACGAAAACTTACTTCTTTTAAAATTTAATATGAGTTCTTTTAAAGTTTAATATGAGTATATATTTAAAAAATAAAATAAAATAAAAACTCCCGTCAAACATAATAAACAGTAGAATTTCTTTTTTAATTACTTGTTGGCTAACTCATTTTTAAATTTAGTCGAATTCCAAATATTACATCTTCAAACAAAATGAGAACTATTAGAAAACATTAATTTCATTTTTTTTTTTTTTTTTTTTTTTTTTTTTGGGTTGTTTTAATTATTAACTTTTACTTTCAGTTTTATAAGCCCAAAGTTTGTTAATTGACCATTTTCCATTTTTAAAGACACTTTATAAAGTGACCACCTGCATATAGTGACCATTTTAGCCGGTCCCTAGGGTGGTCACTTTAGACAGGTTCCACTGTATACATATATATATATATTAAATAAATTGAAATATTGTGTTTTTTTTTTTTTTTCTTTTTCTTTTTTTTTTTTTTTTTTTTTTTTAAACAGCATTTATGTGATTTTTTACTTGCTGGTTTTTATTGGGCTTATGTATCGATGTGTTTAAACTGAAAATATAAGATTTTTTTTTTTTAAGATAATAAACAAGGATTTTGAAAATTTCAGTAGACTTCGGAAATCTGCTGATCACGACCAATTTAAACATTGAAATTTATGATAAAGTTCAAAGAAGAAAATCATGATAGAACTTACTTCAATGGTGTTATTTTAGAAATGGAGTCTAATGAAATAAGGAAAGCTAATTTTAAGCAAGGTCTAGGTCTTAGAGTCTAGGTCAAGATAAGTACCTAAATTATTTTAACTCAATAATATTTGTGCTTAAACACACACACACAGGGAAAAAAAAAGAATCCATAGACTGAAAATATATTATATATACCTGTCTTTACCTATATTTCTAAACTGTAATAAAAGTCGCAAATTTATTATACAATTATTCTTATACCAGAAATTATTAAAAAATAATGATAATAAAAAGTTGCTATATTATAAATGTTGCTATGCTATAAATTTTATATGTGCGTTTTTATTACATTATGTATACTCTTTATTTGCCTTCATCTATACATTTCATATCAAAATTCTAATTTTAAAATGAAAAAAAAAAAAAAAAAAAATCTACAAAATTTTAAAATTTGCGCAGTCTCTGGTCTCAGGCTGTATGAATTTCTGGGAGTGCACTGTAAAAAGAGAAATAATTTTATGACAGTAACGTGGTCATAAATTAGGCGTAAAAAATGACCAGTGAAAATTGTAATTCACTATGGGTTTGTGCACCTGAGACTGAGTCGTATCAACTGATAAAAAGGGGTGAACTGGACACTAATCTCCTCACGTAACTAGTACCCACCATTGAAGAATTTTTATTTATTTATTCAGCCTATGAACTCAAGTTATTTGAAATTTTGCTTTCTTATTGTTAAATTGATTAAAAGTTAATATTGTTGTTAAATTGATTTATGTTGCTTTTGTCAAACAGTTTTTTTTTTTTTTTTTTTTTTTTTTTTAATGATTGTACCATATTTTTATTTACAAAAATTTACAAAACAAGAAATAATACAAAGAACAAATCGAACAAAAAACAAACAAAATTACAGTATTGTTTACCAAGAGGCTTTCAAAGCCTTTCCAGGTAAATCTAAAAATATATAAATATGAATATAAATAAAAACAAACAGAAATTACATAAATGAGAAAATACAGACAATAAAGTAAACACACACACAAAAAAAAAAAAAAAAAAAAAAAAAAAAAAAATATATATATATATATATATATAAAGTAACATAAACATACGTCATAAAAAATTAAACAAGTGGCTAACAACGCACAAATCGCAAAAAAAAAAAAAAAAAAAAAAAAATTCTCATGAGACTTGAAAAGGGGCCGTGCCCTTAGCGACCGTGCCCTTAGCGGAAATCTATAAACCCGTGTCCTTAGCGGAAATGTTATCTCCCCTCCGTGGCGTACTTTTAGCATACGTGCCTTTAGCGGAATTGTATAATAAATTTAAAAATAAATTAATAAATAAAAAACGAGCTCTTCAATTTTCCTCTACACTTTATCCACATTTAGCACTGGCTATATTTTACTTCATAAGTAATCTGTCGCAAAAATACGTATGCGTACTGTAGAATATGCGTTATTTGAGGGAACGGTGATCTGTAACCATATAAAGTTTAATGAACCACAGTACTCCATATGAAAACGTACATTATTGCCATTTTATGATTTAATTTAAGTATTTGAAAACATCATTAAGCATTACACCTTTTAAAACTAAAACAAAAATGAAAAGTCATGAGGTACATATTCGTTATCAACAATTTCCAACTGTACGTATTCGTTGTATCGTATAACATTCTATGTTATTTGTCTATATTATCACACAATGGACAGACATATAGACTAATTGAATTCATAATCACTTTGAAACATTGTTGGGAAGTATTAAAAATGCTTAACACAAACAGATATGCTGCTCTTAATTTCCCATACCCCTTAATGTATCGAAACATTTTTGCGTAACCCTGTAAATCTGAGGTTAAGCATATTATAGTTTATACAAAACATTTTCTTAGCATATAAACAATAAACGCGAAATTCTTTATGATTTTTTGATAAAGTTATTTAAATGTGATTTATAAAAATGTCTCCTCTAAAGCGCAAGGCATTTGCATTTTTTGGATGTCCCTGTGCACAAACCAGTGGCATAGGTTCTATTAGAGCCATTTTAAGTAGGGAATAATCAATAATGAATTTGAATAACACATATCATTTAAACAAACAAACAAACAAACAAAAAATCTAGTATGTTGTGGCCACCACAAGTCTTTCTTCTACATATTCCTATACAAATTCACTAACAAGGAAACATTCAAAAGGTGTCGTCTTCAAAAAATATTGAAAAAAATATATGTGATTCTACTCTTCCTAAAACACCAGAAAGTGAAAAAATTATCGGCTGAAAGGAATTACAGCGACCACAAAAAATTATCAAAATTAAGCATATTTGGGGATTTCACATTGTTAGGCGATTGATTTTGAGTACTTGGCGGAGAAACAATACACGGTTCTGTTCGTACACGGCAATCTCGGTGCTAGCGAACTGAAAGCCTAACAGCGCTAAATCGCAAAATATGCTTAATTTTGATAATTTTTTGTGGTCGCTGTAATTCATTTCAGCCGATATTTGTTTCACTTCCTGGTGTTTTATGAAGGGTAGAATCACATATATTTTTTTCAATATTTTTTTAAGATGACACCTTTTGAATGTTTCCTTGTAAGTGCAAATAATCAATTTTTATCTTAAAGAAAACTAACACAAAATATCCAAAGAAAGATTTATTGTCTATAAATGACATCTTAAAAAATGCATTTTTGTAATAGTTATCTCACATATCAAGTTTCGTACAGTTATATGCCATTGAAGTTGAGATATAACTTTCTCGTTATCGAGGAAATTTGTAGTATAGCAGAGCCATCTATTGGCCGATAAGCATCCAAATTGAATCAGCATAATGCCTCATAATGGCCTTCACATATATCACGTTTTGTTTGATTATACGCAATAGAACCTGAGATATAGCCTCCCTTTAAATTGCGGAAATCGCTGTATAGCAGCGCCACCTGTTGAGCGGTTGACACTAAAAGTTTATAGACACTCATTTAGGTTAGAGTGCATCAATATATAAATTTATATGCAATTATATGCCGTAGTTCCTGAAATACAGCTTTCCTTTATATTGCAGAAATATATGTACAGCAGCGCCACCTGTCAGTCCATAAGCATTCAAATTGAATCAGCATAATGTCTCACATTGACCTTCTCTTATATCAAGTTTTGATTAGTTATACACAATAGCACCTGAGATGTAGCTTCCCCATAAATTGTGGAAATCGCTGCATATCAGAGCCACCTGTTGAGCGGTTGGCATCAAAAGTTGATAGGCACTAGTATGGCTCAAGGTGTATCTACATGTAAATTTTTATACAATTCTGAGCAGTAGTTCTGGAGATACAGTTGCCACAAAATATTTTCCCACACACGCACGTGCTAAGTTATTAAAATTTGGTTTGTAGAAGTATCTCTCATAGAATGAAATGCTTTGAAATACTTTCGGCTATTCCTGTACATAAACCAATAACAATATTTACTCCATTTTCCATAGAGAACACTCGATAAGGAACATATAACAGCTCGAGAATGAACATACTTTCTTATTTCCGCTAAGGGCACGGCTTCTTCTATTCCCCTTCTTCCCTTTGACCCCATTCCGCTAAGGGCACGTTCCGCTAAGGGCACGGTCGCTAAGGGCACGACACCCTTGAAAAACACACATTTTGATAAAAACTAAAATGACAGAACAGGAAATTATTATATAGAAAATACAGCTTACGATAACAACAATATATATATATATATATACAGATTGCACCATTCAATAAAATTTGTATCTCTAACTTTGAAGTTATTAACTAATAAATGACCATTTCCTATTTTTCTCTGAATACGTTACACTTTCCAATTTCATATGATTTTCGGAAAAATGTTTTGCTCTTAGAAGAAAAAAAAAAAAAATCGATTTCAAATTGTTGAAATTAGAATGCCTCTAAATATCACATTTTTTACGAGGAGAAAAAGTAGAAAGAAAAGAAAAGAAAAAAAATTATTCAAATTCTATATAAAACTGCATAGCTTCATTCAATTTTGAAACATCTCAATTAGATTCTGTGTAAATTTTATGAGTTACAAGCCTAGAGTTTAGTGTCGATTTTCAGTTTAGAGTGGCTCTATAATGATCAATATTTGCATTTTTAAATGTATCGATAAATTTCTAACCTGAATTTTAAAAATAAAAATGCTTATTCTCATCAGAATCCCAATACACTAATAGAAACAAAGCAGAAAGTTATTGTCTATTACTTGACTCTTTATAAAAATTGCCATAAATATTCCTGCTTACGATGTATTATGAATTCACATTAAATCATTTATATTTTTATAATAATTTCATTTAAAAGGGTGTTTTTTATTCTGTTTGACTTGCTTAAAACTGAAATTAAGCAAATATTTGGAAACGAAGACTCGCACAATATAATAAATAAATAAAAATAAATGAATAAATAAATAAATAAAAATAACGAAAAATTCTTTTAAAAATATTTTTTGTTCCCATCACATTATAAGTATAGGGTACTCAGGTAATCGTGAAGATTTTCGAACTCGGTTTTTAAAAGTTTTAACGCGAAAACAAGAAAATTAATATGGTGTCCGCATGTAGAGTTGTCTGTGTTAAATGTGTTAGTCTGTTAGTCTGTGTAAATGATATCTCAAGAACAAATGATCGCAGGGATGCCGTACCAGTTTTAAAATATCACTTATGACACTGGTAAGAATCCTATTGGTTTGCAACATTCCATTTTAAACACTTCGTGAGTTAATTGAAATTTACGATTTTCTTAACATGGGAGAAAAGGACAAAAATTCACTTAAACGCGCATTCAAATTAATATCTTTAGTGTAACGTTGTCAGACCAGCTTTAAAATATCAATTATGATGCTAGCATTAATATAATAAATTATGAAACCTCAATTTCGAAAATTTCGTAGGTTATTTGAAATTTACACATTTCTTAACATTACGAAATAAGACAAATTTGGCACAAACGTCCATTTTATGGGATATTTTCATCGTAAAGATGTCAGACCACTTTTAAAAGGGATACTGGCATGAGCATCATTGACTGTGAAATTCCTAATTTTAAAAATTCGTAAGTTATTTGTTTTTTTTCCTTTTAACATGACAGAATAGTTAAAATTTCGCATTAACAAACATTTTGAGTGACATCGTGAAGATTTTAGATAACTTTTAAAACTTATTATTTATGATATAGCTTGAACACAATAGACTACGAATGTTGTAATTGGAAAATTTTGTAAGTTATTCGAAATTTAAGTTTTTCTTCACATATAAAGAATAGAGCAATATTTCACATACATTTGCATCATGTGGACCATTGCACTAGCAATACACTAAGGGGCAAATAAAAAATTAAAAAAAAAAAAAAAAAGCCGTGCCGCAAAAAATTGACTTATACCTTTTTCGTTTGTAATGATTTCGAAAGTGAAAATTGAGACAAATAAAACCGTCATATGTACATAATACCAAAAAGATAAAGTAATGCCTATGTACAGTCGGCAAGACAAAAAAAAAAAAAAAAAAAGCTATCCCCCAATTAATTTTGTGGCAAATCGTCCTGCAAAAATGTGGGTGATGTCAATCGATTAGTAATAACGTCTACTTTATAAAGGCATAGTTATATTTTACTCTAGGGGTCATCTACATATTAAAACTGGCATGAACTTCTTTTCAGTGGCAACTCCCATTTTTGACAATTTTTTGGGGTTATTTGGATTAAATAAACCCGGGAAATGGCATAGTTTTTATATTTATCTCAATTTGTCTTAGATTTATAATTTGTCAAAATATGGGGATGATAATGTAAAATGAATATGACAAATATTAATTCATATCTTCCCAAAAAATTAATATATTCAGATTTTTTTTTTTTTTTTTATGCGTTATTATGAACTGACTCAAACATGTTCCATGCATATTTCTGATTAAAATACATATTTTGAATTATGAAAATCATTAATAAATACATATTTCAAAAAATTGTGGATCATGACCTATATTAATTTTTGCTTGAATAGAACGAGCATCATCGAAAATATGCATTTCCAAATTTATAGCTCCTTTGCATTATTATTTTTCGAGTTACTGTAATATTTAAATTTTTATTGTTCTTTGTCACTTGTTATCATTTGTGTAATCTATAACTTTGCATACGCAGGGTTTAAAATAGTTGTTCAAGTAAGTTAGATGCACACATCATTACTTAATTAGCATAACTTTAGTTATATATATATATATATATATATATATAATTGTCATTCTTCTTTTCCGGTTTTTATCTAAATGAACATGATACTCTTCTGTGTGAAATTTTAATTTAATTTGTTTAAATATGGGGATTTGCCCCTATCACTCTATCGAGAATTAATTTAAATTATATAAACCATACATTTTTCCGAACCGCCTTGATCTCAGAAATTCGAATATGTAGGTATTACTATTCGAAAAAAATGAAGTTGAGGTAACTTTTAATAGGTAGACGACGCCCTAAATAAAATTTAACTATTGCATTAATAACTAGACAAATCGATCCGCACTACTCGCGTGCTTCTACGGTAATTTACGGCGAAATTAGTCAAGAGGTTGTTTATTTATTTATTTATTTGCGACTGTACATTTTCAATTTAGTAATTCGCTTTATTCTACAAAGTACTCAATAAAAATCTGCATAAAACTTTCTTTTTAAACATAATATAAACATGGCTGGAAGTCTCCTCCGTTTTTTCAATACACTTTTAGGGGATGAGAAATTTCCTCCTACATTGCTACCACTATTTTTATACAACAATCTCTATCCCATTTAATTACGACACATAATTAAGAAAATACGGTAAATATTTCTGTATAAAAATAGTGGTAGCAAAAAATTCGGAAATTTCTCATCTCTAAAAGTGTCCTGAAAAAAAAAGAACGGAGACTTCGAGCTCTGAGAATCTATTCTATTATGGTTTATTATACGAAATAAATACGTAATATTTTAATATATGAAATAAAATTATTTATTTGTCAAATCTAAACAATTACTGAATAATAAGCAGGTATTTAGTACTGCGTTATTCCCCCTTTATATGAAAATACTGTTTTAATGGGTAACGGCATAGTATTATACAGTTTTTTAACATAATCCTAAGAAATTTGATTGTGCCAGAATCGTAAATATATATATATTTACTTATTTATATTTATTTATTTATTTATTTTTGTTTTGCCTAGTTTTTGTATAGTTGTAAGCTACAAATTTCGAATTTTTTTCGCTTTATAGTCTAGACATTTTCGATCGAATTGGTTGGATTAAAGACAATTTCCAGGTATGGTAAATAAGTCATTCTATGATATTCTCTGCAAGATTGAAACTAAAGGGAAAAATTAGTGATTACTTACACATTAATAGGTGCTCATGGAGATGGATACGTAATTTTAAGTACTTGAATCAAATAAAACCATCAGATGCGGTGTGACAAGGTGAATTTTGAAATATTGATAGTGAAAAAGTCTGAGATATCTCCAAAATAGTCAGGTCTGTACCCACTTTTATAATGGCCGTGTTTTATTTCTCAGGTTAATTGATCCCTTGATAATTGACCCAACTGCTTGAAAAGTTGTGCACCCCCATACCATAATGTATGGAGGATGCTTCTTTTTTTTTAAGAATGCAATTTTTTTTAAAAAGTCGGTCAGCTTTCGTCGTCCGATTAGCTTGTTTCCATCAACTATAAATAAGTTCAGTTTGACACATCAGAGAAAACCACTGTAGCCCAATAGTTAATAGACTATTTTATAAATTTTTTGGCCCACTAAAGTATTCTTTTCTTAGTTCTTTTTATTAACAATAGTTGTTTTGCAGATCTTCCGGCTTATAAACTAACTTTATTTAATCGTTTCTGCACTGTTTTTGAAGAAATTATGTTGCTAAGCACTTTTTCTGAATCCCTTCTAAGCTTTGAATACAATAGAAATCGAATTTTTAGACACTGGCTTTTTAACTTGCAGTCATCTCGCACAGAGTATCAACGTAGCCACCCAGAGCCAAATACCTAGATTAAATAGCCACACGCGCACGCATATATACCGGGTGTTCCAAAAGATACAGAAAAAATAAAAAATAAAAGTATTGGCCGTAGCACTAAATGGTTGTCATTGAAATGTAGAGGAAAGCATGGGCTTTTTTTAGGTAACAAAAGATTTATTAAAAAATCAGTTTAAATATCCTTCATCTGGTAGCGCTTTAATTGTAAAATTACTTTTTTGATCAGGCGAATCTGTTTAAAATTTGAGATGATACAATGAATACATTGCGATATGTTAGTAAAAAATGTAACTAATCTTTTTTCTTACATAAAGAAATCCCACGTCTGTACATTTCAGTAAAGACTGCATAGAGCTACAGTCAGTACTTTTTGAATAATATATTTTTTATTTTTTCTGTAATTTTTGGATCACCCTATGTATACTTTGCGGCGCACAAGTTTATGCACAAGTTAAATTTTTTAATGAATTGAAAAATATACACTGGTTTCGAAAGGTTTACTGTATCTAAATAATTGGGTTATAAATTCATGTTTCGAGTTCAGAAACAATCAAGTGATGAAAAAAAATAAATAAATAAACAAATAAATAAAAATTGGGATGTTGCAAAAGTTTATGTACAATCCGAAATATTTACATTTTACAAAGCACAAAAGTCCTTTAAGTAGTCTGTGATATTTCCATTGCACCTGATGAGATAAAATACGCGATTATCCATTGATAACAAGAGATTATGGAAGGTTTTGGGAGTGAGTCTGTACAGACTTCCTCGATCGCTGATTTGAGCTCTTGAACTAAATAATACTGCGTAATACATGCACCGAGTAATACTGCGTAATACTTGCGCTGAGTAATACTTGAAGACGTTACGTGAGAAGATTCCCCAGATATTCTTTATCAAACTGAGATTGACTTTATCGGACTTTATCGGACAAGATTGCTGTCCTGTTTATCACACTGTTATTCTGAGATCTTTTATACGACGGGAAGTGTGTATTGATGCGTTGTCTTGTTGAAAGATTCAGTTGGGACCACCTAGGAGTTCACCAAACGGCAACAAATGCTCTCTCAGAGTTTCCTGATACTTCTTTGAATTTTATCTGCCGTTTAGGACGCAAAGAGACTTTGTCCATTGTAGTCCAAAGCGCCTCATAACATAAGCAAGCCCCCATCGTGTTGCCTGCTGAATAGGCTCTTCAGATCTTTCCTCAAGTCACGCCAATAAAATGAGAATCCATATGGACCATCCAAATTCCTTTTTTTTTTCCATTAGAGAAAATAGTACTAATCCATTCGTCAGTATAATACATGCGCTGTTTTAAAAAATTGAAGCCTTGTTTGTTTGTGACACTATTTCAGAAAACGATTGAGAGTTAATTTTTGTTTTTTGGTGAATTCCGATTCGGTTATTCGTCTACGCAAAATGTCATGTGATATTTTTGATCCAAGGAGACTTTTTGTCTGATTAAGAGACAAATTACTTGTTAGAGTCATTTTTTTAATTCTTCTATCCTCTCCAAATGTATTTTTTCTCGGACTTTCTGAGCGATACACAATTTTTGAATTGTTCTCCAAATTGTAAAGCACTATAAATACTACGTTTGGATCGATTTAAAATAAGTGACATTTGAAAAGTGGATTTACCTTCCACTTTTAGCTGCCACACTTTCACAACTTTTTCATGCGAGAACTGCAGCGATTTTGGCATTTTGATAACTCGAACAGTGATTGCTACACTTTATAATCTCGTAGATAAGACTCACCAATTCTCCACCAATTACGTTTAAAGAGATATTTGCAAAAAGCCGCATATGTGCTTAAACTTTTTCGACCTCACAATTTTGATTTTATTATTATTATTATTATTATTATTATTATTATTAATTATTATTTTCCTTTCAATTAATTGTTTCCGAATTCGAAGCATGAATATATAATCCAATTGCTTAGATATAGGAAAACACTCGAAGTATTCCGGTGTATATTTCTCTTTTTAACCGACTTCAAAAAAAGAAGGAAGGTTCTCAATTCAAACCGTATGTTTTTTTTATGTTTGTTAGCTCATAACTTCTGAACGGATGCTCCGATTTTGATACTTTTTGTTTTGTTGAAAAGGTCTTGGTCTGCAATAGGTCCCATTGTAATATCTTTACGATCTAAAGAAAATACAGGGTACCCAAAAAAATCAGTCCAAACTCTTTTAACTGCTAAACGGCTCCAGCTATAGTGATAAAAATGGTATGTAAGTATAGTAAAGTGGCCCTTCAGTACAAGGTTAAACCGCTGGCTGCGCCACCTGGTGGAAAATAGTGGAGTTAGTGTTCCTATCTCGAAAACGGTTCTAGAGAAAAAAAGTGAATTAGAAAGTTGAAGATTATCATCGATTTAGTACAAAAAGATAGTTTAGAAATTCATGCTAGCGTTTCTATCTCGGAAACGGTTCAAGACAGGGGAAAAAAGTGAATTATAAAATTGCAGAGCATCATCGATTTAGTACGAAAAGATAGTTTTGACATTAATGCTAAAAGTACAAGGCTAAAAACGTGCCTTTTTTTGTTCGCAATTTCTTACACTATTCACACTTGAGCTACATTGCTCACGTTGTAGCGTAGCTGGTGAGACATACGCTATATAGTTCAAAATACGGTTACTTGATACCTTTTGCTTAGTTGTAGAGATCTTGGTCTGAAGTAGGTCCCATTATAACTTCTTTACAATCTAAAGAAAATAAAGCGCCATCTGGTTAAAAACAGCTTCATTAGCGCTTCTATCTCAAAAACGGTTCAAGATGGGAGAAAAGTTAATTACGAAGTTGTAGAGTACCATCGATTTACTACGAAAAGACAGTTTTTAGACATTATTGCTAAAAATAGAACGCTTAAAACGTGCAATTGTTTGTTCTCAGTTTCCTACACTGTGCACACATGAACTACGTTGCACGCTTTACAGCGTAGCGGATGACACGTATACTCTGTGGTTCAAAGTACTGTTACTGTAAGCGGTCACATCGATTAGCGCAAAGTCGTTTTCAACCATCTTCAGAAAGGAGGGTGTTCTTAATTCTTGCTATGTGTTTTTGTTGGTGTTTGTAAGCTTTTAACTTCGTAAGAAATGCTCTAATTAACCGACTTCAAAAAGGAGGAGGTTCTCAATTCAAAGCGCATGTTTTTTTGTTTTTGTTTTTGTTTGTTAGCTCATAACTCCTGAACGGATGATCCGATTTTGATACTTGGTCTGAAATAGGTCCCATTGTAAGATCTTTACGATCAAAAGAAAATACAGGGTGCCCAAAAAAGTCAGTCCCGACTTATTTAACTGCTGAACAGCTGCAGCTATAGTCATAAAAGTGGTATGTAGGTACAGTAAAGCGGACATGTGCTACGCAAAGAGTGGAGTTAGCGATCCTATCTCGGAAACGTTTCAAGACAGGGGAAAATAGTGAATTATAAAATTGCAGAGCATCATCGATGTAGTACGTAAAGATAGTTTAGACATTAATGCTAAAAACAGAACGCTTAAAACGTGCATTTGTTTGTTCACAATTTCCTATTTTGTGCACACTTGAAAAGCATTGCATATGTTGTAGCTTAGCGGGTGACATTTATGCTATGTAAAATTCAAAGTATGGTTATTGTAAGCGGTCACATCGATTAACGCATAGGCGTTTTAAGCCGACTTCATAAAGGAAGAGGTTCTCAATGCAAACCATGTTTCTCGTTGTTGTTGTTGAAATTTGTTAGCTTATAACTTCGTAAGAGATGATTTAATTTTAATACTTTTTTTGTTGTCGATCTTTATTGTCGATCTTAATGATCTTGGCCTGAAATAAGTTTCATTAGGATTTCATTAAGATATAAACAAATTACAGGATACTCACAAAAGTCTGTTCTCACTCTAACTGCTGAACGCAAGCAGCTACACTGGTAAAAGCAGTGTGTAAGTATCGATGTTGAAACTTCTGTCCGTCAGCTGCAATGCATATTTTGCTCTTTGTTTGAACTTTACGCTGCGCAATTTCCAGCGCAGCGGGTGACACGTATTTACTGTAAAGTTATATATGCCTAACAGAACTTTCGGTTACGAATACAGCGTATCCTTTCTTTGCATTTCTGAAGACTTTTTAATTTAACGTATGTTCCTTCAATAGATAGTTTTTTTGTCATATCCAATAAAGGCAAGAAAAGTGACACAATTTAAAAATGCAGCATTTGAGAAAAATCAACTTAAAAATAACTTGACTAGAATAAAACTGGGACAACTGTCTCTCGAGTGGATAACTTTCTAGATGGAGATGTAACATTTTTGTTCACATTGGGTGCATTTAATGTATTTTTCAGTGACATAAACCATTTTTTGAGTAATGTCACTTTTCTTCGAAGTTGTGATTTGTGAAACTTCCGTCGAACGTCTTCTGATGTTCTGCTATATGAATAAGGTTTCACTGAAAAGAGAAAAATAAAATCTTTTTGTAAAAAAATAGAACCGACTCCAAAAAGCAACTACTATTCAAACAACTAAAAAAAAAAAAAAAAAAAAAAATTGTATGAAATGAAACTGTAAATTGCGCCTAAAAGTATAAAATAATATCCTTCGTCAAACAACCTATAACACTACAATTAATCATAACTTTTGAAGTCGGCGCAAAATTAAATAAAAATTGATACCTTTATTCAGTACAAAAATCAAATCCTATTCAAAATACACGTCTCACATTGTTACCTGCAAAACGCAGCCGAAAACTACTTTGATTCAAGAAAGCAAATAAGATTTCGTAAGCAGCAAAAGTTGGCGAAGATGCTGGTATCTGACGTCCTTGGAGAACAAAAAATCGCAAAATTATCTAGCAAACATATTTAATTTCTTTGGGATATCATGATTATTTTAATAAGGTATATCAAGAGAGTAATCAAGAATATGAAACAACACATCGTACAATATATATTATGAAAATACACACCTTGCGTGTATATTTTTGCCTTACGTTTTTATTGCAAAATTCGAAGGCCATCAAGGATGATCTAACTTCGTAGAAACATAAATACCGCATTGTGAAGATGTTCACTGTTCTATGTAGATGCTACTAATGGACCAATTGTATACAGTGATAAAATAATAAAGGAAACATGAAAATGGATCATTCGAGACAACAGCATTTGTTGCTACCGATCTAAAGACAAACCTTTAAAAACTAATTACATTTTATTTAATTTTGCGCCGACTTCAAAAGTTATGATTAATTGTAGTGTTATAGGTTGTTTGGCGAAGGATATTATTTTATACTTTTAGGCGCAATTTACAGTTTCATTTCATACAATTTTTTTTTTTTTTTTTTTTTAGTTGTTTGAATAGTAGTTGCTTTTTGGAGTCGGTTATATTTTTTTACAAAAAGATTTTATTATTAAAAAATTTAACTTATGTATAAAATTTTGCTCCGCACTGTATATATGTACATGCATACAAAATGTATATATATACATATCTTTCTAAAAACCCTCTCACCAATGATTCTTTAACATTTAATCCTTAAATGCCTGATTATTTTTTCAATCAATTTAAAATTGTTTTATTCTTTCCTCTTTTAAATAAATCACGGGAAAAACACTTTAAAAAATCATACTTTATTTTATGTATGGTTTACAGCTAAAAAGTAATTTGTTGCCAATCGGGAAACATGAAGCATTAGAGCTTCAATGTTATTCTAATAATACATTAGAAGACAAAATTGAGTATGTTTCCGAGAGGCAACACTCGGCATTTAAGGGTTAATTATTTTGCTATCTCACGTATTAAAATCTTTTTGTTTTACCTTCTGAAATTAATACTTTTTGGGGTGTCGTTAATAACCTTATCTTTACCATTTTTGAAATATTTTTCAAAATTACAACTTTCCTAACTACTGTTTTTGTTTTGAATACTTGTCTCAATCCTAAATTTTACGTGGAGGACCACGTATTAAAACTTGTTCGAAAATGATAAAATTGGCAGTTGCTGAAAAAGAAAAAAATATATCCAAGTGCGTTTTTTTTTTTTTTTTTTTTTAATTAAATCCTTTAATGTAGTATGAAATTGCATGAAACAAAATATGAAACTGACTCCAATAAAATTAATTAACAAATTAAGATAAGAAAAAAGTACAGAACTAAACGGTAGATAGCATATTCGGAAGGCATTTCAGTATACTAGACGGTGGCGGGCCTCCAAACTCTCATCCAGGGTCCAAACCAGTATCCAATCGTGTACGACTTTACATATCTGATGAGTGAAAGAATCAGACGAAGCGTTAGACTAGTGATTGTCCTGAGATGAATGTAAACAAAACTAGAATGTATTTGGATGAAAATCTTTTTACTGACGATCTGAACGCAACGTAATATAAAAGAAAATAATCCGTAATATAATAAGATAATTCATCCCAAAATCCGGTACCCCCCTTCAACATTAAAGAATTTAAGGAACAGCTTTACTATACGGCACCCATTGCTTAATTGCCGTTGCCGATGTTTTGATCACGTGGTATGATGGTGTTTTGATTCGGTTTGTGTGTTGATACTGCGAATAGTTTCACAACGTCGTGAATCGAATCAAAATGTCATGAAACAATACTTTTCATTATTATGAAACATTTTTTTTTTATGTTTCACTATGTTTTCTGCTGTTTGCTCGCTTCGCGAGCATTAAAACAAAGAAAAAACATCACTGGACGCACCTAATTCGTGAAGCATGAATCAGTAAAAGCATGAAAATTCATGGAGCAGCGGTCACTATGTTTTTTGCTGTTTGTTCGCTTCGCGAGCATTAAAACAAAAAAAAAAACATCACTGGACGCCCCTAATTCGTGGAGCATGAATCAGTAAGAGCATGAAAATTCATGGAGCAGCGCTCACTATGTTTTCTGCTGTTTGTTCGCTTCGCGAGCATTAAACCAAACAAAAAACATCACTGGACGCCCCTAATTCGTGAAGCATGAATCAGTAAAAGCATGAAAATTCATGGAGCAGCGCTCACTATGTTTTCTGCTGTTTGTTCGCTTCGCGAGCATTAAAACCAAAAAAAAACATCACTGACGCCCATAATTCGTGGAGCATGAATCAGTAAGAGCATGAAAATTCATGGAGCAGCGGTCACTATGTTTTTTGCTGTTTGCTCGCTTCGCGAGCATTAAAACCAAAAAAAACATCACTGGACGCCCCTAATTCGTGGAGCATGAATCAGTAAAAGCATGAAAATTCATGGAGCAGCGGTCACTATGTTCTCTGCTGTTTGCTCGCTTCGCGAGCATTAAAACAAAAAAAAAAAACATCACTGGACGCCCCTAATTCGTGGAGCATGAATCAGTAAACGCATGAAAATTCATGGAGCAGCGGTCACTATGTTTTTTGCTGTTTGCTCGCTTCGCGAGCATTAAAACCAAAAAAAAAAACATCACTGGACACCCCTAATTCGTGGAGCATGAATCAGTGAAAGCATTGAAGTTCACGGAGCCTCGGTCACTATGTTTTCTGCTGTTTGTTCGCTTCGCGAGCATTAAAACCAAAGAAAAACATCACTGGATACCCCTAATTAGCGATGCATGAATCAGTAAATGTTACGCTTTGTTACGTTTCGATACAACAGAAAAAAGTATCGATACTCTGATTCGGGTCTCGAATCACCATCATATCCATATCACGCAATCAAAACATCGGCAACGGCAATAAGCAATGGGTGCCGTATAGTAAAGTTTAGCCGAAAAGGAAATAAATGCCCTCCTAGCAATATTTTGAGTACAAAATGTAATAGCAATTTTTTTTTTCTTTGAAAGTTAAAAAATAGTCCATTCTCTCTCTCTCTAGTAATTAATAATGTATTTCTCTGCATATATTTTTAAAATCACGTTTCTATTTATACTATTCGCATTTCTTTAAATTTAAAAGAATTTATGACATTTATTTATTTGTAAATGCTATTTTTAAAGTACTTACCTATCTTCTATATTAACGTATATACACATGTATTAAAGAAAAAAAAAATTAATTTAAAATATTTAGCTTATCTTCTCTGAACACAAGATTGAATAGTGCATCTTTTTTTTTTTTTTTTTTTTTTTTTTTTTAAGTTAGTGCCAAAATAAGCACTATGACTAAAATAAAATACACAAATATAAAATAAAATCATAAAACTAATCAACAAATATAAATAAATAATCGACGTCATTGCGAAATCTGCCACAGACCCTGGATAAGAGTTTGGAGGCCCGCCACCGTCTACTTTTCAGTATGTCACCGTGTAAGCGATCAGTAAATTTCTTTTATCAGGAATATAACGTAGCTTGTGATGGAAGTTTAAGAGAACAAGTATATGCTGAGAAACTGAGCAGAGTCCACCTATAGTTTATAATAGTACTATATATGCATGCATAATAATTTGATTTGAAAAATATCGAAACAAATTCAAAGAAAGAAAGGAAGAAAGAAAAAGGTAAGGTTAAAAAATGGGACACAGATTACTTATATTATTTTAATAAATAAATACTTACAGTAATTTTATAACTATTTATAAAAGAAACAGAATTTAAAATCTCCTGATTAAATTTAAAAATACTGAAGAAAATATATGTACCAAAGTATTAATTTATTATAGAATTTGGAAAAATATTGTATTATGATTAAAGACAGTTGTAGCAGATTGCGCATAAAAAGCAGTTAGAGAAAATGTATAGTTAAGAGGCAATATTTAGTTTATTCAAGGAATACATAGGATGAAACACATATAAACTGCACCAATATATAAGATATAATGATTATTTGGAGTGGGAAAAAAAACCAAGAAAGAAAAATCATGCACACTTTCCAACTGCACGTCATTGTTGCATCGAATAACTTTTAATATTCTTTCCCTACGTTATCACACAACAGACAGAAGGACTGAAAAATGTACAGATAGACTAATTCATTTTAAAATTACTCTTAGGCATTTTGGAAAGTGTTAAAAAGTCTTAAGGAAATGCAGCCATTAGATTATAATTACAGCTTTTGATCTCTCTGAATATTTTAGTGTAGCCCTGTAAATCAGAAAGTTAATCATATCATATTCTATACATTATTTTAGAATATAAACAATACATTTCAATATTTTTGTGATTTTTGCAGTAGAAAGACTTTTAAATATAACTTTCGAAAAATACTGTCCTAAAACGCAATGCATTGGCATTTTTTTTTTTTGTTGTTGTTGTTATCCCTGTAAACAAACTAGTTGTACAGGACCTATTAATGTCATTTTAAATAGGGAACATTCTATACGGAAGACATTTTAAAAATAACACTCAAAGAACACAATGCTTTCGAATGCTTTTGGGTGTCCCTGTACAAAAATAAGAACCGATATTCACTCCATTTTCAATATGGAACACCCGATAGTGAACTTCAATAAAATATATCAGTTTCGAGAAATTTCATAAATATTTACAGCAATTAGAGCGCGGGGAGACAGATAGACGGACAGATGTATAGATACACAAACTGAAATCATATTCACACTTAAAAATGTTAGAAAGTGTTAAAAACACATAATGTAAACGAAAGTACAATTCTAGCATTTTTTTATTAATAGCTCTTAATATAAATGGATATTTTTGTGTCACCCTGTAAATCTAATGCTAATCATGCTACAGTCTGTGCAAATATTTTTTTTGTGCATTTAAATAACATATTTCAATTTCCTAAAACTTCGTGAAAAGTAAAGTTATTAAAATTTGATTTATAGAAATATCTCAATATGAAAATATGGTTTATAGCAATAAATCCCATAGAAAACAATGCTTAGAAATACTTTCGGGTGTCCCTGTACAGAAACCAGTCGAGATATAAACTCCATTTTCAATAGGGAACATCCAATAGTGAGCTTGAAAAACACATATCAGTTTCAAGAAATTCCATAAATATTTACGGGAGTTAGAGCTCGGAGAGGCAGACAGACAGACGGACATGCAGATACACAAAACTAAAATCATTTTCACACTTAAAAAATGCTAGAAAGTGATAAAAACGCTTAACGTAAACGAAAGTACAATTCTAGCAATTTTTTATTAATATCGCTTAATATAACTGGATATTTTTGCGCCACCCTGTAAATTTAATGCTAATCCTGCTATGCAAAGCATTCTTTTGTGCATATAAATAACATATTTCAATTTCCTAAAATTTCGTGGAAAGTAAAGTTATTAAAATATCATTTATAGAAATATTTCTCATAGAACGCAATGCTTTGAAATATTTTTGAGTGTCCATGTACATAAACCGATGGTGATATTCTCCTCTATTTTATACAGGAAACATCCAATAGTGAACTTGAATAACACATTTCAATTTCATTAAGATATGTCTACAGTAAATGTGCGAAAATATGGTTTATAGAAATACTTCTCATAGAACACAATGCATTGAAATACATTCGGATGTCCCTATACACAAACCAGCAGACGTATAAACTCCATTTTTAATAGGGAACGTCCGATTGTGAACTTTAATAACATATATCAGTTTCAAGAAATTCCATAGATATTTACTGGAGTTAGAGCTTGGAAAGACAGACAGGCAGACAGACAGACGGACATGCAGATACACAAAACTGAAATCATATTCACACTTAAAAGATACGAGAAAGTATTAAAAACACTTAACGTAAACGAAAGTAGAAATCTAGCAATTTTTTATTAATAGCTCTTAATATAACTGGATTTTTTGTGCCACCCTGGAAATATGACGCTAACCATGCTATATTCTACACAAAGCATTCTTTCGTGCTTATAAATAACATATTTCAATTTCCTAAAACTTCGTGGAAAGTAACGTTATTAAAATTTGATTTATAGAAATATCTCTCATAGAACGCAATGCTTTGGAATAGTTTTGAGTGTCCTTGTGTATAACCTGATGTTGGTATTTCCTCCATTTTATACAGGAAACATCCAATAGTGAACTTGAATAACATATTTGAATTTCGTTAAGCTATGTCTACAGTAAAGGTATGAAAATATCGTTTATAAAAATACCTCTCATAGAACACAATGCTTTGAAATACTTTTGGGTGTCCCTGTACACAAACCACTAGAGGTATAAACTCCATTTTCAATTGGGAACGTGAAATAGTGACCTTGAATAACATATTTGAATTTCATTAAGATATGTCTACAGTAAAGGTATGGAAATACCTCTCATAGAACAGAATGCTTTGAAATACTTTCAGGTGTCCCTGTACACAAACCTGTAGAGATATAAACTCCATTTTCAATGGGGAACGTCCGATAGTGAACTTGAATAGCATATTTCAATTTCATTAAGATATGTATATAGTAAAGGTATAAAAATATGGTTTATAAAAATACCTCTCACAGAACACAATGCTCTGAAATACTTTCGGGTGTCCCTGTACACAAACCAGTAGAGGTATAAACTCCATTTTCAATAGGGAACGTTCGATAATGGCCTTGAATAGCATATTTGAATTTCGTTAAGGTATGTCTACAGTAAAGGTATGAAAACATGGTTAATAAAAATACCTCTCATAGAACACAATACTTTGAAATACTTTCGGTTGTCCCTATACACAAACCAGTAGAGGTATAAACTCCATTTTCAATAGGGAACGTCCAATCGTGACTTTGAATAACATATTTCAATTTCATTAAGGTATGCCTACAGTAAAGGTATGAAAATATGGTTTGTAGAAATACCTCTCATAGAACACAATGCTTTGAAATACTTTCGGGTGTCCCTGTACACAAACCAGTAGAGTTATAAACTCCATTTTCAATAGGGAACTTCCGACAGTGAACTTAAATAACATATTTCAATTTCATTAAGATATGTCTAGAGTAAAGGTATGAAAATATGGTTTATAGAAATACCTCTCATAGAACACAATGCTTTGAAATACTTTCGGGTGTACCTGTACACAAACCAGTAGAGGTATAAACTCCATTTTCAATAGGGAACGTCCGATAGTGAACTTGAATAGCATATTTCAATTTCATTAAGATATGTCTACAGTAAAGGTATGAAAATATGGTATATAGAAATACTTCTCATAGAACACAAAATGCTTTGAAATACTTTCGGGTGTCCCTATACACAAACCAGTAGAGGTATAAACACCATTTTCAATAGGAGCCGTCCGATTGTGAACTTGAATAACACATATGAGTTTCAAGAAATTCCATACATATTTACGGGAGTTAGAGCGCGGACAGACAGACGGACAGACAGACAAATCGAAGTCATAAACACTTTTGAACCTTGTTGGAAAGTGTTAAAAAACTCTCAAAGATGCTCTTTTTCTTTTCTTTTCCTGCTTTTTGTACCTAATTAAAAATTTATGGGCCTTTCCGTAACAATGTGAGTTAGACGGCAGACGAACCAAATCATTTTTCTATTATTAGAGATTATTATAAATTATGAGATAGGCGTTCTATTTATTTAATAAAAGCTACATTTTTATTTTTATTTATTTATTAAATTATTTTTCTACACGTCATTTTAATTAAGAGAAGGAAAAAAAATTCTATTTGTTCAATTTTATTTTCTATTATTAAAGTAACTGAAATAATTACTGGAAATATTTATTTTTAATACTATAGCAATTTTAAGATGTAAAGAACATCAATTTAAACGTAAATAAAAGAAATCTTTTTAGTTCTGTGAACAGCTATGTTAAATATGGTATCAGAGACTAATAATATAATGTGTTTAAATGAAATTCAGGTAAGCTGTAAACTTAGCGTTACCCTCTCTAATGTCGTAAATACCTGGTACGAATTTCCTTAAAAAAAAAAAAAAAAAAAAAAGTAATAAAAAAAAAAAAAAAAAAAAAATTAGATTTTAATTGAAAAAACTTTGTTGTTGTTTGTAGATAGAAACATCACTGTTAAAAATAATAGTTCTATATTTAACCAAAATGATGGTGCTAAAAAGTTATTTTAGCTGCAACTAACATTCTGGTGCGTGCCTATAGCTTTATCATTTCAGTAGTGTTGAGTACTGAAATGTACCACGAAAATTGTGAAACATTGCACGAAAATGTTGGTTGCAATTTAATGAAACTATTTTTCTCGTGAATGATATGATTTTATTTTTAACAAAGATTTTATTTTATTTTTAAAAAATGTGATGTAAATTATAGTTTCCCCATCATGTATAGAAATCATGTCAAGCATCACCATCATATAAAGCAATTATTGAATACGTTTTATGAAAATATGTTCGATAAATTATTGAAATAAATATGTCGTGTTATGTATGTAGACAGGTAAATTGAGGCATGTGTGCATGAAATATATCTAACACGTCAGACAAAAATGTGCTTAAGAAAAGAATGTGTAAGAAAACAAACCTTAACCAAAACTAATATGTTCATAAGAAGCATGTGTGTCCCCGTGATAGTAATGTCAATAACCATCACAAATAATCTTCAAACATGAATCATACACAGAGATATTGTGAGTGTTGTGTAAACCAATGCAACTGTCAAAAAAAAAAAAAAAAAAAAAAAAAAAAAAAACAGATGTGAAACAACCACACGACTTCCATTACTTCAAATCACATGTATTATATGCATTTTTTTTTTTTTTTTTTTGAGATAATATGATCAGAAGACATAATATTGACCTAACAAATTAGACACCTATAGTGTATATTTATTTAATATTCTTTATATGTAACAGAATGGAGATACTCAATATTTTAACATTTAAATTAAACAGCGCATGTTTATCATATGGTCATAACAGTGCTAGCAAAAATATACTCTCAATAGTTATCAACATTATGTTTAATTTTTATGAATATCATATATAATTAATAGTTATCAGTTATCACGTACACAATCATTTACCAGAAATTAATACATAATTTTTATTATATACAGTACCCGCTGCTTATAAAAATCACATTCGTTCAGAGCAAAAGTGATTTTTATTAAGCGGCTGATTTTTATATTCGGGGAACGTTCCTGCACTCAAGAAAAAGGTATTATTCACATGAATTTGGAAAGAAATTTCAATAGGTTCCAAATAATGGAAATAATAAACAATATTAATTAATTTTTAACAAATAATTACTTGATTATTCCTTTACAATAAGTGAATTAAACACATCCCAAGTTCCAATGCACTCTCCTTTGAGGAAAATCATCAATACTTTGTTAAAAGTTCACGATTTTCTTTTAAATTAAAAATCTTTCCGTTTAAGCTTCTTGCTTCTTAGTTATTTCAGAATAAGAACTAAATATTGTCTTTTAATCAAACATTATTTAAAACAACAACAAAAAAAAAAAATCATGCAGTACGCATTGATTAGTAACACTTTCCAACTGTACGTAATTGTTGTATCGAATAACTTTTAATATTCTTTGCCTACGTTATCACACAACAGACAGAATGATTGAAAAATTATACAGATAGACTAATTCATTTTAAAATTACTCTTAGGCATTTTGGAAAGAGTTAAAAAGGCTTAACGCAAAAGAAAATGCAGACATTAGATTATAATTGCAGCTTTTGATCTCTCTGAATATTTTAGTGTAGCGTTGTAAATCAGAGAGTTAATCATATCATATTCTATACAAAACATTATTTTAGATTATTAAAAATACATTTCAATATTTTATGATTTTTACAGTAGAAAATTTTTTAAATATCTTTCGAAAAATTCTCACCTAAAACAAAATGCTTTGGAATTTTTTTATTTTTTTATTTATTTATTTATTTATTTTGTCCCTGTAAACAAACTAGTTATACAGGACCTATTAATGTCATTTTAAATCGGGAACATTCTATAGGGAAAATATTTATAAAAATAACACTCGTAGAACACAATGCTTTCAAAAATGCTTTTGGGTGTCCCTGTACACAAACCAGAAGAGATATTCACTCCATTTTGAATATGGATCATCCGATAGTGAACTTTAATAAAATATATCAGTTTCGAGAAATTCAATAAATATTTACAGGAGTTAGAGCGCGGGCACAAAGACAGACAGACAGATGGACAGATACACAAACTGAAATCATATTCATACTTAAAAATGTTAGAAAGTGTTAAAAACGCTTAATGTAAACGAAAGTACAATTCTAGCAATTTTTTATTAATAGCTCATAATATAAATAGATATTTTTGTATCACCCTGTAAATTTAATGCTAATCATGCTATATTCTATTCATGGAAAGTAAAGATATTAAAATTTGATTTATAGAAATATCTCTCATAGAACACAATGCTTTGGAATACTTTTTAGTATCCCTGTACATAAACCGATGGTGGTAATTCCTCCATTTTATACAGGAAACATCCAATAGTGAACTTGAATAACATATTTCAATTTCATTCAGATATATCTACAGTAAAGGTATGAAAATATGGTTTATAGAAATACCTCTCATAGAACACAATGCTTTGAAATACTTTTGGGTGTCCCTGTACACAAACTAGTGGAGGTATAAACTCCATTTTCAATAGGGAACGTTCGATGGTGAACTTGAATAACATATATCAGTTTCAAGAAATTCCATAAATATTTACGGGAGTTAGAGCGCGGACAGACAGACGGACAGACAGACAGACAGACAAACCGAAATCATAAATACTTTTCAACCTTTTTCGAATGTGTTAAAAATGTTAGAAAGTGTTAAAAACGCTTAACGTAAACGAAAGTACATATTTAGCAATTTTTTCATTAATAGCTCTTAATTTAACTGGATATTTTTGTGCCACCCTGTAAATATAATGCTAATCATGCTATATTCTATGCAAAGCATTCTTTTGTGCATATAAATAACATATTTCAATTTCCTAAAATTTCGTGGAAACTATAGTAATTAAAATTTGATTTATAGAAATATCTCTCATAGAATGCAATGCTTTGGTATACTTTTAAGTATCCCTGTGTATCACGCGATGGTGGTATTCCCTCCATTTTATACAGGAAATATCCAATAGTGAACTTGAATAACATATTTCAATTTCATTAAGATATGTCTACAGTGAAGATATTAAAATATGCATTTTAGAAATACCTCTCATAGAACACAATGCTTTGAAATACTTTCGGGTATCCCTGTACACAAACCAGTAGAGGTACAAAATCCATTTTCAATAGGGAACGTCCGATAGTGAGCTTGAATAACATATTTCAATTTCATTAAGATATGTATACTCTAAAGGTATGAAAATATGGTTTATAGAAATTCTTCTCATAGAACAGAATGCTTTGAAATAGTTTCGGGTGTTTCTGTACACAAACCAGTAGAGGTACAAACTCCATTTTCAATAGAGAACGTCCGATAGTGAACTTGAATAACACATTTCAATTTCATGAAGATATGTCTACAGTAAAGGTATGAAAATATGATTTATAGAAATACCTCTCATAGATCACAATGCTTTTAAATACTTTCGGGTGTCCCTGTACACAAACCAGTAGAGGTATAAACTCCATTTTCAATAGGGAACGTCCGATCGTAACTTTGAATAACATATTTCAATTTCATTAAGGTATGCCTACAGTAAAGGTATGAAAATATGGTTTGTAGAAATACCTCTCATAGAACACAATGCTTTGAAATACTTTCGGGTGTCCCTGTACACAAACCAGTAGAGGTAGAAATTCAATTTTCAATAGGGACCGTCCGATAGTGAACTTGAATAACATATATCAGTTTCAAGAAATGCCATAAATATTTACGGGAGTTAGAGCGCGGACAGACAGACAGACAGACGGACAGACAGACAGACAGACAGTCAAACCGAAGTCATAAACACTTTTTAACCTTGTTGGAAAGTGTTAAAATCACTTGTGAATGAAATTTGTAACTTATTACCGCGCTTTGAAGAATACATTCCTTGAAATTATTACTCAGACAAGTGATTAATTGCTGTAAATTTAAAATTTAATGTTGTAAAATTTTCGACAAAGTTAGATAACGGATGGATTACATTATTTTATTTTCTATTTTATTTCAAAAATGAAAAATCATAGTGTAAATAAAAATTTGTTTAGCGTGAATAAATGACATTTTCGCTGCTGAAAAGATTTTTTTTTAGTTTATTAACTGGCGTTGCTGATTTTATTAAGCGGCGGTTTAAAAATTAGTTTCCATTGATTTGATTCTGGTTCTGGCAATTTGATCAGATTCAGCGGCTGATTTTATTAACCAGTGAATGTATTAAGCGGCGGTTACTGTATATATATATAATATGATAGCAATGATGATGAGAACGAAAATAAACAAATGAATAATTTACCGCAATAATTTGATAATTAGTTAACTTAAATGAATTATATAAATAATTTTAGCAATGTTTATTTAATTTATATTTGATAAAAGAAGAATACTCACTTTAAAATAATTCCAATGTGAATACAAAACACATAGAAAGAAGGAGCTTTTTAATGATTGTAATCAAAAGTTTTCTATTTGAACGGACAATAACAAAATGAACCAAAAAACAAAATATGAAAATATTGAACAGGACACAAATACTTGAATAATAAATGAAATAAAATAAATTGCTCTGAACTTTGAGGTAATTCGTCTGGAGCTACACACATTGAGCTATAAAATGCAAGGTTTCATTCTTTGGCAAGCGATATTACACAAAATACACAAAAGGTGACAACCAACCTTGCAATATATATATATATATATGTATATATATATTACTTTCAAAGGGGGGGGGGAAATAAGTTGATTATAACATGCAATTAGAACAGACAGAGCATCATCAGAAATAAACCCATAAGGCACAAGTTGAAAAACACATTCATCGTAAGTAATGAAAGATTTAAATAAACATAAAGTTTAGTTGAAGCTATCAATATGACTTAGGAACTTCCATTATTGATTAAATTTATATTAAAACAAAATGAATAACGTAAATTACAATTGCAGAAAAAAATAATAATAAGCAAGGATTATATATTGTTTATTAGCATAATAAATATTTATTAAATTTTATAAGGCATTTATTAAAGTAATATAATTAATTAAAAAAAATCAAAATTATAGATTTTTATTCGTAGAGAGACAACTCCCGTTATTTGAATTTACTACAGTGCTGCCATCTATTTAGCACAATTAAAAATAAAAAGCAAAAGCAAATTTATCAAATTAAGACAAAAACAATTTGTCAGTTATCATTACAATATTTATAAATAATTCCTTTTACTTTTAACTTATTAACACTTTCCAACAAGGTTGAAAAGTGTTAATGATTGCGGTTTGTCTGTCTGTCTGTCCTCACTCTAACTCGCATAAACATTTATGTAATTTCATGAAACTGATATATGTTATTCAAGTTCACTATCGGATGTTCCCTATTGAAAATGGAGTTTATAGCTTTACTGGTTTGTGTACAGGGACCCCCGAAAATATTTCAAAGCATTGTGTTCTATGAGAGACATTTCTATAAACCATATTTTCATACCCTTACTATACAAAAATCTTAATGAAATTGAAATTTGTTATACAAGTTCATTATCGGATATTTCCTGTTGAAAATGGAGATTATACCTCAACTGGTTTGTGTAAAGGGACAACCGAAAATATTTCAAAGCATTGTGTTCTATGAGAGGCATTTATATGAAACATATTTTCATACCCTTACTGTTCACATATCTTAATGAAATTGAAATATGTTATTCAAGTTCACTATCGGATGTATCCTGTTGAAAATGGAGTTTATACTTCTACTGGTTTGTGTACAGGGACCCTCGAAAATATTTCAAAGCATTGTGTTCTATGAGAGGCATTTATATGAAACATATTTTCATACCCTTACTGTTCACATATCTTAATGAAATTGAAATATGTTATTCAAGTTCACTATCGGATGTATCCTGTTGAAAATGGAGTTTATACTTCTACTGGTTTGTGTACAGGGACCCTCGAAAATATTTCAAAGCATTGTGTTCTATGAGAGGCATTTATATGAAACATATTTTCATACCCTTACTGTTCACATATCTTAATGAAATTGAAATATGTTATTCAATTTCACTATCGGATGTATCCTGTTGAAAATGGAGTTTATACTTCTACTGGTTTGTGTACAGGGACCCTCGAAAATATTTCAAAGCATTGTGTTCTATGAGAGGCATTTATATGAAACATATTTTCATACCCTTACTGTTCACATATCTTAATGAAATTGAAATATGTTATTCAAGTTCACTATCGGATGTATCCTGTTGAAAATGGAGTTTATACTTCTACTGGTTTGTGTACAGGGACCCTCGAAAATATTTCAAAGCATTGTGTTCTATGAGAGGCATTTATATGAAACATATTTTCATACCCTTACTGTTCACATATCTTAATGAAATTGAAATATGTTATTCAAGTTCACTATCGGATGTATCCTGTTGAAAATGGAGTTTATACTTCTACTGGTTTGTGTACAGGGACCCTCGAAAATATTTCAAAGCATTGTGTTCTATGAGAGGCATTTATATGAAACATATTTTCATACCCTTACTGTTCACATATCTTAATGAAATTGAAATATGTTATTCAAGTTCACTATCGGATGTATCCTGTTGAAAATGGAGTTTATACTTCTACTGGTTTGTGTACAGGGACCCTCGAAAATATTTCAAAGCATTGTGTTCTATGAGAGGCATTTCTATAAATCATATTATCATACCCTTACTGTACAAAAATCTTAATGAAATTAAAATACGTTATACAAGTTCTCTATCGGATGTTTCCTGTATAAAATGGATTAAATACTACCACTGATTTATATACAGGGGCACCCGAAAGTATTTCAAAGCATTGTGTTCTATGAGAGGTATTTCTATAAATCATATTTTCATACCTTTACTGTACACATATCTTAATGAAATTAAAATATGTTATTCAAGTTCACTATTGGATGTTTCCTGTATAAAATGATTAAATACTATCACTGTTTTATAAACAAGGACACTCAAAAGTATTCTAAAGCACTGCGTGCTATGAGAGATATTTCTATAAATCAAATTTTAATAACTTTACTTTCCACGAAGTTTTAGGAAATTGTAATATTTTATTTATATGCACAAAAGAATTCTTTGCATAGAACATAACATGATTAGCATTAGATTTACAGGGTGACACAAAAATATTCTGTTATATTAAGGGCTATTAACAAAAATTTGCTAGAATTCTACTTTCTTTTACATTAAGAGTTTTTAACACTTTCTAACATTTTTTAAAGTGTGAATATGATATCGATTTGTGTATCTGCTCGTCTGTTCGCCCGCGGTCTACCTCCCGTAAATATTTATGGAATTTTTTGAAACTGATATATGTTATTAAAGCTCACTATCGGATGTTCCCTATTGAAAACGGGGTTTATACCTCTACTGGTTTGTGTACAGGGACACCCGAAAGTATTTCAAAGAAATGTGTTCTATGAGAGGTACTTCTATAAACCATATTTTCATACCTTTACTGTACAATATCTTCATGAAATTGAAATATGTTATTCAAGTTCACTATTGGATGTTTCCTATATAGAATAGATTGCATACCACCACTAGTTTATGTACAAGGACACCCAAAAGTACTCCAAAGCATTGCGTTCTTTGTGAGATATTTCTATAAATCAAATTTTAATTACTTTACTTTCCACGAAGTTTAGGAAATTGAAATATGTTATTTATATGCACAAAATAATGCTTTCCATAGAATATAGCTTTGTTATCATTAGATTTACAGGATGGCACAAAATATTGAGTTATATTAAGAGCTATTAATAAAAAATTGCTAGAATTGTACTTTTCTTTACATTAAGTGTTTTTGACACTTTCTATCATTTTTTTAGTGTGAATATAATTTCAATTTGTGTACCTGTCTGACTGTTCTTCTTTCCGTCTGTCTGTCTCTCTGTCTGTTTTTCTGCGGTGTAATTCCCGTAAATATTTATGGAATTTTTTAAACCGATATATTTTATTCAAGTTCACTATCGGATATTCCCTATTGAAAATGGAGTGAATACCTCTTCTGGTTTGTGTGCAGGGACACCCAAAAGTATTCGAAAGCATTGTGTTTGTTCTATGAGAGGAGTTTCTATAAACCACATTTTAATATATTTAATGTATAGAAACTTTAATGAAATTTTAATATGTTATTCAATTTCCTATCGGATGTTTTATATGTAAAATAGAGTACATTTCTAACTGGTTTGTGTACAGGGGCACTTGAAAGTATTCCAAAGCATTGTGTTGTATGAGAGTTTTTTTTATAAACCAAATTTTAATAAATTTATTTTCCACAAAGCTTAATGCAATTGAAATATATTATTCGTATGCACAAAAGAGTGCCTTCTATGTAATATAGTATGGTTAGCATTAGATTTACAGGGCCACGCAAAAATAATCAGTTACATTAAGAGCTATTAATAAAAATTTGCTGGAATTGCACTTTTGTTTACATGAGCGTTATAACACTTTCTTCTAATTTTAGTGGAATTATGATTTTAATTTGTGCGTCTGTCTGTCTGATTGACTACCTTTCTATCTGTTTGCCTACGGCTCCTATCATGTGTGATTATTTTGAGAATTTTTTAAAAATGATACAGTAAAGTTCCCTATGGAATGTTCCCTATTTAAAATGTCATTAATAAGCCCTATACACTAGTTTTTTACAGGGACAACAACAATATCAATAAAAAAAAGCCGATGTATTACGTTTTAGGACAGAATTTTTTAAAAGTTACATTTCAAAAACTTTCTACTATAAAAATTATAAAAACATTGACATGTGTTATTAATATTCTAAAATATTGTTTTGTATAGAATATGATATGATTAACTTTCAGATTTACAGGGCTACAGTAAAATATTCAGAGAGATTAAAAGCTGTAATTATAATCTAACGGCTGTATTTTCTTTTGCGTTAAGCCTTTTTAGCACTTTCCAAAATGCCTGAGAGTAATTTTAAAATCAATTAGTCTATCTGTATGTTTTTCAGTCCTTCTGTCTGTTGTGTGATAACGTAGGCAAAGAACATTAAAAGTTATTCGATACAACAATTGCGTACAGTTGGAAAGTGTTACTAATCAATGCGTACTGCATGATTTTTCTTTCTTGTTTTAATTAAACTTTGATATAAACATTTAAGTTAAGTATTTGGGGAAAAAAAATATGCTTTGATAGATTTCCGTACTTAATGTTTATCTGGTTTATTTATTGCATGATGAAAGTAAATTTTTTATTATTATATTAGACATTAAAAATTTTAAAAATTATTTTTTATTTATATGCAACTACAGTTTGTATTTTTGAGAATCATGATAAGAAAATTAAAACGAGTATTTTTCATATAATTAATTTTAGTAAATTAATTTTTAATTTATTTTAATTTATTTCTAATTTAATAGAAAAATTTTAGTGTACTTATACTTAAAGTATACTAAACTAAGTATACTAAAGTATACTATACTTTAGTATACTCATACTTAAAGTATACTAAGTATACTTTTAATATACTTAAAGCGTTATTTTTTGTAAATGGAACAAAGCATTCATTTTTTAAAAAATTCATTCAGCATCCCACCCAGCCAGCCAGCCAAACCACACCACCATACCTCCTTAATCAAATATCTGCCCCGACCATCCTCTGCCTTTTTTATTGTCTTTTACTATTTTATTATTTTTGTTATACACATAGCAGTATCATTTTTTTCTTAATTACATAGGCACTTATTGATTTATTAATGAATAAATAAAGTTTTTTGGGAATCCCATATTAATAGTAATCTTAACAAGTTTATTAATATTTTTGTTCTTATATTTTGATGAGCATAAATTATTTATTCGAAACAAGTGATTGAAAATGTTATTTCTATATACAGAGAGATGGAGACATGAATTAAAATGAGTAAACAAATTTACCTTAAAGTCAAAATCTTCTCTTTTATCATATTATTATACATCACATTACATATTTCTCTTTTATATCATTATAAATATTATAATCGTTAAAATGAATTTTAAGATTTAGAAAGTTAATTAATTTATTTTTTATGTTTAGTTTGAGTTAAAATTAAATTAGAAGGATAATCTAGTATAAATGAAACATATGGCTTATTGTTACTGTTGAAAATAATTATATCATTAATATAACGTTAAAGTAAAATATTATCATAATTAAATTTGGACTCATAATAATAAAGATAAAGATCAGCCAACATACCGTTGCTGCAACCACCTTGTGGGATTTCCACTTTTTGTAAATAGATAAGTTTATTATGTAAGATATAGTTATTATGTATTAGAAATTAAGAAGAGTTTTAAATATTCAGCATTAATAATATTAGGTAACTTAATTTGATGTTTGTATTTATTAAAAAGACCATTTATAATTTGATAGAGGTCTGACAATATAATATTAATGAACAGATCTTTAAAGTCATATGTAAGAATATTATTAAATGTTTTGAGATTTTTTTTATGTGATTAATGAATTGGTAGCTATTTTTAAGGCAGTGAAAAGTATTTTCTTTACAAGTAATTTTATAAACTTGTTTCAGAATATCAAATAGCAGTTTGTTTGCATTATTATTGCATGTATTACAGCCAATAGTAACCATTCTAAATTTAATAGGAGATTTATAAAACTTAGGGATGAGTTTAAGATATAGATAATAGAAGTTATTAAGGAAGTTTAATCAGTTTATAATAACTATGAATTTTTCTGTTATTAATAATAACTGTATTTGCAGTTAAGGAAAAATTTTTATTATTTTGCATTGAGCTGTTTAAAAGAGATTTGTAAAATTGTTTACATATAATAGTATAATTATTTGGAGTTTTGTCTACATAAGTGCTCATATAATTATTTTGAAGATCTTTTATAGATTTAATTTGAGCTGATTTATTGTAGTGTGCTAAATAGTAATAGTTAAAATGTAATTCATTAGTAAATTTTATTAATACTGTACATTTCTACTGATTAAAATTTTTTAAATGTTTATTATATTTAACTGAAATTTTATATATAAACAAATCAAGATAAAATGAAAAATGTTAAATCATTTGAATAATATTAATTTTAGAGGGAAGTCGAATTTTAGTTTCATACTTTGTATTATTATTATTATTATTATTACTATCATTTATAATATTTAGGTTACCAGTAATTATATAACCATGTGGTCTGTCAACATATTTCTCAAAGAAGCACCATTGCATTTACAGAAAATATTATTATCATTATTATTATTATTATTAGCTGTGGACCTTGATATAGAATTATAATTAAATGATTTTCTTTTGAGAAGAATTGGATATTTAAAGGTGCGAGATATATGCATATCTTTTAATGAAAATAGGCATTCTTTATCATTAATAATAGAGGTAATGTTAATTTTGCTAAAAATTTGGTTAGAAAAATTAACAATAATTTGGGTATTTGATTGAAAATTTCTAGGTTTTTTATTAATTTTTAGATTATACTGTTTAATTTTAAACATAATAACGTCATTAAAAAAATATCAGAAAATGCTGATTCAGTTATTGGCTAAGAGATATTTTAAATAATTAACTAAATACTTTTATTTTATTTTTTTATGCAAAAATAAATTTTCGTATAAAAACCCAATTCTCGTTAATAAGATATCAAGACCGCATACTGCAAATCTAAAATTTTCTTAAGCATAGTATTTTTAGAAATTACATAATCAGTAGATTTATGACCACGGTTATGTCTAGCAGTTTTAGTATTAATTTTACGATTAAGCTGTGCATAAACTGTCGAATAATCCTGTATAGGATTAATGTTTGAATGTACTTCAACAACTTTGTTGAAACATTTTGCGTTTAGGGTAAATTGTATTAAAATATTGCATATAGTTAGATTATAGAAAAAGAGACTCATTTTTATTTTTATGAACTTTAAATAACGCTATTATGCAGGAGTTGAAATTATGTTAATCAAAATGTTGTAATTCTACCTTTGTTATATGTTGATGTGCAGCAATAAAGTATTATTTGGAATCAAAACGATGCTGATTAATTCTAAGATGTAGGGTAGTGGAGGCTTCACCAATATAATTCATATTGCAAAATCCACAACTAATTTTATGGATCACGCCATCACGTCGCATGCCCGACAAAATGGAATCAAAGAATTATGAACAAAATTTAGGATTTCAATACAAGAAGATATGTTTTGCAACGAGGAGAAGCACAAATTCTAAATTTAGTATATGGAGTAGGAGAGGATGGGTAACAGGATGGCGGCCCAAAATATATCTCTATAAATATTCTTGTACCGGTCACAATACTGTTGTTCAGGAAAGCATTTCTTGCTGGTCTCTAGAAACTTACTGTGAACTTTCATAATTTGTTTATACTTTATAGAAAAAAAAAAGAAGAAAAATACCAAGATTGGTTATATATATATATATATATATATATATATATAATTTTTATATATATATATAATTATGTCATTGAAAAGTAGAAGAAAAGTACCATTATTGCTATTATATTCTACATTTGATTAGTAATAATTTAATTTTATTGATTAAAAAGAAATAGATAAAATTTATAATTTCAAAACAAAGTATAATATTAATAATTCTGGGATATATATTAATGAAATCTTAGGATAAAGCTAACTCAAAATAGAATATTTGCAATCCAACATAAACATAATGTAATAATAATATAGCTCATAATTTTCAATTTTAACATATGGGTTAAATAAACGTATTTACATTTTTGGCTTTCAACTCCATAACTAAACATGTATAATATCTCATGTAAAGAAATGCCAAAATCAAATAATTACATAGAAAAGAAACAAGCTCAAAATCCCGACTGTCATTTATATGTCAGGCATAATATGTGAATATGCAAAAGCAAAAAAAATAGCAAGTTATTTAATTTTATTAATTTTCTAAGTGATTATTAATTATGAAGTGAGTATTAATTTTCTAAAGATTATACAATATATGTGTAAGTGTGTGTGTGTGTGTGTCTTTTTTACTTAAAAAAAAAAAAAAAATACTAAAAGAAAAAAAAATTCTGATGAAAAATACTGAAAAGAAAATTTTTCTTCAACATTTAAAAAATCGATAATATTTTTCTGGATTTGGCAACAGTATGTGGAATATTGCTACGATTCTTCGAATTCGAAAGAAACTGAAATTTCTCTTCCCATAGTAAAATCTAAACCCCCGGTTGCCCGCCCCCAAACCGCTGTGACGTCACCTGGCGTTTTTCCAGGTTGGATACAGGAAGTTGCGAATGTTTGGCAGCCACGCGCCCCGTTGCTACGCAACTCTTCGCGAGTATCATCCTCTTGTGTTACATCCCGCCTTCCTTCCGCTGCCAGGGAACCAGAGGAGTCTCTCGTCTTCACAGGGGGAGAGCTACTTTCACAAATTACGATACTTCAGGGATTTACAAGTCATTACATCTGTCGGACAGGATTAAAGGCTCCGGTACCTGCGAAGGAGGAACATTTTTTAAATAAAGTTTGTATCGCACGGATCTTAAAACGCTTTTTATGCGAAGTTAAAATACATGTTAAATTTTTAATTTATCAGAAAAAGCAATATAGTTCCTTCATCATTTGTAAGTCGATTTATAAGGTGAGTATAGGGTATGATAGGTATTTGTACCTGTTGTTTATGTTACCTTAAATTTGTGCGTGTATTAAACACAAATTTTCGCTATATGCATGTACCTGAATGTGCATAGATTGAAATAAAATATGAAAACACTTTTAGGTTACCAGAAATTTTTTTATAGAAGAATTTGAAAAAATAAGTCTTTATACTTTTTAAAAAGACTAGTTACCGTTGCTGCATTCAGTATGCACATTAAAACAACGTTATTTTTGCAAAAATTATTTTAAGATAGCCAGAGTGGAAAAGAAGAAAATAGCAGAGAAAAAAACTGCATTCACATTTTGGATTGTACAATTTGAATAAAGTATGAATTAAACAATTTAAATACTTATGAAATATATATATATATATATAGATAACATTAGTTTTAACAAAGGAATAATTAGTTCAAATTTAAATTTTAGTGCAAACGTACTACAGTTAAATTTGCAATAGCTTTTGCCTCTTCTCTCTTTTTTTTTTTTTTTTTTTTTTTTTTTAATGCGTATTGATATATTTTATCGTTTTATTTTACCATTTGCATACAGGGAAAAAGTTAAAATAAGAAACTTACAACAAGTTTCTTTTCCTAAAATGTAAATAAAAATTGCTGTTTTTAATTATTTCAAATACCCAACTTGATAGTAATTATCAAGTGAGTACCATGTAGCCGTTTACCCATTATCACTCAATAACTCGCATTTCAAAAATATTTGCCCACAAATTAGAAAGTATTACTTGAATCATGTAAGAAAGTATTTGATAAGAATTGTGTGACAAATAAATAAATAAATAAATATAAAGTAAATAAAAACTTCACATTTATTGACAAAAAGTGTTTGCAGACAAGTCAACATTTTTATTTATTCCGAGATTATTCGTACATACACTTTTTAAACACTACTTTATTTGTTGTGAAAATTTCTACACTTTGTAATTATGATTAAATAAGAAGTATTATAAAAAATGTAGTGTGAAAAAAAAAAAAAAAAAAAAAAAAAAAAAGCAGATCCTGCCAAGGCTCCGGAAAAAATTAAAATGTTGGCATATCTGTGTTTGTTTTTGTATGCATAATAATAATTTTATTCTACTATATTTTATAGTCTAATAATAAATTGATAATATTCATATTAACAAAAAATATATTTTAATTTTGTACATGATCGTGCATTAATGCGTATAATTTGAAAATTTTCTAACTTATTCGGATGCTTTACATGATGTATGTTAAATGAAGTGTGCTTAAAGGAAGTATGTACAAAATATTATTATATAAATTATCTGTAAATCAATTTGTTATTTTAATGCCAAGTTATCAAATGTTGTAAAGAAATACTTTTAGATATAATTAGTTTTCAAAATCACTTATTTTTTTATTTAATAATTAAATTAAAAAAATATATAAAGAACGCTTTTCCTCGATTATTTAAAATTTTTATTTATCATTCACTTCGTAAAATCAAGATATCATTGTTGAATATTTTTTTTTTATTAAAATAATAATAATAATAATAATAACCGTTTATTTTATTGCTTTTGTAAGTATTTCAGGATACTTTTAAAGAGCTTTTTGAAAAAGATTTATATAATTTAATTATAACTAATTATTATAATTAAATTAAACTGATTTATTATTTATTTAAATAAAAGTTTAGTACATTTGTTATTTATTAAAACATTTTCCCCACGTGTGTTAAAATTCCTTTAATTCATATTTAAAATTATTTATTAAATTAATTCCGATATATAGCTTACTTCCGATAACTAACAAAGTAAACAATAACAGAATATTAACACAAATTTTTAACAAAAATTTGTACTGACATTTGTTTTTTGGATTAGTTACATACAATAACAAATAACATAAAATAATTTTTGGCATTTCCAAATTTGGCACTTTCTTTTCGTTCTTTCTCTCTTTCTTTCTTTTTTGTTTTTTCACCAAAACATTTCATTTACAAATTTATTAGTATTTATTTTCTTTTAAAATATTTTCTTTATTTATATTGATTAATGTAAACTCGACAGAGTTAGTTATAATAAAAAATTTAAGTTATTAAGTTTCTTAAACGTTATAAAAAACAGTTAAATAGTTAAATTTGAAAAGTTATTTAAAAAAATATCAACTTTATAAACCTTACCTAAAAGCATTATTCGCTTGAAATGAATACTTTATTTCTTTTCTTCCTAAAATATAAATAAACATACGATTATTTTAAATATATATATATGATAGATATCGTAATAAAATTTAATCTTAAAATTTAGCAACTAATAGATACAAAACAATCCCAACACAAAATAACAGAGCTGATTTTAACTTATAGGAGAGACTTATATATTAAAAGATTACCGTTACTACAAATTTTTAATTTAATTACGTATCTTTCTCAAGTAAGTCATATAAAATAACAAAAGTTACATGACGATAAAAAAAAAAAAAAAAAAATCATTAATTTAAATGTCACATTTTTTTTAAATGTATATTTCTGGGTGATAGAAAATGATTATACAGAAGGAAGAACGGAAAAAGCAGAAAAAAGTTTGCACGTAAATGTTGTTCAATGTGCGTACAGCGTCTTTATTTCGAGATTTTTTATGGAATTTTTGTGCAACAAAAGAACATAAATTTGTTAAAAAAGTTCATCATATCAAAAAAATTTTTTTTTTTTTTTTTTTTTATAAGTGACTATATACAGTTAGGTCTGCGTTTTCCTAATTTATTTTATTTTATTTATTTACTTGCATAGGTTCTCCTTAAAAAGATATTTTTTCTTCCTTTCTTTTCTTTTCTTTTTCTTCTTCTTCTTTTTTTTTTTTTTTTTAATATACACCTCCTTACAAAACGAACGCCATAAAAAATAACTGCATGTTATAAGAAAACTTCTTATGGTTGGATGTATAATGCTAATGTTTAAAAGTTGGACTTCTGATAAACAAATTTAAATACTCTATATATAAAATAACATTTCATCCATTTACTCTGCAAAACCAGGGCAAAGATAACTATTTTCGCAGAATATACAGTTTTAACTCTTTTCTACAGATAATCAATACACTAATTTAGTCTTTGAATTTTATTATTTTGGTAATTTTTATCAATAAAAGTATAATAAATTTAACATAAATAAAACTGTTAATGATATATTCTTATATATATATATATTACAAAATTAAGATGTTAATGATACAAAAAAAAAAAAAAAAAAAAAAAAAGAAAGGGAAAATTTCAAGATCTTACTAATGCATAAATTTTACTTTATAACCTTCCATATAACGTTATTAATTTACTCGTTTTAAGATTTATTAACAACTTTCTCTGTTAAAAAAAATTATTTTTCATCAAGTTATAAAATTTATCCTGGCATTTAAAATAACCCTATCAAACACCATAACTTGTAGCAACTGTAAGCATTTTGCAATTTATTTGCAAAGTTAGCAAAAATCTCTATTCTCTTAAAAGTAGATGAGGAGAAAGCACTGTTCAAGGATCGATTACGACAAAGAGAAATTGCTGCGTTAAGGTATTTTTTGCAACAATCATCATGAAGAATCATTATTCTTTTTCAAGAAAGATAAAAACTTACAGTAAAATTTATTCCGAAAGGGCATTTAGAAGGACCATTTAAATGAAAATACTTGAAAAACATATTTAGTTACATATAATCTATTTTGGGACAGAACATTTTTATCTTCTAAAAATATCTGTAAAGATTTTCATTTATTTTACAGGTTTTTTTTTAAGATTATTCAATTATGCGAATTTCGAGATATTGCATTCATTATTATAACAAATTGTAATTAATGAAAATACCTTCATAATTGATGTAAACAGAACGCGTTGTGAAAGTCTATATATTTCTTTCGCAGAAGAAAACCCAACCAACATCAATGAAAAAAGAAGCAAGACTCCGAACTGAAAAAAAGATCCAATTAATTAATATCTCTGTATTTAAGGGATTTGAAAATATTTTTCAATAAAATGTTGAAAGCATTCAGCAAGTGTTTTCATTGATGAAGAAACTGATAATTTTTCTAAAAGCTTCACTTAAATTTTGATGATGCTTTTACAAAATTAATCCCTAACATTATGATCTATACCAGTTTTCGAAACTTTTTACCAATTTCATATACGGATAAAAAAATATTCAGTGATATTATTTATATCCCTATAATTGTAAGGTTGGTTGGTAGAGTGAAATGTACGTCGCATTAGGACAACACTATGGACTGGTGAGGCAACGGTGTTTTGGTGTTACGATCAAGGGCAATTAACTGCACTAAGGGTCCTGGGCCTGAAGAGGGGTGCCCTCCATGGGGGTCTTTCTGAGGGGTCCTAGCCCGTATTTACGCAAGTTTCTGAGGAAGCCACATAAAACTCCGAACGACTAGGCCGACGAGCGCGACCTGGGATCGATCCCGGTACCTCACGTCTACCAGCTTGGAGGACAGAACCTCTTGCCGCTGGTAGGCCGGTGAGGCAACGGTCTAGGACTCACCCCTAATGATATTCAGGAGACATACCATCATAATATTCATCCTCCATGGAAAGGATTGTAATTGTAAGGAAAAGTAAGTTTAAAAAACATTTATTCTTCGTCTCATAATTTTCAAAAAAAAAAAAAAAAAGTCAAAATATAAATTTTGTATCAAAATTTTTCGACGCGTTGAAGTTTTCCGTTTTTACATAAAAATGTGAGAGGGAGGGGGGTGGATTTTATTGAATGGGATTAAAAAATACTTTAAAAAGAATTTTCTGTTTATTTGCCTTTTTAAACGTCCTTTAAAGCTTTAAAATATAACAGTAGAGATGTGAATAATAAATACTTCATTTTAATCAATTAGTAAATTATATAATACATCGTATATTTGATGTAAATTAATAAATTCTTTCCTTAGGTGAAATATCTTGGCATTCAAAATGTGTGACGTTAAGTACACTGTGAGAAATATGAAGAAAGAAGACGTGACGCAAGCTTTAGATGTTTGGAGAGAAACTGGTATGCAGGAGGGTACACATTGTCTCTACACATGGTTGGAGGTAGACCCAGAAGCATTCAAGATCGCCGTAACTGACGAAGGTAATTTTCTAATTTTTGCAGTTTTTCTTATGTTTTATAAGACATTTTTCTTCTCCGTTATAAAAATTCTCTGGAGAGTGCAGCATTAATTTTTTTCAAAAAACCATTAGGTTAAAAAAATTTTTGGACTTTTCTGGTTCATTTGATGTTTTTTTTCCCCTTTCTGTAAAACAAGTCTTTTGAGACATGGGACACGCTTTTGTATAAGTTTTAATACCAATTCGGCTATTATTATTTTTTTTTCTAGTAATAGAAGATACTTGTAGGAAAATATTATATAAGTAGTTTTTTAAAATTGTAAATATTGCTGAAATTAAATTTTTTCAAATTTGGAAAAATTTAACAAAAACTGAAATGGCGATCATATCGTGAACTTTATAATTAAGAGGGGGGAGGGGGGAAACATATTTTAAACAGACACAATTAGCGGATATTGTTATCCTCCCCCCTCCAAAAATAAATAAATAAATAAGTGAAAAGTAAATAATAAATCAAAATTAAAATAAAATAAAATAAATCAAAATTCATGATGTAATTTTGGAGAAACAAGATATCAGAGTTGAATCATAAGAAATATTACCCGTAAGGATAGTCAAAGCGCAATACTCCCTCAATACATTTTTATTTTTATTTTTTATTTTTTATTTCTTATTAATATTAATATTAATATTAATATTATTATTATTATTTTAAATACATTTTTATTGATTCTCAACACTAAATTCGTGGCAAATTTTGTTATAATGAAAAAATAACTAAAGAAGAAAATATATAAATAATTTTCTTTTTTTAATGTATATACTTTTAAACTTGCTTATTAATCAACAGCAAAATATGCACATCTCAATGAAATATCAAATATTATGTACTTTTTTTTTTTTTTTTTTTAATTTCTAACATGTAATAATTGGTATTAAATTGATAAAATTTGGTATTGTAATAGGTAATAACTGGTATTGTCCACCATGGATTACACTCTGTGTTAAGCGGAGGTAAATGCCAACAAGATAAAATATTTTTATCATATTGTTCTGAAATTAAAAGATCATTTGTTGTTATGGAAAACGCAGCATGTTTTTAAACATTTGAAAAAAAAAAAACAAAAAAAAAAAAAAAAAACAGTAATTTGGTGGTGTGTACTGAAGAATAAAATAATGCACATGAACGTCATTAGGCACCTTTAAGAAAGTTACCAGTAATAATAGTTTTAGAAAAGAGTTAAATCAATGATCATAAATTTAACAATATGCAGGTGAAACAAATGAAGATATAAAACGTACATTTCGAAAATTGTCCTTGAATCCGTCTCTTTGTTTAGTCAATCTGTTTGAGATTGCGAGTAAAATAATGGATAAAATAGACAGCACTTCGTTTCTTAATAAGAATGAAATCTTTAAAGGAAGAGAATTCAGCCTTGTTACGGTCCGAAAAGAAACTCTGAAACCAAATCGCCAAAAGAACTAATGCATTTTTTTTTTTTCAATAATTTCTATAAACATTTTCATATTTTTTTAATTGTTTCTTTAAAAAATGAACAATTGTATATAACAACAATTGTATATAAAACTAATTTCTTGATCATTTTCAATTTAAATTGTATAATTTTTGAAAGTATATTTCCTAAAAATTTCGATTCATTTTACAAAATTGTGTACCTTTTTTTTTTTACATATCTTTGAAAATTTTTAGGCATGTCTAAGATCAATATATAAGGAGTGAAAGTAAAATTTAAGTGTTTAAACATCCTGTACATTCCATTCATTGAAATGAACATAAATAAATAAATAAATAAATAAATAAAAGAATAAAAACGACTTAAAACACTTAAAATAGTTTAGAAGTGTATTTACGTACTCTCTATTATCTTAAAATATGAGCATGCTTGTTAATACAAGATTTATTTTATACCCTACAAGGCTGTTGAGTATTTTTTTTTTAAAGGAAATAAATAGACTTGTCTATCAGCTGATTTGTTAATTGACAGAAAGACCCCCAAATATTTGTGCGTTTTGAGGCTGACTATATGCAATTGGGACCTAAGCCTGTGTGGAGTGCCTCAGTGGGGCTCTTTCTAAGGGGTTCTAATCTGTATTCACAGAAGTTTCGGAGAATTTTACAAAAAACTCCGAACAGCTAGACCGAAAGACGGGACCTAGGTTTGTACCCAGCTTCTCCGTTTACCAGCTTCCAGAGCTGAACCTCTTATCCATTCGTAGAGGCCACATAACTTTAAAATTTCGGATGAAGATAGCACAAAATGAACTCAGTGTATCTCGAAGATATTTCAATACATATTACAAAATTAGGTATAGAATATTTTAAAGCTGATTGTAAAAGCTTTTTCTTTATCTCGATTTTTTTTTTTTTTTTCT